>PVKU01000820.1:0-389895 GCA_004027475.1 Anoura caudifer | reverse complement strand
GGAGAGGGGAAGGAAGGAAGGAAGGAAGGAAGGAAGGAAGGAAGGAAGGAAGGAAGGAAGGAAGGAAGGAGACTGCCAACTTACACCATCCACAAGAATAAACTCAAAATGGAAAAAAAAAAGACTTAAATGTAAGTCAGAAAACCATAAAACCCCTTGAGGAAAACATGGGCAGTAAAATCTCACATAGCAATATTTTTGCTGATATATCTTTTAGGGCAAGGAAAACAAAGGAAAAAGTAAACAAATGGGACTACATCAAATTAAAATGCTTCTTCACAGCTAAAGAAACCGTCAGCAAGATGAAAAGGGAGCCCATTATATGGGAGACTATTTTCATGAGTGATACTTCTGATAAGGGGGTAATCTCCAAAAATACAAAGAACTAAAACAACTCAACACCAGGAAAACAAACAATCCAATTTAAAAATGGATAAAGGACCTGAATAGCTATTTTTCCAAAGGGGACATACAGATGGCTTATAGACATATGAAAAAAAAATGTTCAACATCACTAATCATCAGAGAGATGCAAATTAAAACTGCAATGAGATGTCACCTTACACCTGCCAGAATGGCCACCATCAATAAGTCAACAAACAAGTGCTGGAGAGGATGCAGAGAAAAGGGAACCCTAGTGCACTGCTGGTGGGAATGTAGACTAGTGCAGCCACTGTGGAGAGCAGTATGGAGTTCCCTCAAAAAATTAAAAATGGAACTGCATTTTGATCCAGTGATTCTACTGCTGGGAATATATCCTAAGAATCCTGAAACACTGATACAAAAAAAATATATGCACCCTATGTTCATAGCAGTACTATTTATAATAGCCAGGATCCAGAAACAGCCTAAGTGTCCATCAGTAGCTGAGTGAATAAAAAGAGCTTCAGTACATTTACACAATAGAGTACTATGCAGCAGTAAAAAAAGACGGAACTCTTACCTTTTGTAACAGCATAGACTTAGGGAATATTATGCTTAGTGAAATATGCCAGTCAGTGAAAGAAAAATACTACACGATCTCACTTATATCTGGACTCTAATGAACATAATAAACTAATGAACAAAATGGAAAAAGAAACAGAGATACATGGAGCAGACTGACAGCTGTCAGAGGGGAGGGGGGACTGGATGAAAGATTGTGGAGAGATTAATTGAAGAACATTTAAGCATGATCCATGGACATGGGATTGACTTGGGGCAGTGGGGAACAGGGTGAAGAGGGGCAGTAGGAGGAGAGAGCAGAGACAACTGCAATAGCATAAACAATAAAAAAAAATTGGAACTCAAACAAAAAAAATGCCTTTGCATAACATTGTACCTGGAAGAAAGGTACCAGGTTCTCAAAAATTCTCATTATTCATCCATTACACAATTACTGAGAGTTTATCATATAAACTGTGGTAGACATTTAGTATCCTTGTATTAGGGCTTAAAAGATAGCCAGGTTTTCCTGAGCTGAAGAGAGAGAGGCAACTCAGACATAAGGAACAGTGGGCTCTCAGGGTAAATGACTCCTGATAATTTGATACTAGAGTAAGTGAAGGTCAGTGGCAAGAAACAGGCTGAAAAGGTAGATGTGGCTAAATAATGAAGGATCTTGAATGCCCAAATCATCAATTTGAACTTTATTTTAAAGGCTGTGGGAACCTTTGAGGTTTTTGAGTAGGAGAACTGAATCATTCAGTTCTCCTACTGGGACCCAGCAGGAGGAAGAGAAGGCACGCTCAGATGAGGATAATTTGATGAGTGTTAAATGAAGGAGCTATTTACTAAGGTTTGAGCAAGGTGTAGCAAAAGTACAAGGTATAATGTTACATCTGGAACAAGCCACATCAGAGCTGTTAGGAGGGGGTCAGGGAATGGAGCAGTTGCTGTGAGTCATGCAAAGGTCACCCTGCCTTTGGTTGGATGGACTCCACAGTGAGGGAGCCAGGGCATGAAGACACAAACCTCACTCTCCTCCCCTTTGAGCTCTTGCCAGTGCTCTCCATTGGCTAAAACCAACCAGAGACCAGAATCCAAGGGAAGCTATTGTCGTGGTCCTTACAGGTCGGGTCCCAGAGCCAAGAGAAGGGTAGAAGTGGATTTGCAGGGGCAAACAGAAGTCGTCCTCACAAGAGCAGTGTGATGAGCCATTCAACAAGACCATCTTGGGCAGAGTGGAGGATAAATGAGGCAAGAGGGATGGGGACAGGAAGAGGTATGAGGTCTGAGTATACATGGGTCACAGAGATTGGGTAGAAGAGAAAGATTCAAGCAACATTGAGGATGTAGAATCATCATGACCTATTGAGAGGGATTAAGGACAAGAGAGGTGGATGGTGATGCCATTACTTAGGAGAGAGCTCAAGGCCAAGGGCAAGCAGTGCTCCTGGAGAAAAGAAATCACTCTTTTCTAGAAGAAAAGGCCACCACCATGGGCGAAAGGACGGAAGGCCTCCTGTGTCCCCGTTCTGGGTAGAATTAAAACCACTCTGGCATCCTTCTTCCATTGCTGCTCCCCTTTTCTCTACCACTTAGCAGCCCCTAGACACCTGTTTTCATAGAAGCCTGACCTCCTCAAAGTGTCCAGGCTGCACATCGATTCTGTCTCCAAGGTCTCCCCTTTCCACTAATCAAAAAACTTGTTCTTCTTCATGAAGGAAAAATTAGAATGAAAAGAAACTAATTGCTACAGGTAGCTCTCAGTGGAGATAGATACATATTTTAACAAGATCTACTGGCATGGATTTCTAATTAATAGACTATGAGGGGGAGCTTTTTATTTTTAACTCTAGACCCACCCAGGGGCACTCTGAGGGCTTAACATTATCCAGCCCACCAACTCCATCCAGTCCTCCACCTCCTCAAAACAAGGTAAGCAACTTGGTGCCAATTCTACAAAGCTGGCACCAAGCAGCCCCTAACTGGCATTATGTATTACTCAGGACTTTCGATGGTGGGTGAAAAATTTCAAGTTTGGCTCCTAAGTGTGTGACATGTTTGGGAATGGGAATCAGGGGGAACTAAACGTACTCTAAAACAGCAAGGCAACTGCAGGAATCTTTGCAAGCATGGTCTGCAGGGTGCCCTCTGCCTCCTCCGGTGAAATCCAATTGTCCTACCTGCACCGAGGTGGTGTTGCTAGGCAGCTGGCTGCAGTCCTGCAGTTGCCCTGGTGACAATAGTTTGTGTGTACAAGGGAGGTGCTCATGGGTACTTTCTGTGTGTCCGTGTAAGCAGGTTGGCCTTTTTCACCATGGTGCATTCCTGGAAACCATGTCATAATGTGGTTTGTCAAAATTTCCGAGAGGAATAGCATTTGTTCTCCTTGAGGGGTAGCATTCCTGACTGCAGATGCAAGCAGAGAGAAGCCAAAACTATGACCAACGATCTGTCATGAGCAGAAGGCACAAGCGCCCACATATCCTCAATGAGGCTCAGATTACTCTCCAAGACTCACCATGACGCTCTCGCTTGACTCCACATGAAGCCACACTTACCGTGGTCATTCATTCTATCATTCACTCATCTGAGAGCTAAAAGGGTAGTTATTGTGGTTCACTCCCAACCTCCATCCACTTCAGATGATTAGTCTTCTAAGCCCACATTATGGGGTGTAGTCCCCCCAAACTATATGTTGACGTCCTAACCCTTACCACCTCAGAATGTGACCTTATTTAGAGATAAAGTCTTTACAGAATAATCAAGCTAAAATGAGGTCATTAAGGTAGGCCCAATCCAATATGAGTGATGTACTTATAAAAAAAGGAAATTTGGACAGAAGGACATGCACAGAGGGATGATGATGTGAAGGCACAGGGAGAAGGCCATGTGAAGGCAGGATTAGAGAGATGCATCTACAGGCCAAAGAATGCCAAGGATTTGGGGCAAAACACCAGCAGCTAAGAAAGAGACAAGGAAGGATTCTCTACAGTTTTCAAAGGGAGCATGGCCCTGCCTACACCTTGATTTTGAACTTCCACCTTCCTGTGAGACAGTTAATCTCTGTTGCTTTAAGCCACCTGGTATGTGGTACTATTTTATGGAAGCTCCAGGAAACTAACACAGCCAGTCATGGTGATCCCACCATCCTGGCCTAATCCTGGCAAAGGAGCTGTTACAGAAAAACTGCTAAACTGGCTTCTGAGAAAGGTTTCCACTTTCCCTTCTACACACACATAAATGTGACCTTGGGGATTACTACAATCATCACGCTGCAAACCTAAGGGCAAAGCCCTCCCTGACAAGGGTGAGAAGGGCCTGGAACAGATGACCTTGTTGAACTGTCGTTCCAGTGGAGCGTGCTCAGTCCTTGCATGCTGCCACGTGAGATGATATGTTTCCCTGTGGTTTAAGGCAGGAGGTGAAGTAAAGCCTCCTCATGGACACCAGGGTCCTCCACGTGTGGATCAACTGTCACCTGTGCTCAGCACTTCTTCCAGCCACCTCCCTCATGCTAACTGTGCCTTCAGCCTCCTCCCAACCTCTTTTCTGCACCTCAGTATTGACTGTGGCAGATTGTTTGCGAAGATGACTGCAGTAATTCCTCCCTGCCTGTACACTCCACAATGTGGATATGCTGCTCCTCCCATCAAGAGGTAGAATTTATTTCTCCATCCCTTGAATCCAGGCTTGGCCATGTGATCTGTGTTGGCCAGTGGGAATTAGAAAACCCTAGCAGTCTGGCTGCAGAAGCTTCAGAAGCACTTGTGAATTAGGGCTTGCTCTTGTGGATCCCTGAGACTGCGACAGAACTGGGCCTGCGCTAGCCTGCTACAAAGGCCACATGGAGGAGAACAGACGCACCACAGCTGACAGTCAGCACTAACTGACAGGTGTGTGCATAAAGCCATCTTGGATCGTTTGACCTTAGTCAACTGCCCCTAACTGCAGCCACATGCATGATCCCAGGTGAGACCAGCAGAAGATCCACTGTACTGGGCTCAGCCTGAATTGTTGACCCACAGAACCACAACAGACAAAATGGCTATCATTTTAAGCTCCTAAATTTGGAGGGTGGTTTGTTATACAGTAATAGCTACCTGATAGCAATCCCCAATTGGGCACAACCCTCTTGGGCTCATTCATATGCCCAGGTACTGTGTACTGTGCCAAAGGCTTTTTAAGATGTATTAACCCAGATGACAATATTGTAGTTATCACCACTACCTTCCTGCTAAAGAAACCAAAGCTCAGAGAAAGTAATGAATTTGCAAATTGTTGCAGACTGTTTTTCAAAGACAGCTGCAACAGTACCTGCTGTCTAATTAGGTTTATCTATTAGAACCTTGCCACTCCCCACCAAAAGGCAGAATCTAATTCCCCTCCTGGCTCTGAGTGGGCTTGTGATTTGATTGTAAACTAGCAGAATGCAGCAGAAGAGACACTGCTGACTTCTGAGGCTAAGCCATGAAGAAGCTGTAGGCTCTCCTTTATGATCTGGGGTACTTGCCTTTGAAGCCCTGAGCTTCCACACAAGGTCATGATCCTACATATGGACATGCCAATTGACAAGTCTAGCTGAGGACCCAGCTGGCAGCCAGCCCACATCAAACTCCAAGTGATTCTAGTCCCTAGCAGTTGAGTCATCCCAACCTTCAAATATTGCCCCCTGCCCACCAACCCAAAGGTCCAGAAATTACAGATCAGAGATAAGTTGTCTTCACTGTGCTCTGTCTAACCAACAAAAGGCGTGAGCGTAACACGATTACAATGGTGGTTCTACACCACTAAGTTTCAGGATGGTTTGTTATGCAGCAGTAGTAACACACCACCTAAGGTGACACAGCTGGATGACAGGAAAGGGAATGAGGTCAGATGTTGAACCGTGGCAATCTGACTGCAGAGCTCAAACTCTTAACCATTAACCCTTCCACCCACCCTCTTGGCAAACCTTTTGCTCCCATGCTTCTTCACTTCCTCCCCAGAATGCAAGCTGGGCTCCCCACACACCACCACATCTCTATGAGAAACCACTCCATTCCCCGCTGCAGGACTCAAAGGGTGGTGAGGAAAGGAACAGGCTTCTTATTCTACTGCTTCCAGGCCACCACCTCCCAAGGCTCCTTCTTTCTGCAATCTCAGCCCCCTCCCTTACCTTGGTTCCACAACAATACGATTTCAACTTTAGGAAACAGCCCCACCTTCCTTGATGATTTTAGTTTCTGCTTCACAGATTTGCTTTGCTCCCCATTGAACTCCATGTGAGAAGGTACCTACTGTGGGCCAGGCACATGGTAGGGAAACAAAGTAGAATGAGCTCTGCATTTGTTTCCTGTGTCTCTGTGACAAATTATAACAGACTTAGTGGCTTAAAACAACACAAATTAATTATCTTAAAGTCCTGGAGATTGGAAGCCTGAAATGTATCACAGGGCTGCATTCCTTCTGGTGGGTCCAGGAGGGAATCCATCTCTTGCCTTTTCCAGCTTCTAGAAGCTGCCTTCATGTCTTGCCTCACAGTCCCATCCTCTGTCTTCAAAGCCACCAGTGTAGTGTCATCAAACCTCTCTTTCTGATTCTCCTGCCTCCCTCTTCTTATAAGGACTCCACCCAGATTATCCAGGAAAAATTCCCCAACTCAAATTCTTAATCATGTCTGCAAAGTCCTTTCTGCATGTCAGGTGACATAATCACGAGTTCTGAGGATTAGGATGTGCATCTTTGGGAAGCCATCATTCCGCCTACTACAAGCTCTTTGAAAGAGCTCACATGTGGGAGAGGTTACATATTTGCAGCAGAAGCTGCTGCTCCTGGCCCAAATTCATTCTCTTCTCACTAGACACACACTTATTGTACTTGCTTTCAGGTGCAACGACCATGCAGCTGAGTTCTGGCCAATGAAGTGTAAGCAGAAGTGATAGGAACCACCTGCAGGCCTGGCCCAGACAAACCCATTTACAGGCCTGACTGCAAGACCCCTCCCACAGGCCCATCCAAGTGCTGAGTGAAGAGAACTCCAGGACCCAGATGAAGGTGGAACCACAGAGGGAAATAGGTCAGGGCCTCTGAATGACAGTGGAAACCATCTCCCTGCTAACCCACATTGTATTTTGACATAAATTAAGACATTGAAATGTGAGCATTGTTTGTTACGACAGTTAGCCTACACTGACAACATACAGCTATGGAAAGGTACTTTAAAAGAATTTGTAAAAATGCCCAGCCAAGATGGAAGTGTATGTAGATACACTTTGCCTCCTCACACAACTAAAAGGACAACAACAAATTTAAAAGCAAAAAGCATCCAGAACTGCCAGAAAATTGAACTGTATGGAAGTCCAACAATCAAGGAGTTAAAGAAGAAACATTCATCCAGACCAGTCAGAGGGGTGGAGATGGGTAGCGGGGTGGAGAGAACTCACGGCAAGGCAGCAGCTGGAGGACCAGTGGTCCCACATTCATGTGTGGATAACCTGGGAGGAACAACTGGGGAGCAAGACAAGCTGCTCACCCAGGGTTCCTGCACGGGGAAATAAAGCCTCAAAATCTGACTGAAACAACTGGTGGGGGTTGAGGCAGCAGGAGGTACTCCCAGCCTCACAGGACAGTTTGTTGGAGAGACCCATGGGGTCCTAGAATGCACATAAAGTCACTCACCTAGGAATCAGAACCAGAAGGGCCCAATTTGCTTGAGGTTAGCGGAGGAAGTTACTGAAAGCCAGCCAAGAGCCAAGCAAGGAGAACTGTTCCCTCTCAGACCCCTCCCCCACATATAGCACCTTAACCAGGAGGAGTGGGTTGCCCCATCCTGACAAATACCTAAGCCTCCACGCCTTACTATGTTACAGGTGCACCGAGACAAAAAATATGGCCCAAATGAAGGAACAGATCAAAGCTCCAGAAAAAATTCAACTAAGTAATGAAGATATAGCTAACCTATCAGATGCAGAGTTCAAAACACTGGTAATCAAGATGCTCACAGAAATAGTTGAATATGGTCACAAAATAGAGGAAAAATGAGGGCTATGCAAAGTGAAATAAAGGAAAATGTACAGGGAACCAACAACGAAAGGAAGGAAACCAGGACTCAAATCAATGGTTTGGAGCAGAAGGAAGAAATAAACATTCAGCCAGAACAGAATAAAGAAACAAGAATTCAAAAAAATGATGAGAGACTTAGGAACCTCCAGAACAACATTAAACCTTCTAACATCCAAACCATAGGGGTGCCAGGAAAAGAGGAAGAGCAAGAAATTGCTCTTATTGAAAATTGAAAGCTTATTTGAACAAATAATGAAGAAGAACTTCCTCAATCTGGCAAAGGAACTAGACTTCCAGGAAGTCCAGGAAGCTCAGAGAGTCCAAAAAAATTGGACTCAAGGAAGCACACACCAAGGCACGTCATCATTAAGTTACCCAAGATTAAGGATGAGAGAATCTTAAACACAGCAAGAGAAAAGGAGACAGTTACCTACAAAGGAGTTCCCATGAGACTGTCAGCTGATTTCTCAAAAGAAACTATAACAGGGTACAGCCAGGGGGTCCCCAAGTAGGGATTTGTAATGGGGTCCAGACTCAGGATATGCAGGAAATATTAAAAATATGGGATGTCCTCACCACCACAAGTCTGAACTGGGGGATGGGATACATGGAGCAGGGCCATTGGGAGTTGTTTTGCATAGCAACAGTTTTGCAAATAACCTCAGGCATGGTCATTTAACATATCTATAAGTTTTACCTGGTTTCATGGATATATTACATAGCTGTGGCCATGCTTTGAGTCAGGGGGATGGGAGTGACTTCTACCAGGATGTAACTGGGAGGCAACTCCCCCTAGTTACAGCACCTGCATGAGAGCTTTCAGATGATTGACTCCATGCCATAGGGCCACACCTGCCCAGATTTACTATGGCAGCCAAGAAAGGCTAGAAAAAAAATACAGGAATACTGGCAGGTGTAACTGATTGTGGGAGGAGTCAGAAATGGAGCTGCAGAGGAAGATTGGCACTGGGATTTAAACCCAGGCACAGCCACCATGCAGGATGGTGGGGACCACATGGCTTTGGGGTGCTCCTTTTTGCCATGTGGCTTAGGAAGCAGGAGAGACCTTGCTGGGAAGGAAAGGGGTAAAGGGACTCTTGCTGGTGGGCCATGAAAAAGTGCCACATGGTTTTGGATTAACTGGAGATCGTGGTGGCAGCACAGCTGATGGTGCCAGGAACTGAGGGACTACCTGAGCCATGGACTTCTACTTCTTTTCCTGAGATACAGTATTCCGGACTGAGCAGAGGGAGAAGGAAGGACTGTATGTGTTTGTGGGTATTCTAAAGGGCTTTAGTATTTTAATGAAGACATTAAGTCATTACTCTAAGTTTGTATAACTTTTTAAATAAATAATTCCTTTCCTTTTTTCACCAATATCTGGCATTAAGAGACATCTTTCCCTGGAAGTGGGCAAGGTAAATGTAGTAGTGGGGGAGCCCTGGAGTAAAAGGGGGGGTCCATTTGGTAATACTATATCGTTCACCACCCCTGGGTCTGTTCTGTAACAAAATATTGCAGGCAAGAAGAGGCTGGAAAGAAGTATTCAAAGTCATGGAAGGCAAGGACTTACATCCAAGATTGCTCTATCCAAAAAAAGCTATCATTTAGAATGGAAGGGCAGATAAAGTGCTTCCCAGATAAGGTCAAGTTAAAGGAGTTCATCATCACCAAGCCCTTATTATATGAAATGTTAAAGGGATTTGTCTAAGAAAAAGATAAAAAATACTAATAGTAGAATGACAACAAACTCACAACTATCAACAACCAAACCTAAAAAAACAAAAACGAACTAAGCAAACAACTAGAACAGGAATAGATTCACAGAAATGGAAATCACATGGAGGGTTATCAATGAGGAGGAAGAGGGAGGAGAATGGGGGAAAAGGTATAGGGAATAAGAAGCATAATTGGTAGGTACAAAATAGACAGGGAAAGGTTAAGAATAGTATGGGAAATGGAAAAGCCAAAGAACTCATATGTGTGACCCATGGACATGAACTAAGGTGGGGGGGATGCTCTTGGGAGGGAGGCCCAGGGTGGAGGGGAATAAAGGGGAGGCAAAAATGGAACAACTGTAATAGCATAATCAATAACACATATTGAAAAAAGAATTTGTAAAAATGTACTTTATAAGTTTTACATGGTATTCAATTGCATTTCAATATAAAATTTACTTACACTAATGAGTTAATCTATGACATAGGCTCTATGTAAACCAAGGAGGTAACTTGATGAACACAGATACAAACCCCCCAGGTCAGCGGCAGGCAGCCCTCTTCATCTGACTTATCTCTGGGTTTTGTATTCACAGTTTGCCCAATATCGAGGAATCCTGATTAATAAGTAACTGCAAATGGTAACAAGTGTATTTTAACTTACTGTGATCTCCAGAGACTCAACAAGCAGAAATCTCCAGAAAATCTTGACTCTGAGGTCAACAAAGAAATTAGCTAACTGAGCAACACAAATTAATATTTTAAAGAGCTTCTACATAGATTTATTTACACATTATTTACTTTCAAAAGGATCAAAGACAATTTACCCCAAAACTTACAGGACAAATGAAGCCAAAACCAGGCAAACAAGGACAACAAAATATGAGGCAGGTAGTCAGACAGCCGGAGTCAGGAATTTCATGGGCCAAGAAGCAAGTGAATGCGTGCCTGTGAATGTGTGGGACCCGGCGGCGGGCGGGGGGAGGGTGGTGTGTGTGTGTGTGTGTGTGAGTGCGCATGGTTGGGGCTAGGGGAAGGGTGGTCAGAAATATTCTGTGGCCTCAGAAACATGTACCCTATTTTCCACAGTGGTACTTTCCAGGCAAACAACCGAAGGGTCCCCACGTCTAAATGACCATGTGCCTGGCTAGAGTAAGAGCTGAGGGTCGCTGCAACCATCCATCAGCGACAGTGACCCCACACACTGAGGTACTGGGGGGAGGCTGGAGTTCCAGAGAAGTTACTTTTAGGCAGTGATCAGTATGGCACCTGTGATACATTATGGGTGATTCGGCCTGTGGCCTCATCAGGACTGGGTGGAAGGTGAGTCCTGCTGAGCCACTGTTCTCTCTGGCATCAAAAGAAGGTTCTGAAAGCCCAGTCAACAAGCAGGTAAGGCAAGTCTGAGAAGCGGCCCCGCTGTGGAGCCCAGGACTCTGGTAGAAAGTAGCTTCTCCCAGACTGGCCTGGGCAGCCCACCCAGCAAGGCCCCCTGGGGGAGGGAGGACACCCTCAATGACTGAGCACACGTTCTGTGCCAAGCTCTGTGCTCTACCCTTTGCATAGAGCTCAGCTGAGCCTTGCGTGGTAGGTGCATCTAACCTCCAGTTTAGAGATGGGGGATTGAGTCCTAGCAGTATTGGAAAGCCAGCCCAGGCACACCCAGCCATGGCCATTCGTGGCTGAGCTGGCATTCAGGGAGGCGCTGGCAGAGCCACAGTCCCTGCGCTCAGACACCTGCCGAGAGTGCCCCGGTGTACCCTTCAGGCTGTTCGCACCCTGACGGCCGAACCTTTTCCTCTTGACTCAGCTCGGACTGAAATAGACCAGAGGAGAGAGGTATTGCTGCCTCCGGTGACACAATTAGAGCTATGAATGTTACTGGGGGTAGAAGAGACGGCATAGCCAGGGTACAGGGTGTGCACTGGTGGCCCTCACCACAGGCACCAGGGCGGCGGGCACAACGTGCTCCCATCTTCACCACCTTTTGGGCCTCAGATTTCACAGGCCCA
The DNA here is from genome assembly GCA_004027475.1 of Anoura caudifer. NCBI lineage: Eukaryota > Metazoa > Chordata > Mammalia > Chiroptera > Phyllostomidae > Anoura > Anoura caudifer. Next base: position 378,197 of record PVKU01000820.1, on the reverse strand, counting down.
GTGACACAGACCTTCCTGGAACAGCCTGAGGTCCCTCAGGACTCTCTGAACCACTTGCTGTTTACGCAGTGCTGCGTAATCACCAGAGTTAACTCCCAGAGTTAATCACCGTTTGACCGCCCGTGGTAGAGTGGGGAGACTGAGGCACCTAAACCAGAACTCAGAAACTAGCGGGAGCTGATAAACTGGTAGGCCACGGCATTAGTAGCAATGGTATTGGCAGTGAACATTTCCCAAATAGAAGCCTGACTTTACCTCTGTGTGGGCCCTGCCACTTGGGGACCAGGTCAGCCGAGGGAGGACGGCCGTGCTCACTCAGAGTGCGGCTGTCAGGGGGTGACAGGTGGGAGCAGCGCTCTCACCCACTCCCCCAACCTCGCGGCTTGTCTGCCACAGTAGACGCCTCACATGCTTGCTGGCCACCTACGCAGGACGGGGCTTCTCCTCCCTGGGACAGCAGATGCTGTGGTACGTAAGTCCCTGAACGACTATCCTTGGAAGTTTTCAGTTGTGGTTTGTTTTGTGACACTGTGTGATTTTATGTCAGCTTTTCTTTCTAAATGACATTGATAGTTACCTGAGTCCCAGCAGCCCAAACATTCTGTTTTGTCCAGGGTTTCATGGAAAAAAAAAACAAAACACCCCCAAACATTCTGTTTTCTTCTCTAATAAAGTTGTCACACCCATCTTTTTCTCCTCAACGCTCCCCTATAAACTCTGCCCAGTCGCAGTGAATTCAGAATAATACTGAAGTGCATAGTCTTCAGTGAGAAGTGACTTCAGACATTTTACTAGACTGGAGATTGGTAAGAGTGTGACCTTTTCTACAAAACACTAATTTGGGGCTTTATTATTTTTAAACATTTCTAAACATGTTATTTATTTACTTTTTTTTAAAGATTTTTATTTATTTTTAGAGAGAGGGGAAGGGAAGGGAGAAAGAAAGGGAGAGAAACATCAACATGTGGTTGCCTCTCACATGGCCCCCACAGGGGACCTGGCCCACAACCCAGGCATGTGCCCTGACTGGGAGTTGAACCAGCAACCCTTTGATTAGCAGCCCACCCTCAATCCACTGAGCCACACCAGCCAGGGCTGTACTTATTTTTTTAAAGAGGGGAAGGGAGAGAGAAAGAGAGGGAGAGAAACATTGATCAGTTGTCTCTTGAATGCACCCCAACTGGGGCCTGAACCCACAACCCAAGCATTTGCCCTGACCAAGAATTGAGCCTGGGACCTTTTGCTTTGTGGGATAATGCCCAACCCACTGAGCCACACTGATCAGGGCTATTTTTTAAATTTTGTGAAAATTAAACTTCTTTATGCATGATTGCCTTTTCCTAGGCATTTCATTTTCATTGTTGAATGTTTTTCAACTGTCCATAAATTCCTTGGAGAAGGAGGTGGGGCCGCTGGGGGAGGAAGGATGAAGGGTGGATGCAGCACAGGGCCTGGCTGCAGTGAACCCAGGATACATGTTAATTGAGTGAATGAACGGATAAATAAATGAATAAAACCATTATCCATCAGTCGACTTAACTGATCCTTGCTCATCCCATCCCTTCTTGTTACATGCAAAATAGAATCCAGCAAGTTTCTGTACTTCACCAAACACCCACCTGGTCAGGTCTCAGGACCAGCTTCAAGGATTGGGGCTACCGGGGGCTCAAGCCAGAGCAGTGGCTGATGTGAGCTGGATGCCCCACAGAAGCCTCCAGCCCTTGCCCATGAGGTCACTGCCAACTCAACAAGCCCCTGCTTGTGTCTCCCTGGGTGCCCCTCAGAGCACCCCGCCTATGAGGCAGAGCAGGGGTCAGTCCTGTTGTGCACATGGAGTCCTATACCTGGGACCAAAAGGGCCACTGTTGCCCACTGAGGAGGGGCGGTGGGGATCAATGTGTCCAGCTGTGCATCAGAGAGGTGAGGCCGCCCCAAGTTTGGGGGAGCTGAACAGGTCCAGAGCCCCAGCCAGTTTCCCAACCCTTATGAACTCACTCCTCAGCTACACCCACACACTTCATTTTCTCCCCCCACCAGGCAAGGAAGTGTACTGAACCTTGACTTACAGATCAAATTATAAGAATAATAAGAATATTGTATATCCATTTTCAAATGCTGCATCCCATTCATCTCAGACTCTGTAGCATCCCCTGGGATAAGACCCCCAGCTCCCCACCCCTCCCTCAGATGAGCACTGCCCTTGAAGTGGGGAGGGATGGTCCCCGTATCCTCTGTTGGGTGGGGCCACACAGTGCAGTCGGCCTTCAGTTCCACCCTTGTCACCTGGTCCTAAGAGTTATGGGGGGCAGAGTCAGTAGAGATATTTGGCCCCCCAAATCTAGGGGCCTCTAGTTTTGGCTGCTGTCCACTGGAAATGTGGGACAAAGGAAGAGAGTGAGGACTGGTTAAATGCATCAATCCTCAGTTAAATCTACTGACTCCTCTTCCACCTAGAAATTCTGAGCATGAGCAAGCGAGCAACATGTTTGCTGAGGGAGGAGGGTTTCAAAATCCGCAAAGTGCCATGACTTGCTAAGGGTCTCAAAAGCGTTCATCTAACTCATTGAGGGGCAGTGACCCATGCCGGTCCTTCTGAGAAGGGTGACGAGGATGGCACTAATACATGAGAGATAGCCAAGAGAAACGGTGGTATTCATTCATCTTGGAAAGCCTGCAGGTGGCCATTGTTTGCAAATCTCTGGATGATCCCAATGGGGGCGAGGAATGGATTTGCTCGGAGGGTCCCAATAAGTGAGGACAATGAAGAAGGCCACTTGGACATTGACAGCAGCAAGCTGAGGAAGGGCCGATAGTCAAGAGCCATCCAGGCATAGGACAGACTGGCCTATAAGGTAGTGAGTTCACCATCCCTGGAAGTAGTCAAATATCCATTTATTCATTTACTCTGTCAATATATATATATATATATTAAAATCCAGCAATGACTTGAGTGCCAGACAGGCAAGGTTCTTGTTGTCGGGGAGCTTGCATTTTAGTGGGGAAGGCAAAAATCACACACACACACACAAACCTAAAAAAGAAAAAAACCCACAAGAATACATGTTCAGTAGAGATAGAGTTATGCTACAAAAAATTAAATAAGTTTATGGCAGAGTTCATGCCGCATCTGGCAAGTGACATCCACCTTTGGATCGGGTGGTAGGGGTGAATGTCAAGCCTCTTAGCAAGGAAGGGGTCAAGGGAGCATCAGGGGCTTTTGAAATCCCTTCCACTCTGAGTCTACAATCTCACAGAATATTCACCAACTCATTTGCTAATGACTTTTGGGTGACTCCTCCCCAGATGGTGGATGTGGCTGAAGACACCTTGAACCAAGCCCCTCATGGGTGCATGGCTGGGCTCAGGGGTCCCAGGTACAGCAGGGTGGTGGCTTTCCCCTTCTCCCACCTGCCACCTCCTTGCATTCTGCCTGCTTCACAGGCTTGATTGCGTAACTGCTGGCCCTGGGTCTAGAGCCCAGTGCCACGTGGAGCTTGTAAATCTTCTCTCACATCATGAAATGCCAGCAATTTCACAGCCAGGGATTCCTGTTCTCATAAAGTCCCAGCACCAGCAGCCTTGCATCTAAAAGTGTCCTCTGACTGATGGGTTGATGTCAGAGCTGCTGCCCTGGAGCCAAACACGGGGGCCTGTAGCCTCCACCACCTGCTTGGCTCCTCCACAGCCCCAGAAGTGAAGGCAGTGATTGGCAGACCCTGTTGCTGGGGCTCTGCCTGCCACGTGACTGTCAAACACATCTCCCGTTGGAGCAGAGGGACAGAAATCGCAGCCCCACACTGGGAACAGAGGTCATATTTGTGTTGGAGACTATCTGAGGGGAAACTACACTTCTAATCAATAGGCACAGTTGCAATCCCTGTGAGAAATATCCACTTATATTTACACTTGCCAGGTGACTCTCAACTCTGGCTCCCATTAGAGTGACCTATGGAGTGTTTAAAAGATAGACTTGCAGAGGGAGGTAGCTCCCCCATGGAGTTTCTGACCCAGTAGAATCTAGAATCCAGGAAGGGGGCCCTTGCATGTGTGTGTTCTACAGGTCAACAGTCACTACCTAATTCATAGGAAAAAACAGAAAACGAACGTGAAGGACCTTGTGGCAGCCCTCTAACCTGGCCCCCAACGATCCCCACCTCCTAGCGTTCATACCCTTGTGTAATCCCCTCCCCTTGAGAGTGGGCTGGACCTAGTGACTCACCTCCAGGACTAGACCAAGGCACAAAATGACAGAATGCCACTTCCCAGGCTAGGTTGCAAAAAGACTGTGGCCTCTGTTTGGGCCCCCTCTCTCCTTTTGCTCCGAGGGAAGCTACCTGCCATGTTGCATATTGATGCAACATGACTAGAAATTGATGCCCCCACTCAACAGCCAGCAAGGACGTGAGGCCTGCCAGCAGCCACAGGAAACGCACGGGAAACGGGTCGTCTCGCAGTCCAGCTCCGGCAGGACTGCCACCTCACGGACACTGCGGCCACAGCATGTGACCAATCCCAAGACAAGGCACCCGGAAAAGTGTTCCTGGATTCTGGATCCACAGAAACTCTGAGATAATAAGTGGGTGTCGTTTTAAGCTGTTATGTTCTGGGGATAACTTGTTAGGTGGAAAGAGATAACCGACAGAAATATATGCAACAAAGCATTCATGGCGGCTTGTCCCTGGGCAGTGGGGCTATGAGTGATCTGCGTTTTCTTCCTTTTGCTTGTCTGCATTTGTTAGTTGTTTTATATTACTATGGATTACATTCAAAGTGGAAAAAAACAAACGTCATTTCTAAATTATGTTCAAAACAACTTCTAGAGGAAAACAAAGGAGAAAATATTTATGACCTTATATTAGGCAGAGCTTTCTTAGACAACTCATCACAGAGGGTTATCCACAAAAAGAAATTGGACATTACCAAAATTAAAAACTTTTGCTTTTCAACGAACATCATTTTAAAAATATGAAAGACAAACTCCAGACTAGGAGAAAAGATTTGCAAATCACATCTGATAAAGGACTTGTTTTCAGAATCTGTAAAGAACGGTAAGACGATAAACAATTCAACTAAAAAATAAGCAAAAGCTTTGAATAGACATTTCTCTAAAGAAGATACACAAATGGCCAATAAGCACATGAGACAATCATCATCATCATCGGTTATTAGGAAAAGGTGAATTCAAAGCGCAGCGAGCTACCAACGCACACCTGTCGGAGTGGCTGTGGTCAAAATGAGCAGTGTGGCTGAGGCTGTGAAATAAACGGGCAACTTCATTCATTGCTGGTGTAAGTGTAAAATGATACAGTCACTGTGGAAAAACAGTTCGGTGGTTTCTTAAGAAATTAAATACAAATTTACCATATGACCTACTCCTAGAGAAATGAAAACAATGTCCACAAAGACTTGGAGGCAAATACTCATAGTAGTATTTTTCTTAAGAGGCAAAACTGGAAACAATCCAAATTTCCATGGACACTGAGTGGGTAAACAGAACGTGGTATATCCATACAATGAAATACCACTCAGCAATAAAAAGCAACAAAGTCTTACACGTGCTACGTCACTGGACCACAAAAACAGTGTGCGAGCTGAAAGAAGCCACACAGAAGACAGTACATAGTTATTATTCTGCTCATATGAATTGACCAGGAAAAGCAAGTCTATAAGACAAAAAGTAGATCAGAAGTTGTTTAGAGCTGGACTGGGAATGAGTTTGACAGCAAATAAGCAAAAGAAAATGTTTGGGAGTGACAAGAATATTCAGAAACTGGGTGTGGGAATGGTTGCATGACTATAAAAACTTATTAAAAATCACTGAATTATGTACTTACAATGGATAAATTTTATGCTATGTAAATTATACCTCAATAAAGCTGTAAACAAGTTATGTTCATAACCTTGGACCCAGAAATTTTATGCCAAGGGCATAATCAGAAATGTACACAGACACTGGATAGAATAGTATGCGGCCATTAAAAATGGTATTGACAAAGAATTTTTAATGATCTGGAGAAATGCCTAGGATGGAGTACAAAGTTGTTCTTATGGCTAGATTTCCCCAAGAGTAAAAAGAGTCTATATATAAATATTCATTTTTTAAACCTAGTTAAATTTGTTCTGTGAATATGAGTGTGTATGTATATATCATAACCAGATGTATATATAAACATAAGTTGTTTCTTTTTCATTCTGGACATATATAAATGGTGGCTATGTTAGTAATTTCTGTTTTTTTCTTTGTCCTTTATTCTCTTTTCTAATTTTTCTTCCCCAAAAAGCATGTATTCATTTTTAAATCTGGGAAAACAAATTGTTAGAAGAAAGGAAAGCAATGGCAGGTCCCTCCTATCCCGGTCAGAGGGAGGCTGCGGTTCCCTCAGTGAGGGAACGCCCGGCCTCGACAGAATGACAGAGAGCTCGCAGCAGCATGTAAATGCCGGAGCACACCTGGAAACAGCTGTCTGAGTCCCATTCATCCCAGCTCGGGCTCAGCAGTCTGTCAAAGGCCCACCTTCTCCCTCATTAGCCAAGAGGAGGAGGGGCTCCTACCAAGGAATGGCCCCCAGGGCTGGTTTCGTTGTCACTGCAGTGTGACAGGTAGGAAATGGAGCAATGACCTTAGAAATAAATGAAGGAGACTTAATAGAAACTGCTGGAAACCCAGTTCCCCAAGCTGTGGCACCATAGAGAAAGCTCACCTGGAGGGACAGAGAGACCAGGGTTGGAGTCCTGGTTCAGCTATGAAAGCCATGCTCTGTGGAGTCTGGGACAAGTGTCCTCCCAGAACCTTAGTTTCTCATCTGTGAAGTGGGGACAATTAGATTGCTTATTTCCAAAGTGGAAATCTGTATCACGGGTTAATAAAATTCAAGGAATAAAAGGGTTGTATTAGTTCCCCAGGGTTGCTGTAACAAGTTATTACAACCTGGGTGAGTGAAAACAATAGCAATTTATTCTCTCAAGTTCTGGAGGCCAGAAGTCTCAAGGTACGGGCAGGGGCGTGCCCTCCCCACAGCCCAGGGATGACCTTGTCTGTCTCGTTCCCTGCAGAAGCCCCAAGGACCAGAGCAGAACCGGTACATATGAGATGCTCAACACGATTTGTACAGAGAGCAAACTGGTTAGTAATTCAGGGGACAGTGAATTCTTGTGTTGTTTTATGATAAACTCTTCCTTTAAAAAGTGACACATTCATCTTATAAAATATCAAAAACACACACAAGCATAAAGATCAAAATACATCAGAATCACAACTTTTACAGATAAACCCCTCCTAATATTTTTGCATATAGCTACCCAATATACTACTATATATAGTAGTATTTTTAACATCATACTGTAAACATATTTTTAAACTAATTTTTACACTTGACATGTTATGAATACAGTGCCCCCGCCCCTTATCCTCAGCGGATATGTTCCAAGACCCCCCAGTGGCTGCCTGAAGCCACCAATACCACCAAACCCTGTATATATACTATGCTGTATCCTATACATACACACCTATGATGAAGTTTAATAAGTTAGGCAAGTTAAGAGATTAACAATAACTAATAATAAATTAGAACAATATATTGTATTAAAAGTAATACAGATGCGGTCTCTCTCAAAAGATGTTATTGTCCTGTACCCCCCACCCCCTTGCAATGCTGTGAGATGATACAGTATTACAAGATGAGATGATGGGAGATGAAAGAATGACAGAAGCATTGTGACGACACCTTTAGGCTACTATTGGCCTTCTGACAATCCATAGCTAGCACTTGACAGCTTCTCTTTGGCATATATGAGTTGCCAGCATTGCTACTCTTGTGCTTTGAGGTCAGTGTTAAATAAAATAAAAGTTACTTGAGCCCTAGCTGGTGTGGTTCATTGGATTGAGTGCCAACCTATGAACCAAAGGGTCACTGGTTCAATTCCCAGTCAGGGTGCATGCCTGGGTTGCAGGCCAGGTCCCCAGTAAGGGGCGTGATTGAGAGGCAACCACACATTGCTGTTTCTCTCTCTCTCTTTCTCCTTCCCTTCTCCTCTCTCTAAAAGTAAATAAATAAACTCTTTAAAAAAAGTTATTTGAGCACAAGACTGCAGCACTTAATCTGATAAGCAAGATGGCTACTAAGTGACGGACAGGAGGAGCATATTTTTATGTTCAGGGCCAGAAGGAGCAGGACTCGCGAGATTTCATCACCTACCTCAGAACAGCGCAATATATCAAAACTTTCAGATTGCTTAATTCTGGATTTCCATGTAATATGTGTGGACTTCGGTTGAGCACCAGTCACTGAGAGCAAAATCTCCGGTAAGGGAGGACTACTCTCTTATTCAGCCCTATCAGTTTCTGTTCATCTAGGTTAACACACCTTTGAAACGGCCACTTTCAGACCCCTCCTTCCAAGCGGTAACCACCCTCAAGAGAGCAAATAATCTTAACTATCCTGTAATCCTATCCCCACCTTGCTTTCTCACACCTTTATGTATTTTTTCTTGTTCTAAGGCATACCACTTCTTAGCTAAACACTGTTATTTTCCAAAGAATTTGAAATCTTTCTCCCCAGCATACATCATCAGTTGGACCCAAATAAACTCTTATAAAAATCCTCTACAGATGTGGATGTTTCTTACCTCAACAGCGTGAACAAGTGACCCAGTACCAATCGGCAAGGAGGCCCCTCTGTGTGGGCACCCTCCCACTGTCTCACCCCCCCACACACACACACCAATACCTGGCACTACACACCCTGGAGAAAGGCTCACGGCAGCCCCTGCGCTGATTAGGATGAATTTCCCTCACTCGGGGAGATGGGTCTCAAAATAACTCTCATTTCAGGTCATAGAAATTGTGCAGCGTAAGCTTCTAGCCCAACTGAGTTAGTAGATCAAAATTTCTACCTACTACAGCCATTAACCATTTTGTACATACTGGTATTGATATATGTAAATTTGAAAAATCCACATTTTTATACATTAATACTGACACCCCTCTGTTTCAGACGCCCTGTTCATGCTTTCATCAGTCAGCTGAGGGACCCTTTCTGAAAGTCACATGGGCAATGCTGGCCAGCTTGGGTAGGAGCATGCACTTTGGAGCGAGATTGCTCTGCTGTGTGTCCTCAAGCAAATTACTTAACCTCCCTGGGCCTCCACATCTTTGTAAAGTAGCAGTAAAGGTAACAACATCTCCCAGGCAGCACTGCTGGGTGGATGGAGTAAACCGGCCCATAGAGTACGTGTTTGTAAGTGTTGGCCGTTGTTATCCTTTGTGCGCTGACTTGGAGATTGCATTTGGTCCTTACTACTTTATAAAAACCCGAGGAAAATAGAGGTGTAGATATGCTGATGTAGTGATCATTAAACTGTGACAAAGATGCGCAATCACGCAGAAAATCATTCTCAAGTGAACACCCTCTGGATCGGTGTGTCACCTGTGGGTTCACTTGTTAGAGAACAAGACTGAGGAAACGCATACAAAATCTAGAGATGCCCACTCTATTAGTGCCGGCTCTATCCCCTCAGCATTTACCTCTTCCGTGCACTCCAGCCCGGCTTCACTGCCAGCTCTGGGACTGCCCCCCAACCCCAGGCTTTCTCTGGCCTCTGGAGCCTGTTCTGCCTGCTCATGCAGGACAGACAGGAAGTGCTGGAAGCCACCCCCTCAGGAGCAGCTGCAGCCAATGAGGATGGGAAGTAGCAGTTAAATACCCGAGCTCCCTGACCCCTCGGGAGAGGCGTGTGCTACACTATTTCCCAGAGGCCCTGGTGAAGTTAAGCTCTGGTTGCCTTCAGTAGTAACTTACTGCATAAATCACCCTTTGCCAGCTACCTTCCTTTCTCACTTCCCTCTTTCCTCACCAGCATTTCCTGGGATCACCTTGCAATTGAACTACCTGCATGCAACATTTTTGTCTCAAGTGTTAATTTTGGGGAAACCCAAACTGAGTCACGTATTATTAAAGATTATATCTAAAAGGTTAGGCACATAAGTGCACACGACAGGGGCATGCGCGTAGCCAGTGGCACACACTCTGAGTACCATTCTAACTCCTCCACCAGCCCCCACCCCTCCACACACACACAGGTGAGGCAACCACGTCAGCTTCAGAGTCTCAGGAGCCTGGGAATCAGGCATTAAAGGACATCAGGAGGCCAGATCAGAAAAGAGCAGCTGGAGTATAGGCGGGACAGGACACACATGTGTGCAGAGTTTGTGCACAGGCCGGAGTGCCACTGTGAATTCAGGTTAAAATGGCTCTCTGCTACTTACCTGGAAACCCAGAGTCTCCACCATCCAGTGTGCCCTCACATAAATTAGCGTGCCCTTACCACGCGGACGATGCCACTTAGACATACCTTTGAGCAGTACACAACCTGAATTCCTGAACATGAGCTGCAAGGCATCATTCATGCAAGGGCTGTGAGCTGCATCCCAAGTGGTACCCTAGTGGTGGGCTTCTTCTCGGACCTCAGGTGGGCCCTGACCTCAGGGATGGGGCAGAGATTTCAGTGACTTGAGTAGGGAGGGGTTGGGGAGGATCCAACCAGGCCTCAGCCATCATCAGGTAGTTCTCTGGTCTCAGACCTGCCAATTAAAGGCCTTGAAGATGAAAGAGGAAGGCTTTGTAAGCAGCCAGGAAAGATGAAAGCGAAGCCCAAGTGGTGTTTTATGGCCTCCTGATGGGAGGATTCTTGGTGCTCCTTATTATGCTCAATCAAGAGCCTGTAATTACAGAAACCCAGAGAGATTCTCACAGAGGAGGCCACCTAGCCTTGGCTTTCACTCCTAACTGGCTCTGACAAATCACGTGTTCTCAACTTCTCCCCACCACCAGGCATCTGGGATCATGCTAATTGCCCCAGTCTTCTGGCAGCAGGCCCCACCCACTCCCAGAACTGATCTGGCACACCTGGCCCCTCCCCAGCCCAGGAGCTGTGAGCCTTAGCTGTGCATCACACCAGAGCCTGGGAGTACCGGGACCCAGCAGCCCCCACCCCTCCAGCCGTGTGTACCCAGAGGGGCATGAGAAGTGGGGGTGCCCATGGCTTGGGGTCAGCAGACTGACAAGCTCCAGGCAGACTGTCCTGCCCCCTGCTCCAGGCTGCTACAACTGCTCTCAGCAGCCCAGCTCACCGCCAGCGGGAAGGAGAGCAACTACGTATCCCACACACCACTATTTTATCTATTTCCTTATTTTCCTTTCCCCCTATAAGAAAGTGAGCTCCATGAGGAAAGACTTACATTTAGTATTTTCTTGTAGATAAGGACAAATTCCCACAAACTTAGTGGCTTAAAACAACACAAGTTTATTATCTGACCGTCCTGAAAGTCAGAAGTTTCACTGGGCTAAGGTCAAGGTCAAGGGCAGGGCTGCATTCCTTTTGGAAGCTCCAGAGGAGATTCCCTTTCCTGGCTTCTATAGGCCGGCTGCATTCCTTGTCACATGGCTCACTTCCATCTTCAAAGGCAGCGCTCAGACCCCTGCCTCATTACCACTGTCCTCCCTCACTCTGCCTCTCCTGCCTCCCTCTTCTACTAAGCAAGGAGCCTCATGGTGCCCTTGAGCTGCCAGGTAATACAACACAATCTCCCCATCTTCTGGTCAGATGATTAGCAATCCTCACCAATCCCCTTGCCGTGTAACGATGTATGTACTGGTTCTGCAGATTAGGACATGGATGTGTTTGGTGGTAGTGGTAGGGACCCAATATCTACCTATGGTATCTTATTCCCTGCTGTATTCCCAGTGTCTGGCACATAGTAGGTCTTCAATAAATACTTGCTGAATAAATAAGTGAATGAATACATGAATAAATCATTAAGGATAATATTTAGTATTATAGTAAACAGTAATCGTGCTTACTAAGTTCCAGGCACTGTTCAAAGTGCTTTATGTATATTATTAACTCATGTCATCCCCATCAGTTCTATGAGTTTAATTTTGTAATTGTCCGCATTCTACAGATGGAGAAAGTAAGGCACAGAAGAGCTGTCTGCCCAGGCTACACAGCTAGTGAGTGGGGAAGCGGGGACCTGATCTCAAAGGTATTGAGCACTTACCATACGTACCGCCCACCCTGGCTGGGTACATTACATTTCCGATCTCCTTTCATCCTCAGGAGAGGCCGGGAAGAAGGTGGTTGGAGTGTGAACTCTGATCTCAGGCATGGAATTACATCATGCATTTAGCTAAGGGGTTCTGAGGCATTCCGCAGCTCAGTGACTGGGGCAATGGATTGCATGTTGCTTCTTGGGTCTCCTTTAAGGCCAGTCTGACCAGGACCCAGAGCCCTCAGGGAGACTATGGGGTGTTCGTGCTCCGGCCATGAGTCAGACTCCTGGCTCAGATCCTGCTCTCTGGCTCTTCTTCTCTACACAACTAGTGCCCAGGCCCCCAGTAGGCCTGTAGCAGACCATGACTTTCACCTACAGCTGGGCTGGGCAGCTATGCCTTCGGAAAGCCTGGCCTCCTCCAGGGACAGGAGGGTGCTTCAGACCTCGCCCAGAGCTGAAGTGGCATTGCCTACTTCCTTGATTTAACCCTGGGGGCCCTCCTAGCTGGGCCCCACCCATATTTTGCATGTGCTGGATCTGCTTGCTCTCTGCATGCTGGTCCCTGTCACTGTCCCCTATGACAGGCTGTTTTCCCACAGCCCTGCTCAATTCCCCCTGCCAGCCTGCTCTTCAAGGCACACAGGCCTGCAGGAAGCTCCCAAACATGGGCCTCAGCTTTCCCCCAGCTCTGCAGGGAAAGTGATGCTGGGGCAGGGAGGTGGCACCATCTCCTGTCATTTGCATCTTAGCCTTTGGGATCAAAGCCAAGAGGAGTGAAACTCGCCTGTGCCTGCCAGCACAGTGGGGCATCGCACTTTCTGTTCCTGCCAGCACATTTTTCTAGGTCAATGTCAGGTCAGGAAAATCCAATTCCACATGTCCCAACTTTTTATTTGAAAACAGAGGAGTTGCTTTCCAAAATAAATAGTGTTTACAAGTAAAGCCTGGAGAAGCTTCCAGCAGAAATGCACTCAGGGGCCAGACAGGACAGACGCTTCCGGGCTTGGTTGCTATAAACCCGACCGCAGCCCTAGCACCAGCCCTAGAAGGATAGGCTGGGTTGGGGGAGAACACATGCATATACACTTGTGGGTTGATGTGTGCATCCATGAGCATTTGCATAAATATGCATATGCATGTCATCTTAAAGGTCTCTGGGTATGGTCAGCATGTGTACGTAAATTAGGAGGGTTATACATGTGCACTTGTATGTCTACATGCGTGTACAGGCATGTGTCCATGGGAGGGTGTGTGTTTCTGCCTGTGATTTTGCACACGCTGTCCTCTCTGTAGACACTTTCCTCCTGTCGTCAATGTTACTTCAGTCTCAGCCTCACCCCGTTCTTTTTCTCAGCTGAATCTTGCTCTGGGGGTTGGACTTCGATGTGCTCTAAATGCAACTCCCCACCCTGTTTACCCACGGCCCGACCCCACTGGATGTGGACTTGTTGTACAGACTGACTGAATACCGTTTCTGGTTACCACGTGGGGCCCAGCAGTTTGAATGCTCACACCTTGCTGAGGCCACCTTGACTTCGGGGTCTCAGCTCAAGGCCCCACAGGCCTGGGAACAAGCCACCTGTTTCACCAAATTCAACCAATGCCACCCAGCTTCTGAGAGCTGAGTGGTTTTCTTAGCAAACCCTCCCGGTCTCTCCAGGCAGGCCCCAGCGGGGCAGCCCCTCACTGTGCATTTACTCAGGCCCCACCCTCCCTTACCAGCCCCTGAGCCTGCCCTTGCTCCTGCTGCTCCCGGACCACAACACCATTCTCTGTGGCTGCTTCTCTGACTCAGCTCTGCCAGCCCTCACCCTCTGAGGCCTTTCAGATCAGTTCTACTCTTACCCCTCCCCCCAGGAGAACTTCTCAGATAAACCTCCCACCCCACAAAACGCCTTATCCATTGGCCCTGTATCACTGGATGACACACTGCCCTGAGCATTACCTAAGAATTGTTTTCAGGTTGCTTCATGGCACGTATCTCGCCTTCCCACCTAGATCGCAATCTCCTTCTGGGTGAGAGGCAAGCCCTGTGCTCTCTTTGAATAAGCTGTGGAACCTGACACAGGTCGGACACAGTGTAAACCAGTGATAAGGGCTGTGGGTGAGTGGATCCGAGAAGACAGAGTCAGGGGTGGGGGTGGTCAGGCTATAAAACTTTGTGCCAGGCCCTGTGTTCAGTGACTTACCTGCTTCACCTCATTTAATGCTCCCCATAACAGTGGGAGCTGGATAGTATTATCCCCATTTCGTAGATGAGAAAATAGAGGCAGGGAGAGGCTAAGTGACTTCTCCCAGGCCACAAAACTGGTAAATGGCAAGGTCAGGGTTTAATCCTAGGTCATGTACTCCTCTATTACCTTTCGACAACTGCATTAGTGGACAGCAGTGTGCTGGAGACTCAGGAACTTTCTGAAATTCTAAAGCACACCCTATCCAGGAGAAGGTAAGGCTGCACTCAATCCGTGCTCTCCAAGCAAACTTTCCGCACTGATGGAGATCTCCCTCTCTGTGCTGTGCGCTATGGCAGCCGCTGGCCACATTCGGCCACTGACGGTGGCAGTCACCTGAAATGTGGCGAGTGTAACCAATGACATGGATTTTCCATTTTATGTTATTTTATTTTATTTTAATTAATTTAAATGTAAATAGTTACCCCTGGCTAGTGGCTACCGTATTGGACAGCATAGCCCTGGATAACTGCTTCCCACCCATGTTCACGCTGAGCAAATACAGAAAATAACAATTCTACAATGAATGAGGCTGCTTGTTAGTGGGGACACCTGGCCCAAGGGGTCCTGCCCTCCTGGCCTGGTTCAGCCACCCCAGGGGTCAATGTTACAACAAACTTGTAATCAGGCACACCAGCTCTTAATGATGGCCACCTTCCCTGCCAGCTCTAGCCCTCAAGCCCAGCACACTGAAATCACTGTGATTATGAAAATCCCAGCATAGGAAGTGTGCAGGGTCTTGCCAGTCTTTACGAGGCATCCTGTCCCGCCATTCCCAACATGGTCAGTGCCAGGCCTTGGGCCAGGGTTGGAGAGCACAGAATGACTCAGAGTCCAGTCTCGCTGAGCACAGAGCAGCAGTAATGAATGGCGCCTTCTTGGCCGTGCAGCCCAACCTTGTTGGAAAACAAGATTCTGGTCACAGCAACAGGTTTTGTCGAGGGCCCTCTCTGCTCCTGTAAGAAGGGAGCCCCGACGCACAGAGACGGAGGGATCTAGGCTCCCACCGGGCATTCTTCTTGGCAGCACTTTGGCGCCACCTCCTGGGAAGTTTGCATAACGCCAGTGGACCCGTTACGAAGGGGGCTATCAGACCTCCGAGCCCGCCCCACCCCACCGGCTTCCCCGCCGGAATCCAGGCCCGAGGGCGGACTGGTACACAGCAGTCGGGTCAGCTCCCTTCCTGCAAGGAAAGGGCACTTCGGGATGGGAGGAAGATGGATGAGGACAACGGCACTGGGGGAAGCGGGAGAGAAAGCCCCTCGAGCACTGCATGAGTCTAGAATGGGGACCTTGCAGAATTCAGGATCTCATTCACACCTCCAATATTTAACTGCCAGGCCCTGGATGTATAGGGAGAAATCAGAAACAAGTTTGGTGGTAACTGTAGGAAGCGGGGTGGCGCCTGCGCTGGCCTCTGAAAATGAGAAGAGCTGGGCACACATGGAGAGGGGAAAGAGGCATTTTCAGAGGAGGGAGAGGCTTGGGGGGACTATGCCCTGGAGGGGAGAAAGAGGGTAGCGGGCTGGGGAAGTGAAGTTGCTCAGGGTGCCAGGAAGAGGAGAATGTGTAGGGAAGGGGGGCTGGACGTGAAGCCGCTATGAGGGAGGGGCAGCAAAGTCCAGCTCACCTGGGCCCTTGTTTTCTGCAGCCCCCACCCCATCCAGCAGACCCCCAGGGGCCTCTGATTTTGAGTGGTTTTGTCCATGGCCTCGGAGTGACCAGCAAACGCAGCAGACGGGTGCAGAGCCTCTGGGCTGCCTGGTTTGGTACTGAGGAGGGGTGCAGGGAGGTGAGGGGAGAGCCCCAGCATGAAGGCTGGAGACTGACTAGCTCCACGTCCTGGCAACATTCCCCTCTGGGCCTGTTTCCTCACGGGTAAACTGCAAGCATTGACGGATGGTCTCCATCAACTCCTGTCTAACCAGCCTTCGTCCAAACGTACAGGAAGGGAGTGCGGTATGGAGATGTTTGTACTCTAGGAAATGGCCCCCTGCCCAGGAAGTGTGTCGAGAGGTGCTGTCCAGCCAGGCTCCAGGTTCATGCAGATTGTGAAAGGGCTTCTTAAGCTGAGTCTCCCAGTGGGAGAGCTGGGGGCGGGAGTTAGACACCCGGCCAAACCACAGAGGCGCACAGGGTCTCCTGTTCAGACTTCAGCCTTGCACAATTTCTCCACAGCACAAGGGGAGGCCTCTGTCAGGTGCTGGGGTGCAGGGGCAGCCTGGAGCGCCGAGGAGCTCCAAAAGTCTGAGGGGCTCACCTCAGCCTTCTTCCCAAGGGATTCCCAAGCCCAGGAAGGAGGGAAGAGACCCCTGAATGGGTCAGAAAATTCTTTTCTGGGAGCTGCAAAATCAGTGACATCTTCAGCGATGGAATCTTCTGGTAAACAAGTCAGGATGGTTTCTGGCTATTCCCAGGAAGCTGGGAGGGGGAGATAAGGTCACCAGTCAACAGACACCAATTCAAAAGCACTTCCTGGGTAACAGCAAGTTCTCACAGGCTGCCCTCAGCTGAACCTCTCTCTTATCAACCCATGTGGGAGGCAGGGCAGGGCAGGGGTTGGGCCTCATATTATGGTCGTAAATCTTCCCTCCAGAAAGAAATGCCAGAGGTCAGCAGCCCAGCTCCATGTTGCGTAGAAAAGGACAGCAAGATCACATTAGGGAGCAGTGTGAGCGGAGCTGTGAGGTACACCTGGTGACCCGGTGACAGAGGAGCATCTCCGGTTCTCCCCGGAGGGAGGCGTGCCACAGGTGTGAAAGACACAATGTCAAAGACGTGGTACAGGAAAAAAAAGGGGGGGGTGTAAAATATCTTATTACGGAATTATATTGTAATTTCATGCTGAAATGACAAGATACTGGATAGATTGGGTTAAATAAAAGATATTAAAAGTAATTTCTCCTGTTTCTTCTTACTTCTTTTTGTGTGGCTACTAGAAAATGTAACATTAAACGAAGGGTTTGTAGCTGCAGCTTGTGTTATTTCTGTATCGGACAGCACTGCACCAGGTTCTCACGCTGGTGGGGCTAAGTTCATTCCCGTTGCCCCGATGTCTAGTCCGCAGAGTGAGGTCAGGACAGGCCTGAGAATCAGACAGGCACAGAGCTAAGTCTCTTACATCTCGTTTTACCCTCCCAGCAACCCTGTGCTGGGGAGGGGAGGGCGGAGAGAGGGGTGCAGAGCGGGAGGGTTCATTCAAGGCCCTGATCAAGGTCAGGTGAGGGCAAGGGGCGTGGTAGAGTCCTTGCACGGTTCTGAGTTTCTGAATAGGAAGATGCCTGTACTCACCCTTCTATCTAGGTGCTTCCTGGTCAACCGTCTTCCCACTTGGCCTCGGCCACATTGGTTGTGAAATCTGTCCCACTTCCTTTCAAACTCTGCTCTCCTCTTCCAGATCCAGACACTGTTCCACCGGTGACTTGCCCTGGTGGTTGTCACGGGCTTCAGCAGTATGGCAGCTTTCATAGGTGTGCTCCGGAGTGAGACAGCTGGGCCTGCTGCCGGGAACCGATGCTGAGGTCTCAGAAAGCCCCTTTCCAGCAAATTCAGAATCCCTAGTTCCAGGAATTCCTTTAGAGACCTACCTTTAGCTGAGGAAAGTGACCATACCACCACAAGGTGGTGCTGTTTCCACACCCCTCCACTCTCCAGTGACCTCCCATCACACCTGCATCAAAAATGTAATTGAGCATTTGGAGGAAGTTCTCCCTGGACCAGCTGTTGAATCTCTTTCTCAGCTTTCATCTGCTAAAGATTCTTCAGACTCAGGAATTCTGCTATGAAAACAGGCCATATCTGAATGCACCCTCGGAAATAAGTCAAGCAGGCTACAAACTCATGGTCAATTCCCCTCTACAAAGGAATTCCGTGCCCAGAGGCCTTCATGCACACCTAATACACACAAGAGGAGCACACACCAGTTAAGCAAACAGCACGCAGGTCCGTGTGTGTGTGTGTGTGTGTGTGTGTGTGAACATGACTGTCAGAGTCATAAAGATGTTACAGGTTACTTAGCTTGGGGTTTTCTTTTCCTTTTTGTTTTAGTTCCAGGAATTTTATTCCAAAGAAAAGAAAATGTTACATTGAAGCCAAATATGTAAAATGAGGGGAATTTTTTAAAAATTATGGAGGTTTCAGTTGCAGATGTGAGAATTAAAGAATGTCTTCCCAGTAGCTTTGTGGAGCAAACCTGGAAAACCACCGGTCTTGTCCCACTGCCTACTTCATAGGAGGGGAACTGAGACTCCGAAAGGAGAAGCGGCCCACTCAAAATCACACACAGACTTGTAAATGTTTTTGCTTTCAATCCGAGACCCAAAGGCAGGTGTTTCTACTGAAAAATAAAATCTTTCCATTTTCTCTGACTTGTATCCAGACTGACTTGCTTCAGGTTATGGTGACAAACCAAGGCAGAATGACAGTAACGCATGACACTGCACCCGGCTCTGTTTATTTCAAGCCCTTTCAGCCTCCGTTGTCCTGCCCGACCTCCCCGATGCCCCTGAGACTTCGGAAGGCAAGCACATGACCCGACCCAGGGATCGGAGGAGAAACCACAGCACAGACTGACTCTTGAGCCCAGTGAGCGAGTGTCAATAAAAATAACAAAGTAAAAGACTAGCACCCAGGACCCCTTAGACAGCTCTCCACGTGGGTCTGGAGCTGAGTTTTTTTCTAAGCTCGGTGGGAATGCAGTTTTTTTTTAAAGGAGGGGGCTGTTAGGTGTTGGTTCTCCAGGTGACAAAAAGTAAAAGCGAGAACAAGAGACTGTGCTGCTTAAGGACAAAACCTTGCCTTCCTTGTTTTCGTATTTGCAGGGCCAGGCACATCGGCTGGTGCATTGTAAGCCTGTAACTGTTCATTGGATGATTAAATAAATGTGATATAGACATGTCATAGATATTTTTGGCTCCCAAGACAAGAAATTAAGATTCTGCACAAATTAATACCATGTCCATAATCCCCTAGACAGAGAGCTTTGGAGAAGCGTTGAGAGGAGGAAAGTGCACCACACCCAGGGATTTGTGTTTCTCTCCTGTCGCTCTGACCAGCCTCCTCCAGGAAAAGGCAGCTTCGTACAGGGCTGGGCTCCTGCCACGTTTTTATTGTTCAAATCATGCATTTAGCTAATATTTTCTACCAACTTACTAAGGGTCACTGTGCTTTAGGCCCTGAGGGCTATAAAATAGATAAGTCAGATAGCATATTTAATGATATAATATTTCAGGACTTAGATTTAACTTGAGAACATTGAAGAGGAGCCATGTGATCCTGAGTAAGTGCTGACTCATAGTGTAGGTGGGGACAGGGGAAGCAATCGTTAGCAATTGGGTCCAGCAACAGATTACTAAACCCTAACCTGCCCAAGAACAAGTGGTGGGTACGTGGGGAGGCAAGGATGAGTAAGACAAGCCACAGAGCTCACCAGATGGATGGAACAAGATGAGCTCATAAATACGATGTGAGGAGATCCACAACAAAAAACAGCTATTGTCAGCCTTCGGGAGCAGAACCACTCGTTGTTCAATATGCTTCCCATCTTTTACTCGTGGTTATATAACCAAACACATCCTCTTAATACACACAATGCATCTTTTCCCCCTACAAAAATGGAATCTTGTTGTACACACTTGTCTACCGTCTTTGTACATTAACACGTTGTGAGCAGCTTCATTCACTGTAAAGACTTTCCATGTCAATCATTCTTCAAATACCGCCTGGGAGCTTACCGTGCACCAGGCACCATGCTGGGCGTTGTATAATACAGAGTAAAACAGGTCCCTGCCCTCAGGTAGCTTAAACCATATGAGGGTACCGTAATTCAGGAAGTAATTTCCCTATTGCTGGAGACTTCTGTTGTCACATTTTTTCTTTGTTGGTAGTGATAACAATAGCTAAGATTTATTGAGCACCTGCTACGGGCCAGGAACGAGGAGAAGCATTTCCTGTGGATAATTTCATTTCATCTTCGGAAACAGTCCACTGTTGTAGATGGGGAAATGGAGGATGAGGGGTAATAACTTAACTCCTGCAGCTGCTCAGGGGCAGGGGCCAGGACTCAGATCCAGGCATGCTGACCTGGAAGAACCCAGACTCTTCCATCAGGAGGAACAAAGCTACAAGGAACATACTTATTCGTATACCCTTTTCCCCTGAAGAATAAATTCTTAGAAATTGGAATTAGTGTGTCAAAGGGTATACAAACATTTTTTTGTCCCAAAGAAATAAGGTTTTTAAAATTTCTACATAAATTTATGTAGATACTCAAAATGAACTTAAATTTTAGTAAATATCTCTTTTGTCATATGAGGAAATTTTTTAAATTTTTAAAAACTTTATTTTAATTGTTGTTCCTGTACAGTTTTCTGTCTTTTACTCCCATCCCAGCCCACCGCCCTAGCCCTCCCCACCTCCCTCCCATTTCTGCCTCCCCTAGTTTTTGTCCATGTGTCCTTTACATTTTTTGCTCTAAACCTTCCCCTTTTCCCCTGAAATTCCCTCCTCTCTCCCCTCTGGTGACTGTCAGCCTGCCAAAGAAATAAGCTTTAGGAGAGGAAATGAAAATATCTGTTATGGATTGCTGAAAGATCACTTTGTGGCCGGTTAAGCCTCTCTGGTCCAATATGGCAGCCCCCAGCCACATGTGGCTGTCGAGCACCGGAAGTGTGGCTAGTTCAAACTGAGATGTGCCAACAGTGTAGGACACTCATCGGACTTTGAAGATTTACTAGGAAAAAAAAAGAATGTAAGATATCTTATTGGTGAGTTCTCTTCAGGGATGAGCAAAAGTAGGTTTACAGTTGTGAGTGTGCAAAATACAGAGTTTATTCTTATATTATTATTTATTAAATTATTATATTATTTTCCATAAAAGAACTATAAACCTACTTTTGCCCATTCCTGTATTGATTACATATTGGAATGATGGTATTTTGGGTGCATTAGTTTAAATAAACTATATTATTAAAATTTATTGTATCTGTTTATTTTTATTTAAATTTGACTACTAGAAAATTTAGAATTACATTTGCACTGAAGGGTGCTGGATTAAAGAATGGACTCAAGGGGGTTGAGAGTGGAGGCTGGAAGACCCCTTCAAAAAGTTCGTGTGCAGATAATGAGGACAGGCTTGGACTAGGGACCTTGGGAGTAGAGCAGAGGGACTGTACCAGTGAGGTAATGAGGTTTGAGCCTGGTGCCCAGGGAGACAGTGGATGTCAGACTCCTGCTTTCTTTTCTCTGTGACACCTCCCCGTTCCCCCCACCCAGGCTCTTTCTGTCAAGCAGAAGCCACTGCCCACACCAGCAAGGCGTAGCCAGTCTCCCAGTTTCCAAGTTTACTCCTGAGCCAAAGCAATGCACACCAAAGCCGGCCCTCCCCATCCCCCCCCAACAGCCTGGCATCTCATTGCTTTTCCCACCCCCATTTTTAAAATCAGTTCTGAAATAAGAATAAGTCAACGTGCACTTTTCACCTCCGCCAAAGAGAAAAACAGCGATTGTGGAAAGAGACTCTGTAATCCTCACCAATATTTATTATTTGTTATTTTTTCATTACAGCCATTCTAATGGGTGTGATGAGCTTTGAATTTCATTTCTTCAGTGACTAATGATGTTAGGTGCACGAGGTAAGCTGTTGAGTGTCTTTTCCTGTGTTTGTTGGTCATTTATTTATCTACTTGGGAGAAATATCTATTCAAATCCTTTGCCCATTTTAAAATTGGGTTGTTTAATCTTTCTGTTGTTGAGTTCTAAGTGGTTTTTTTTTTTAACCTATTCTAGATGCTGGACCCTTATCAGATACCATTCCTCACTTTCTTCATATCTGTTCAAATGCCACCTTATTTTTTTTTAAAGAATTTTTTAAAAACATTTATTTATTTATTTATCTTTAGAGGGGAAAGGAAGGAGAGAGAGAGAGAGGGAGAGAAATATCAATGTATGGTTGCCCCTTTTGGGTCCCTTGCAGGGAACTGGCCTGCAACCCAGGCATATGCCCTGACTGGGAATCAAACCACGATCCCTTGGTTCCCAGGCCTGCACTCAATCCACTGAGCTACACCAGCCAGGGCAAATGCCACCTTATAACAGCACTCATAAATAGCAGCTCTCATTTATGCTTTTGGTCCTCTTTCTGCCTTATTTTCTTCGTCATTGATTACCACCTGAAATATAAATACGAAACATTATTTCTCTGTGTGTGTAGGTTTGGAGATCTCTAGCCTATGAAGTATAAACTCTGAAAACAGAGGCTTTGCTGTTTTGTTCATTTCTATTCCCAGCTCCCAGAACAGAGCCTAGTACGTGGAAGCACCCCCAAAATATTTGTGCAATGAATGGATGCATGAATGAGGGAGAACAGAGCTGCCCGCATTCTTTTGACAGGTGAAAATAGCATCTCACTGTAGTTTCATAAAATGTGATTCTTAAAACATAATGTCTCTGCTCATCTAACTGTAGTTTTAAGGGAATTATGAGGTGGGGACCCCCCAAAATGGAATTATCTTCTAGAGGGCAGGCTCCTTGTAGTGAAGGCTTTCCCTGCTAGGTGAGTGTTCTAGGAGCCCACCTGTATCAGTGTACCCACTGGCTTTGTCGTGAGAGGCTGCATTTGGCTTCAGTGAATTTTCTTAAGACTCTTTCAATGCCTTTGCCCATTTCATGATGGGTGATTTTCAAGTGCACTTGCCCACACTGGACTGAGTGTTCAGCAGTTTTTGACCAAAAAATGGCATGACCCCTGTGTCCCACCCTCCCTATTCACCTGATCTCACCCTGAGCCACTTTCATTTGTCTCCCCGGATGAAAAAAGTCCTCAAAGGGAAACATTGTGCTGACATGGATGAGGTGAAACAAAAAATGGCAGAAGCACTAAAAGGCATCAAAATCGGCGAGTTCAAAAACTGTTTTGAGCAGTGGAAAAAATGTTAGGTGTATTGCATCAACTAGAGAGTACTTTGAAGATGACTGAAGTTTAAACATGTAAGAATAAATGCACAACTTTTTATAAACAAATCCCATTTTGGGGGGTCCCCCTTGTGTTCAGTCCAATCTGGTCCCAAACCATCAGCTGCCCACTCTAGGACTTACCCAGCCATCAGCTCACAGAGGTAGGCTGCCCCCCAGCTCCTGTGAGCCCTCTGCAGATCGGGGCTGCGCTGCTTGCCCTGACCTATATCAGGTACCACATCCAAACCTGTTTCTAATCTGCTCACTTTTTATCATCTCCCTCTGTCTGACCTCACCTTACCTTGGATGTGACAGCCAGCCTTTCTTTTTTCAGCTCTGTCATGTGACTATCGGTTCTATGCTATAACCACCTACTTTTGTCCGCCTGGTTTCTGGGCCTCTCCTCAACGGTCCATTTTCTTTCTTTCTTTTTTTAAATTTACTTATTTTTAGAAAGAGGGGAAGAGAAGGAGAAAGAGAGAAAGAGAGAAAGAGAAACATCAATTGGTTGCCTCCCACATGTGCCCCAGTCAGGAACCAAACCCACAACCCAGGCATGTGCCCTGACCGGGAATCGAACCAGCAGCCTTTCATTTTGCAGGACGATGCCCAACCAACCGAGCCACACTGGTCAGGGCAATGGTCCATTTTCTTGAGCAGGTTGTTCACCAGTCTCTCTTTTCTTTGTTCTATAATTTAAACTCAATCGAGAATCTTTGGTGGTAGTGGCTAGCAGGAAGTAGAATGTAAAATTTGGAAAACACTTCAATTTTCCCTTCAGTTTTTCCTGCAGTCTCCATCTCTCTTTCACTTGGACTGGGGTGTTACCAGCACCTCTTTCACCATCTTTTGACCACCAGGGAAGCTCGATATCTCTTGCAATCATCAAGAATAGCCCTGGCTGGTGTGGCTCAGTGGATTGAGAAGTGGCCTGCGAACCAAAGTGTCACTGGTTTAATTCCCAGTCTAGGGCAAGTTCCTGGGTTGTGGGCCAGGTCCCCAGTGGGGGGCACACAAGAGGCAACCACACACTGATATTCTCTCCCTCTCTTTCTCCCTCCCTTCCCCTCTCTAAAAATAAATAAAATCTAAAAAAAAAAAAAAAAGCATAGAGGTTGTAAAGATTGGTTTCTGAATGGATAGTACTGGTATCACGTGGGAAATCGTTAGAGACGTGAAGTATAGGGGAGTAGGTGTGTTAACACTGACGCCCCTACACCCAGGTGATCCCAGGGCTCGCCACTGTCTGAGAGCCACCAGCTGAAGCGGTGATGGGCACTGGCTGCGCTGCCTGAGAGTGCTGGCCAGCCTCGGCGCCAGCAGGGTGAATTTTCAAAGCAGCACCATCAAACTAGCAAGGGTCTATCATTTTGCAGAGATATACTAAGCAAATAGACCCACTTCAAGTGTCTGCTTCAAATCAAGAAGGAACAGTCAGAGGAATAAAAATAAGACACAATTCTATCAGTATCTATCCAAATTGCTTCAGTCATAGGCAGTCTTTCCTTCGGGACCAGTGGGACTTTGAACAAGTCCCCTCCTTTAAATCTTGCATACATTTCACCAGAGGGCTGGATGGAAATCTTACTGCAGGAAGGAATGTGCAGACCCTGAGCGGGAAAAGAAAAGGAGTCTAAAACGTGAGAGCCTCGGCAGTGGGAGCTAAGCTTGGTTGGGAGTGTATTTATTATGTGAACTTCATCTGACCCAGCCATTCTGGCAACACTATGCACCAAGACAGATAAAAGGTTTGCCTGTGAAAACAGAAAAGAATTTTCTGCACCAAGACGCTCCTTTACCCCTTCGTGGTCTAAGCAAAACTGACTGTGGACACGCCCCTCACCCGACCTTCCCTTGAGCCCCAGCTGAGCACACACAAAGGGGACTCTGTTTGCTGCTAGCTTTGCAAGAGCTTTGTTGGCCAGGCCTGGTGATGGTGCTGAGGGTGATAATTATCTTAATAGCTAACAACCAATGGGGCCAGACGCTTTGCTAAGGGTCTTACCGAACTATTTCTTATAAGACTCACAATGGTCCCATGGGGCAGATGCAGTTCCTGTCTGCCTTTTATGGATGAAGGAAGTGGGGCTCAGGGAAGTGGAGAGACTTGTCCCAGTCACCTGGCTGGACAGTAACGCAGGACCAGGGCTGCTTGCTCTGGGGCCACTGCCCTTGACAGTGACACTGTAGTACCTCCCAACAAGGACTTGTTTCTTAAGGTTGGCTTTTATTGCTCTCCTTTAATAAGGAGATATTATTTTTAAAATGAGAAAACTAGGGTGCAGAGAGATAAATTAGCTTATCCAAGAAATCTGGGAGGTGGCACAGCCTTGAGTAGAATACAGTGTTTTTACTCACACCGCGGTGCCTCACCTCTGGCTTCTTTGTCGGACATCCCTGACCCCAGACAGAGACCCATTTCTGGAGACGTGCCACCCTCACCTGAGGGACTGCCAGAGGCTGTGAGCAGCCACACTGCAGATCAGTTCGACGTCTGGATGCCAGGGTTCAACAGTCCTGCTTGGACCCCTGGCTCTGACCTTGGGCAAGCTATGTCACTTCTTTTTTACCCCATTGTCTTTGAATGTGGGTATAATTTACTTACATACACTAAATTGTCATTTTAGTGTATAGTTCTGTAAGTTTTAACAAATGTATATCAACATCCTCTGCCTACCACCACGGTCAAGGTATAGAATCCCCCAAATATTCCCTCACCTTTCCCCCTCATCCCAGCCTCTGGCAACCAATGATCCGTTTGTGGTCCCTACAGTTTTGCCTTTTCTAGGATACCACATGCATGGAATCAGCATATATAGTCTCTTGAGTCTGGTTTCTCTCACTTAGAATAACACATTCAAGATGCATCTGTATTGTCATGTGTAAAAGTAACCCACTTCCGTACTGCTGAACATGAAGGATCTCAACACATTGGAAGCCGACAGCAGCCGCCCCTACTTAACTGGAAACACCTCACCAGGCAGTTGAGAACACCAGTTGTTAAATCTTAACTCATTATTTTTATGAGGGCAAGACTATCTTGGAGATAACAGTAATGAAGGTAACTGGAAACCAGGGCTGAACTTCAGATTTGCAAACCCATCTTTTGGGGACTTCCCAGATTATCTTCTTCGTGATGGGAGGTGTGGGCTAGGAGCCCTGTGGTTTAACGTGCCCATAAGCTAGAGAACCCGGGGATGTTCAGGTCATGGCAGCTGGGATCAGATCCAGAACCTAAATCCAGCATTATCTAGCTCCAAATCCAGCCTTCTTTCTGCTACTCCAGCAGCTTCCAACCACATCCGTGCGAAAGCAAGCCCTGCTGGCCTGACCACACTGTTCCGAAGATGGGAGGCTGATGGGATGGGAGGAGAGCTTTTGGTTGAGGCCTGATGATAACAGAATCCCCAGCAGGGACCATTCCAAAATGCAGCCCGAGAGGCCCCGCCTCACACTTTGGAGATACTGATTCAGCATCTCCAAAGGATACTCAGGCATCTGCACTATTTAGCAAGGTCCATGGGAGGTTCTGCTGTGCACTGGGCATTGGAAATTGCTCCAGGGAAGGAGTACACACATCATTCTGTCCCCAAGCAATGGAGAGAATTAGGTAGGAACACATTTCTAGGCATCCTTCCTCTGAAGTTGCCTGATGACACTAATTCTTTGCTTTTCCTCTTTTGACTGCGGCTCCACCAAAATCCTCTTTCTCCTTAGTCAGCCTCCTCCACTTGAGACACACACATACAGTACAGAGCAAGAATCCACCTGCTAAATGAAACAACAAGACAGCCAGGCCCGGGGCTCAGCCCTCCTGTGCTGCATTCCAAGGGTGATGGTCAGGAATATGGTCCTCTGGGTCGCTTTTGTTCCCCCACCACGGAAACTTGGCAGAGTAAATGTATGTTTTGGATCTTCAGAGGCTGTTACTCATGGAAACCCTGAATCCACGTGAAAACTCTTTCCAAAGCCAGATGGAGTTTCCATTCAGAAAAATCTTGGCACCAGTTTCATCAGAACAATCACAAGTTCCAGGCAGGACCTGGGGAGGCTCAATGAAAGCGGTGGCTGGCACCGGGTCAGGGGTCCTGGAACAAAGGGGAGGACAGCCTGCGCTGGCATGGCCCTGATGGCCCTGCGTTTCTAACCCACGGGTCCCAGAGATTGGTAGTAATCTTCTCTGATGCAAACCTCCCTTGAAAAGGATTGTCTTGTTAACATATTGCCCAGACAGTTCAGTAGCCAGTAACAGAAAATTACTAAATCTAGCTCAAACAGAAAGAGAAGAATCCAAAAACATCTCACAGCGTCCAAGGGCAGATGGTGCAGCTGGGTCTGAGATTCATAAAAAGGCTACAACCAAGAACCAGAATGACATCATGGAATGAAGCAGCTACTCTCTTCCTCCCCATCACTCCCCCTCTCAGGCTCATGGAATCTCTAAATGTCCCTCCCCCTCATTCCCTCTCTCTCTTTCTCTTTTCATATTGGCTTCTATCTTCAAGCAGCTAAATGGCATCTCCAGTCTCAAAATCTAAGAAAGAATCTGATGAGTCAAGAAAGAATCCAATCTCCAGTTCGATCAAAATAAATGTAGGCCCTGGTGGGGTGGCTCATTTGGTTGGAGTGTCATCCCGTAGACCAAAATGTTGCAAGTTTGATCTCTCCAGTTAGGGTACTACCTACATTTTGGTTCCGATACCTGTTGGAGGTACATATAGGAGGCAACCAATCAGTGTCTCTCTCTCAAATCATTAGACATATTTTCAGGTGAGGATTTAAAAACAAGTAAATGTAGACGGAGAGATATCCATGTGGATACCACATGATACCCGACTCCCACTAGAGTTAATTGGACCAGGGATGGACAACCCCATAGACACTCTGGAAACAGTTAGCTTTTATCATTTTCTCTTTTTTAAAATTTTATTTTTTAAATTTATTTTTCAACTACTTGCACATACAACATTATATCCTTTCCAGGTGTACATCATAGCGATTAGACTTGCCAGGTGATCTTCCCACTGAGTCCAGTACCCACCTGACACCGCACACAGGTTATCACACTATTATTGACTATATTCTCTATGCTGTACTTTACATCCCTGTGACTTTTTATAACTGGCGATTTTACTTCCTCATAATTCTTTCCTTTAGTGCCACTTTCTCTCTGTGTTTTCCTCTCTATCTTACTGTCTTGGAATTATCTGCCTACTTCGTTGCTTTTCCACATCCTGTAGATTCCTTGTGGGTCAGGACCCCCGCCTCCGGCAGGCCCCTCCCCTCATTCATTTGGCATCTCCTTATTAAATGCTGATGCTCTGCAGGCCCCAGCTGGACCGGAGATGGTTGCAGGGACCAATCTCGCATCCTGTGCAATCCCACTTGGCTTGCACCGTGGCCGGGAAAACAGATCTAAATAGTCATGCAGATACGTTATCTCTGAGCCTACCCTTCACACTTTTCCAAGTTATGTTCAGTCCAGTCTATACAAGCTGGAAAGGAAAGAAAAAGAAATGTGTAATCAACCCTCCGATGGCTTAATTAATTATTCTAAACTGTTTAGTGTTAAAAATCAGTGCATAACCATCAGCTGTGCTGTCTATACATTCTGGATATCTGAGGTTTCCTTTGTGTACCCTTCCCTCCCTGGGAAGGGAACCGATAAGCCTTATCTGCTGCCTAGAGCCATTAACTGGCTCCAGCTGCCTGGCGCTCCCATCCACCCTGAGAGGAAAGCTCCCAACCACTGGAGCAGACAGAGGGCCTTTCATGAAGAGAAATGCCACTCCACCTGGGCCTTGTGTGGACTGCCCCCATCCCCACTCCGGCCTCTCACCTCATAGCCATGCAGGCCGCTGCTGGGCCTGCAGGAGGCGAGTATTTCTGTTAAGAACAGATCTAAGAAAAGTCTGTTTGGCCATAAGAGGATTTTTGTTTTGCTTTGTGAGTGGGGAATGGGGGTGTGTGTGTGCCCTTTGCTTTGTTTGTTTGTTTGTTTCAATGTCTTCACCAACTGTATTAAATAAACCAGAAATAATACAACAGACTCACCACACACCCCTGTGTAATTAATCAACGTGATGACTAAGCAGATGTGAGTATTTGGACACTGCTGCTTCAGCACTCCCTCACACTCGTACACTCTCTCTCACAGAGGGAAATAGAGCGTTATACACACAACTGTAGATGGTCCCCATCTCTTCCTCTGCTTTCCACCTCAGAGGCAGCCTTCCTGTCTCTGTACTTCCTTACTATACTTGTAGCACCGATAAACAATACGTACCATTGATTTGTGTTTTCAAAATACGCACACATAGTATTCTGTACATACCATTTCGCAAATTGCCTTTTCCACTCCCCATTATGTTTCTTTGAGATTTATCCAAGTTGTTGCCTAGAAATATTGTTCATTACTTTAACTGCTGTAGTCTATTGTTTGTAGAAATCCCAGTTTATCCATTTTCCTATTCATAAACTCTACTATGTGGGCTTCACATCTTTGCTATTGAAATAGTGCTTCAGTAAACATCTTCATATGCAACGCCTGCTGGCCAGGTTTATAGCAGAGGAGGCTGGCGGTGAAGGGTGAAGGCTCTGGAGCCAGACTCCCGGGTTCAAAAGCACTTACTATCTATGTGGCCTTGGGAAAGTGTCCTCATTTGTAAAATGGGGATAGAAGCTGCAGGACCAACCTCAGAGGTAAGAATTAAATGAGTTGTACCTGTTCCTGGCACGCAGCTGAGTGCTCAGTGACGGTGCTGCTGAATTGGTGTATCAGTAGCCATTGTTATATTAATCAGCTCATCCATTTCTTAGGGACCAAGTGTGCATTACGGTTCCAGCCCTGGTAACACAAAAGTGAGCAAGTCTGCGCCTGCCCCCCCACTCCACTCCCCAGGTGTTCTTGGTCTCTGGGGAAATGGGCCAGTGACCAGGTAGATCACAGCCAGCCAGGGCTGCAGTAGGGAAGGTCATGGTCCCGGGACAATGTCCAGACGGAAAGAGTAATAGGAAGAAATAGGAGGAGGTTTGACACACAAAACACTGGCTTATTCAAAAAATATGTGAGAAATCCCTGTTCTCTGCACGCACATGGTTTTAAAATTGTTTTTTTAAAAACTAGTGCCACCTGCTCAAAGTGCTGAGGAAAAGGCTGTGAACAAGACTGTTCTGTTCTCATTTCAACAGCGAACACATAACCCACGCGTGCCACACACTCCCCATGCCGTTATGCTCGTTAACTATGCAGGGCACTTGCAGCTATGACCTCCATGTTACATTCGGGCTTCCTGGAGCGCAGACAGATCTGGTAACCTGGCCAGACCGAGGAGGTCCCGAAGAGCTGAAGAGCTGGGGTTCCCCCAGGGAGCCTGGCCTTAACCACTCGGCATCTGCCCTCAGGAGGCTCGCTGACCTTCTCCTGGCCTATTCTGGGAGCTCCAAGTGGGTTTTCTTGGCTGGAGTACAGTGTCAGCCGGGGCAGACAGATACAGGTCAGCGTCTGATGGGCCCTGAACACCAAACCGAGGGTCTGAGCGTCTGGGATTTCCCCCTGTGGGGCTACATGCCGAGTGGACGATGACGATGGCTTGGAGAGGGCCAGGTGGGACGCAGGAACACACCCCTTATCCCGTTCCCCTTACTACGCAGTTGGAAGAATCTTAGGAAGAGAAGGCAATGGGCTGGGATGCCGGGATTAAGAGGAGGGGACGGCTTCCTGTAAGACTGGATCTCGGAGGCAGAGGAGGCAGGCCTGGGGCGTGAGGTCGCCAGCGCTGGTGGCCAATGGCGGCGGGCTGGGCGCGGCCTGTCCCGCGGGGTGGGGGCCGGGCGGGCTGGCTGGCAGGCGGGGCGCACTTCGGGCTCGCTCGGGTACCAGCGCCGCCGCATCCCCACCGCGCTCCTGCACTCGCGGCCCGCCCACCGCGCCGCTCCGGCTCTCGCAGCCCCGCGGCGGCGTACCCGCGAGGCCCGGCAGGTCCATCCGGGAGCACAGCTCTGTCCAGTCGGGTGGGTGAGGGGCGGAGGCGGGGATGGGGTGGCTCTGCTTGATCCCGTTTGGGTGGGTGAGGGGCCGGACGCTCGATTGGGGTTCGAACCAGAGGGTAGTGTGTGGACCTGTGCTCCGACCACCCAGATGCGGCCGGGGTAGGGTTGCGGTGGGAGCAGGGTAGTGGCACTGGAGCTGCTCTCTGACCTGGTCGAAGAGAGGGCAGGGCTCGAACCCGCTGAACCCAGGAGGTGGGGTGAACTGAGGGCTATTAGCGTAGGGAACCGGGGTGCGGAAACTCGAAGCAGGGGGCCATCACTAGGGGCTGGTGCAGAGCTCAGCCCCTGCAGGAGGATGGGGGTAGGGGTACGGAGAGGATCAGAGCGCGGGGGCGCGGGGCTGGATCTAGGCGTCGCTTCTTGAGGGAGCTGCATCCTGGGGGCACTGGGTTTCTTCGCATCTTGGGGTTGGTGCGAGGAAGAGAGGCGCGGGGTGAGGGGGCGGACCTGGACTCGGAGTGCCCGGGGAGGCCGGGTGGGGCGGCGGGGCTTGCGAGGGTGGTCGGCGCGCTCTGATCGCGTTCTGGAACACAGGCGGAGGCAGCGGCGTTGGACACAGAGCGGAGATGCGGCGAACCGGGAGTACCCTTCTGTGCCTGCTGCTGGCGGCGGCAGTCCCCACGGCCCCCGCGCCGGCTCCGACAGCGACTTCGGTTCCGGTCGAGCCCGGGCCGGCTCTCAGCTACCCGCTGGAGGAGGCCACCCTCAACGAGATGTTCCGCGAGGTAGAGGAGCTGATGGAGGACACGCAGCACAAACTGCGCAGCGCGGTGGAGGAGGTGGGTGCCCGCGGGGTTCTGGGAAGCAGAAGGCTTGGGGTTGGGGAAGACCAGGCAGCGGGAGGTAACAGGGTTCCGAGCTAGACAGGGTCCTAGGTTTCGCAAAGGGGCTGGGAAGGGCGGGCCGCAGAATCAGAGCGATCTGGAGGCAGCTCGGGATGATCCCAGATCCCACCTCCCACCTCGTCTGCCTCCCTGCCAAAAGATCTGGATGTGAGCCTGTCCACCGAGTAGCCTCTGGCTGGGCCCACCCACCGGCAGCCAGTTCTGGGTTGTCATCTAACTGCAGACTGCCCATCACAACCCAGTTTTCTTCACGTGTGCCATTCCCACCCCCCACCCCCACCCCCGCGTTGTAAGCAGATGTTTGTAAGGCCCCTGGTATTCCAATGTTGTTTTTGCAAAGAGGCTAAGGAACCTCCAGGCTTTTCAAGTTCCAGCTTGTCCACTGGGCTTTGAGCTTGTGCCATCTTCCCAAGACACAGTTAGGATGCCATGTGGGGACCAAGAGCCCTGAGCTTTGCTGGTCATCCCTGTAGACTTCCCCCAAAGCCATGTGGGGCAGAGAAGAAAATCGGAATCCTGAGCCCAGCAGTGTGAAAGATCAGAAGGTGGTGGGTGGGGGGAGGAGGGGTAATATGAAAAGTAACCCCACCTCCACCCCAAGAATGCTTTGGAGTCAGTCCTGGGCCCAAGGTCCTCTTCTGCCACTTGCAGGTGACATTAGACAAATCCCTTAACATCCTGTCCCTCAGTTTCCTGTGTCAAATTCTATAATATGTGTGGGCACCTGGCATATAATATATAGCAGCTGATAGTATCAGATACCAGGTACAGAGGCAAAACGGCCTGGCTTCTTCCTTCTGTCACCTCCCAGGTCCAAACACTATGGTTGGCATCCTCTGTGGTGGGTATACAACTTTGCCAGGCCTGCCAGGCCAGAAGGTGCGGCTGGCTCACTCTCCCAGCTCTGGTTCCTGGTTCCTGGTTCCTGGTTCCTGATTCCTGGGGCCGGTGAAGAGCTCAGCCTGTGGGCATAGTCACTGTTAGGCCCATCTCTGGCTGCAGCTTCTCGTTGGAGAGAAGGAGTTAGCAAGAGATTAGATGTCCAGGCTGTTGGGTCAGGTGTCTTCACATCCATTTGGGCAAAGCCTCCAGTGCTGGCTGAGGTCTCTCAAAAGTTGCTTTCTCCCCTCACCCCTGCATAGTCTGGGGATATAGCCCCTTTCTCTTGTAACAGTCAACCCAGAGTTTTCAGTGAGGGGGATGTGGGACTGGGAGGAGGTTACATGGGCAGCTGTAACTGAACATTCATTGCATGGGCCAGATTCCAAACCCATGGACCTTCTATTTCCTGTTAAAACACAAGAATCATGACACAGAACAATTAAAGAGGGAGGGGAGTCAGAGCCCCACTGTCCCTTAATTCTGCACTTTCAGATTAAATCGAGCTCGTGATCCCTCCGCTCTTCTCTGGATTCCAGGGTTTTCCCTCTCACACACAGATTCTCGGTGACACTGACTAGGTCACTGCCATGTTTTCATTCAGTGGGTGCTGGTCCATACAATGTGGCGCTCGGATGGGGGCTCCTGGTGAGGGAGCAGCAGGGACTCTTCAGGGTCTTCACTGATCAGAGCAGTTTGGGGCCCAGCAGGACCTTAATGACAGGGTCCACTCTATGGGAACCGTCCACATTGGTTCTGCCTGGACCCCAGCTGTCCTCTCTCCAGATGTGGCTCTGCTTAACTTGTGAAGATGGGTGAAATGAATTTTGCCACCAGGGGAGACATTGGCTACCACTTCCCCCCACTCAGTGGCTATTTTCCAGAATGTCCTCGCCAGCAATGGAGACAGGTTCAGAGAGAGGCTAAACACCTCAGTGGCAGGAGAACAGGCCCTGGGGACCAACCTTCCTTTATACGATCCCAGCTACGTCACTTGCTAGTGGTGGCATCCAGGCTCTGAAATGGAGGAAATGTCTACACTTAGGGTAAAAGAGAGAATTAAATGGAAGGGTGCAAGTAAAGCAAGTCATCTGACCATCTAAAATGGGGTTAAGTTTAATTGGTATAAGTCAGCCCCTAATGAGGTTGTTTTAAGGATTAAGGGGATTATTTGTGGTTGATAAATAATGGCTATTATTATTATCATCCTATCAACAGTACTAGTATGTCATCATATTAACGGTGCTAGGATGAATAATAACAAAGAACCACCAGTGTCCAATGTATAATAGATTCTCAAGAGATTGTAGCTATTGCTATTAATTGTCTTTTTAAAGAGACTGCCAAAAGGCCCCTTAAATCTCATAAACACAGGACAGTTGCTATTTACTCTTGGCCCCGGGGAAGAACCAAAAGGACTGGGCCAGATGTATTAACTGTTTACATAGCTGCATCATGAATCTGCTTTCAAGTGACTTCCTGACATTTTAAATATTCCAGCTGACTCCGCTGTGGATTTCTGCAGTGGGGGCGACAAAGGTAACTCTGCTCATAGCATCATTATTGGGGGAGTCCAATCTTCCCGTGATTCAGTCCAGGCTGTCCCTGGTTTCCTCTCTTATTCTGTAAGTTGCTGATAAATGTATTTTGAGGATAAAACCACTTTAGTCCCATCCCCCATGCACTCGTTGCCTTGTCTGTAACGGGTATGTTTTAGAATATTCCCAGGAAGGACCCCAGTACCAAGCCCGGATTTATCTTCCAGTTTTTCCTACTGTACTCCTTTAACACACAGATTCAACCAACCATAAATGCCATTTTAGGTAACATTCACATTCCTCCTCTGTGAAACAAGTCCTATTGCTTACATTTTTTTTTTTTTTGCTAGTGGCAATAATAGTTGTGGTTGAAATTTCCATTGTAAACTATACTTTTAGTTCATGGTGCCATTAAAGAACTGTTAGCTCACTCTGTTGAAATAACCACTGGTTGGGAGGGAGGTTTTATGAAAAGACTGTCTGCTCAGCCCAGAAGAAACTCTAGATTTGGTAACTTGTCGATTATTTGAAAACCAAACTGGACAATTCAGATTCCCATGGGAATGTTAAAAACATGAAGACATTCCCATCTCCTTCTGGATAATCGGCACTGCAGCATCTGCAGTCTCCTCCTCTTTTCCAGCTCTGCCTGAATAGGTCAGGCTCTCTCGCTTACAAAAAAAAAAAAAGGTCGTTTTGTTGTCCATCTTTGTCTCCTTTCTTAAATCCATTCCACATCTTCTCCATTTGTTAGCCAACTCTTCAAATGCATGATAGAGAGTCTGCTTTTTGCACTTCTACCCCAACATTCCCTGGCAAGCTACCTTCTGAAACTGCTTTCTTAAAGGGCAGTACTGTGAAAGTACTCACAATAGCTATTTATTACACCTTTGCTGGTTGGCGAATACTGTCCCAAGCACTTGGATTTTGTGATCTTAATTCTCACATCTGCTCAGCAGAGTAGGGTTGTCCCCCATTTTATAAAAAAGAAAGCTGGGGTTTAGGAGACATTTGTCATCTTGTCCAAAGTCACTCAGCTGCTTTGTGGCAGAGCCGGGACTTGGCCGCACCTTACCTGCCTCCAGAACCCTGGCACTTTCTACTGTGCTGTCCTCTGAAGACCCTGGTGGAGGTTTTTTGTTGTTGTTGTTTTTGTTTTGTTTTTCTTTCCTAATCCTGTGGCCAGCTCTCAGTGGCTTGCTTGGTCTGTCCTTCTAGACATAGGTGGAGCCTTTGCCACCTAGAAGTCCTCTCCCCAGCCATAACTTCCTACCCCCAGACCTGGTTCTAGCCAGCCCTATGACTGTATTCTCTTCTTTCTCTGGCTATATAATTTCCCAACTAGTCTCTGGAACTTGCTGCAAGTCTCCGTTATGGCCTGGAGCAGAGGTTCTTACCTGGGAGCAAGTGAGAGGAAGGGAGGACCCGGGAATCATCTGAGAAGCTCATTGATATCTGAGGTCCCACCCCCAGAAGCTCTAATGTCACAAGTTTGGTGAGGGATCCATATATATTCATAAACATTGAAAGTTCGGGCCATGACTGCTGTACCTTCCTGGCTGAGAACCAGGACAATGGCCTCTGCTTCAGAACTGCTCCTGGATCTGCCTGTTGAACATTTTCTGCTTCATCATCCACCACTTTATGCTGTGTCCAGCATGGACCCTCTTCCCGTAGCTCTCAGCACACACCGTTGCTGTCCAGGCTGCCACAGCTTTGCCATCTTTGGGTTCCTCTGTGTTCAGATCCTACCCATTTTTGACACCAACCTAGTCATGCCTCCTCTTGCTCCTAGAAGCCTTTCTCCTCTCTTCTTTGAACCCCTTACTTGCTTCTAGAGACCATCATAATTATCCTCAGACTGGTTTGTGTGGGGCTCTCCTATCTCCCCAGTAAAAGCATAAGCCACTCGGGCAGAAGCCACTGGAATAGCACATAGTTTGCAGACAGACTGACCTGAGTTCCAGTTTGAGCTTTGCCACTTACTAACAATGTGATGACCTAGGGCAGTTTCCTTCTCTTCTCTCAACCTCATTTTCTTCATCTGCAAAATGAGGGAAATAACAACTTCCTCATAGGATTGCTGTGAATATTCAAGGAGATGTGGTCAGCATCTGGTGCAATGGCTCACACACAGCTTATGTCCAAACATGGAGGCTATAGTGATGATGATGATGATGATGATGATGATGATGATGATGAAGCCAGTGATTGACTTTAAACATCTCAGCAGTCATCTCAGGGTCAAACACAGCAGTCACTGACCAAATTCTGTTATGATTATCCATGCCTTTGTGCCTGTCAGGATTTCTCCACACTTATCCTTCACTGTTTTGAGACATGGAAATTCGTGTCTGATATCCAACCTAGTTCAGTAAATCTGGTTGGAAGAGGAGGGGAAAGAGGGGCCTCATGTAGTACATAAGGAGAGAAAGGACAGTGATTTTTAAATAAAAGTTGGGGAGGGGCATGTTTTGAGAATTAGTTTTAAATAAGATCAGTTTTCATTAGTTTTCAATGAAAATAGCCCAGAGTGAAAGATAGCAGTGTGGGCAAGGTGCCAACTACCAACTAGAACTTCTCTTTGTGTCTCTCATTTTTGATTCCTAGAGAGAGTATCTGATTGGCTCACTATTTCATGACGTGGCCTCCCTTTGAGTCCAATCAGCTGTGAATGGGGTCACGGTGTCAATTGCCCACTCATCAGGGCTGGGACAGGGTGATAAATCTGGAAGGGAAAATCAGGTGAGGATATGAGTCAACCAACCCTCTCCAAGAGGGTCATCTTACACCCGAGAGGTGGCGTGGAAAAGGAGACACAACTGTGGCCCTACCTGCAGGGGTGAGGGGCTGCCTTAGTTTGGGTCCTCTCCACCACCACCACCACCACCAGGTCTTGCAACAAGGGTTTGGGAGCAAATAATTTATTTTAGAAGTGATCCCAGGAACACCAGGAAGAAGTGGAAAAGTGAGATGGAAGAGAAGAAAAGCAATAAAGACTGTGCTGATGAGAAGGTTACTGCTCAGGGCAGCTAGGGCTCCATGCCACCGGGGTCGTTGGAGAGAGACTGTCCGGTTGAGGGGAGAGGGAGCTGGAGTACTGACCCCATCACCCAGCTCGCCCTGGTTAAGCATTGTTCCTGGGGGTTAACTCCCTTGCACTGGGGGTCTGTGCACACTGAGCACACTTCAGCAACCAGAGATTACCCTCAGAGAGGGACAGAGTTCGTTGCTGGCATGTAAGAGAATTGAATACAGGTGACCTCCAGATGGGGCCGTGAGGAGATGGGTGGGGCACCCACAGCATTTGTACAGGGGCCAAGACTACTCAATGAGGACACACTCACATCCCAACTCTGCCCTTCACTGAGAGTCTCAGAAAGTTGCCTAGTCTCCCTGAGCCTCAGGTGCCCCATGTATAAAACACCTACCTCGTAGGGAGCTTGTGAGGTTTGTGGCTGTGATATATGTAAAACATTTAATACAATGTCTTTTCCTAGTGGGTACTCAATTAAAGGTACCTATCATTATTATCAATAGTTGTAATTGCAAATAGGAAAAGGAAAGTAGTTCTTTTTCTTTTAAAAAAATTTGGGGAGGGTGAGGGAAGGCAGGAGAAGGTAAAGAGGGGGTACATGGTCACAGGTAGAGACATGACTTAGGGTGGTGAATGCACACTGTAATATAAAATACAGATGATGTCTTATAGAATTCTCCTGAAACCTATATAATTTCATTGACTAATGCAACCCCAATAATCAATGAAAAAAGTAAAAAAAAATTGATTACAGTTTACATTCAATATAATTTTGAATTAGTTTCTGGTGCACAGCATAGTAGCTAGACAATTACATACTTTACAAAGTGTTCCCCCTGATATTTCCAGTACCCACCTGGCACCGTACATAGTTACTACAATATTATTGACTGTATTTCCTATGCTGTACTTTACATCCCAATAGTTTTTTTTCCCCCTAATGGACTCTGACTTGTATAAAGAGAAAACAATTTTCCTCATTTAATTTATTGATTTAATAGATGGAGGCGGAAGAAGCTGCTGCTAAGACGTCATCAGAAGTAAACCTGGCGGACTTACCTCCCAGCTATCACAATGAGACCAACACAGAAACCAAGGTGGGAAACAACACCGTCCATGTGCACCGAGAAATTCACAAGGTAAGGGCAGTCACGGCCAGCACTTCCTTCTTTCAACAGTGCCCAGTCCCATCCAAGAGCTAAGATTTTGTTTACGTATTTGATACACAAGCCAGAAACACAGGTGAGGATGGTACAGCACAGATTACAGACTAGAGGGAGTGGAGGAACTGTTAAAGGGGAAAGATATGTATCAAAAACCTAAGTTGCTTTTGCATTTAAGCAATAAATTTAACTCCAGGCTTCCTGCCAGTCCCATTGCAAAAGAATGTTCGGGGATTTTTTGTTACTTAAAAAAAAGAAAAAAAAAAAAAACAAAAAACAGGGGCCTACAGAGATGTACTGTACTTTCCTGGTATTGGACTTGGGGAGTCTATCTCGTGGGTTTTTATCCGTGTTTCCATAGAGTTGAGATAGAGTTCTGGAGCCCATGTTACCTCCTCCTTAGGAGGAACTCACATGTGAACTACTCTGTCTTCAGAAGGGAAAGCCTCAGTTGCCACAAGATTAAGCATCTTGTTTTCTGGTTATCCGTTTAAAATTCTACAGCAGAGTTTTTCCAAATGTACCACCTGTCTCTTGGTCTAATATCTTGCAAGAAAAGCAAGCAGTTTCATTCCAGATCCAACTTGAGGAAGAAAACACTGCAAATCTAGAGGCATGTAGTTAGCGTCCTCCTGCAGTGAGATGTCCCCAATGAGACCGTGGCAGGACTTTGAGAGCAAGCTCTGCAAGCCTGTGTTAGCTTGAGGAGTCCACTGTGCAGACATTCGGGGTCACTGTGAGAGGCCGTAGAGTCGCCGTCCTGTTGTGGCCATCAAGGAGCTTGACCTCTGATCTCATTTCAGCTCCTCTATGCAGGGCCATGACAGCGCTCACCAAAGAGCCTTATTTTTGTTCAAGTGTTCAGGTAATGACTTGGTTGAAACAATAGCATTGCTGCAGCATAGCGCACAAAGGGGTCAATTTTCATGGGCCATTGCCTTGACTATAAAGTAGCTTCTGAGTATGGCTCTTCTCCGGCTGCGTACTGATGGGCCCGGCTCCAGAGCCTACCCCTCCCCAAGATTATGAATGAGTCACCTACGGAACAGACTCTTTTAGCATTTCTCATCTAAAAATGGGGGGAATGTTTCCAAAAGTGATTATTTTATTCTTGCCAAAACCAATGTTAAGTCACCCTTTCTGACAATAATTAGTCAATAAGTTCAGCTGCTTTTTAAAGTTGCTCCTTGTAGATGTCAGAATATTTAAGTGTGAATTTTCCCAGCAACTATTGTGATATTGAAAAATTATGTAAATGTCCTGACCCTCAGTGACCACACTTATGAAATAGGAATACTAACAGCTGCATTACAGTATTGTGAAGGTCAAATGTCCTAAAGTATATGAAAGTTCAATGTGAATTGTAAAGTGCTATGCAACAGCAAGTTGTTTTTATTATTACGGCCGCTATTATAGTAAAGTTATGTTACCCCATGGTGTAGTAGTTCTCGAGTGGGTTCCATGGAGCCCTGTCCTGTGCAATGAATGCTTCAGGACAGAGGGCTCAGCAGTGGTAGAACATATCTGGAAACATTGTATAGATTCTCCTCGCGTAGACACAGAAATCCACATCAGTATAATAGGCTCTGAGACGTCCTACAACCTGCATGTATAAAACTGCAGAATTTCTTAAAAATATAACTTTGGTTAATTCTATTAAAATTTGGAATACAGGGGGAAGACATTATGTCTTTGCTGGGGAGATGAACTATTTAGATAAAAATTTTGAAGTATGTGGATGAAGACATGATTCTTAACTCCTTAGAAATAGAACCTGATCCACTACCATAAATTAGGCTAAGAGTTTCCACTTTGTTCTGGCTGCAGGTTCCTGCGATATTGAGCTGGCAGGAACTTTAAAGGTCACCTAGAAATGAGGAAATTGTGAATCAGAGAGGGGAATGACTTGTTCCTGTTACAAAGCAGATGGTTGTTGGCAGCGGAGCCAAGGCTCAAAGATCGCAGATCTCCCAGCTCTGGGGTCAGCAATCTTTCTGTTCTTCATCATGAACCTAAACATTAGATGTGGCCTTGACAGGGGCCGGGATGGCCTGGGCTCCATGTCAGGATTCGAAAGCTCAGCTCTGAGGTGCCTGCTTCTGTGTACAGAATCAGAGGGAGACAACAGATAGGAATAGTGGGCCAGGTCTCTCCTGCTACTTAAGTACTTTTTTTTTTAAAAATACAAATTATTTGTATTTATCATTAAATATTTAGTACTTCTATTTTCTTACCACTTCTTGTCTTTTATTCATTTTTTTGACATTCAAACATGGACTTTCTCGTATTTCTCAAGAGTTCCACACATAAGTCATTTTTTTCCCCCTCACTTGACTGAAATCCTCTTGGGGGGGGGCAAGGTACACATTATACCACTGGTTTTAAATTTCCAGTGTGCATCAGAATTGCCTGGGGAGCCTGTAACGTTTAACCAACCCCAGCCTGGTCCTTAGGGATTTTCTATCATTGATATTGGGTAGTTTTTAGAGCTCTCCAGAGCTTTGATCTAGTTCTCACACATGCCTACACGCTAGACTCATCTGGGGAGCTTCATGAACCAGCTATGCGTGGGTCCATCCCCAGGGACTCTCGCTTAGTTGGTCGGAGCGCTTCCTTCATTGATCTGAGCAGGCCTGTCACCGAGTGAACTGCCCCCTTTGTTGATCTGAGAGCCTCCCCCACTGATCTGAGCAATGCCTCTAGTCATCCCAGGTGGGCTTTTTCTGATCTGTGTCCTTCACTGAGCTAAGTTTGAGTCACCCGAGTCAGGAGTGGGGTAGCGACAGCTAAAAGCTGCCGGCTTCTCATGAAAGGTGTTCAGTTAGACCCCCAGACCTGTAGCTGTTGAAAAGAAAGTTTACCTTGGGTTTCAAGCAAGGCACCCTGAGAATGATAAAAATAGCCAGCACTGAGTTTTGCGAGGTGACGGGCTCTGTGTGGAGTGGTTTACACAGCCCACCGCGTAGCAGCCCGGTGAGGTAGACTCTGTTGTATCTGTTATCACTGCCCGGAGGGGAAGCTGTTCGTCTGAGGGCTGCTGCTGGAACGCAGAAAGAAAGGGCGGTGGGCAGTCTGTCTGCTTGGCCGGATGCCTCTGCTTCAGGAAACAGGGAAAATGAGTTGTAGGATTTTCCCAGCATTCCTTCTCTTTCACGTTCACCGAGTGCTTGTTCTATTGCAGATCACCAACAACCAGACTGGACAAACGGTCTTTTCAGAGACGGTGATTACATCTGTGGGAGATGAAGAAAGCAAAAGGAGCCACGTGAGTTGTCATCTCCCCTGCGCTCACACCCCAAGGCACACACACCTCCGTGCCCCCTGCCAAGGGTGACCCAGGCTTCAGACTGTGGGCAGGAGGGAGCTGACTCTTGGGCACCTTTCCTGCCTCATTTCGGCCAAGACTGTCTAATTCCTGAGTAGGCTGATGCAGTCTGGTAATGGTTTCTACTTTCATGCACTTTGTGTCAGAAATAACAGAGAAATTACATTCAGTTGTCATTTGCATGGCTCCATCTCAGCCTTGAAAGGGGAACCGGAAAGTACCAGGTATGTTGATTAGGGACCCTGGTCCCAAGACCTGGTGCATCCAACTGCGGAATGTCCTGGAGCCTCTGGCCTGGCCTGTACCTTGTATAATTGCAGCCCTGAGCAGGCAGTTTGAGAGCAGGAAAACCATGAGTGGAACCCAGTGGCCTACAGGGAAAAGAGTGCCTTCCTGCTGCAAGTTAGTGCTCGGCCCCCTTGTGATTATACCTGCTACTTAGGTGCCTGCCGTTTGGTCCAAAAGCAGGATTTGTTTTTTTTTTTTTTCCTTTTCTTTAATAGAATTATAGAGTCCTCAAGTTGGAAGGGGTGTCATTTCACAGAAGGAAGATGTGGGCACAGTGACCCAGTCGGACTCACTGGTCTCCAGACGCCCAGGTCAAAGGTGACTCACCAGCAGTCGATCTCCTCAAAGAAGCAGCTGGCTTCAGCTGTGCATGCGTGGCGAAGCCTGAACAAGGCAACTGCCTCGCCACATGGCCGCAGTAAAAATATGCCTCCTTTGTGGAGACCGTGAGCACCAGCCTTTCTATGCCCAGGTGCCTTTTGCAAATT
This sequence comes from Anoura caudifer, assembly GCA_004027475.1. Classification (NCBI taxonomy): domain Eukaryota; kingdom Metazoa; phylum Chordata; class Mammalia; order Chiroptera; family Phyllostomidae; genus Anoura; species Anoura caudifer. The sequence continues at coordinate 335,350 of PVKU01000820.1, read as the reverse complement.
TCTAGACTGTGAGTTCTTTCCCTCCGAGGATCAAGGATTTTCCCTTGCCTCTTCTGGCCTTCTCTCCGGGAGAGAGCCAGTGTATTCATAGCAGTTGGTGGAGGGGGTTGGTGCTGACACGGTCAGTAGTCAGTGGGTTCTTCTAGGCCTGTCTCCAGCACAGTGCTCAGAAACATCCTGTTGGCCAGGGGATCCAGGTGGCTGTGTGTGATGCTAGTGACCCCCGCCATTCGCGGGACGGGGGTGTGGGGTGAGCTGTGTGGTGAAATGAAAAGAGCTTGAGCAGCGGAGGCTAGAAGCATGAGTTTGTCACTTACAAGCTGGGTCACCTCATCATCCCTATCTTAGTGGGGTGATGATTTTCTTCATTTCCCCCAACTCTGAAAGTACAGAAGCCTCTGAAACAAAGACAGGATTGACTAAGGTCAGGAGGGAAGAGAAGCCGGCTCCGCAAGGGAGATAGCTATTTTCCCCCTGCGATGGGGGAACCGAGGCTCTGGTCATGGTGAGCAGGTGAGAGAGACAGGATCACAAAGATGTAAAGATGCATGCTTGGGTCAGAGAGCCTGTGCATGTGTGCTGCCGCCAGTGAGTCTGTGCTAGCCGTCCTGAGAGTGCTCAGCCTTGTGTGTCCCTGCTCAGCGGAGAGGCCAGACTCTCCACGCCTCTGTACGCCATCTCCAACATCCATCGTGTGATACAGATGTTCTGCCACACCTTCGTGCAGTGCGTGATTGGAAACCCCTGTGTACATGGTCCTGAGAATGCAGGAGGCTGATGGGATGAGAGAGATCCCAGAAACCCAGAAGGTAGAGGCTCACCAAGTTTTTTTTTTTTTTTTGATTTCTACTCGGGCACTTGGAGTAATAACTCACTGAGTTTCTCTGTGAGAATAAATTCCAATGTGATTGGTTGGAAGAGAGACCCGGACATCTGATGCTTGGCTAGCTAGTTTCTGGAGGATGGGTCTGTAGAGAACAGACTGGAGACCTTTCACGCCACCAGTGACAGGGATGTCCTGTTCAGAAACGGTGACATACGTACCCTACCACAGAGCCTCACTCATTGCCAGAGTGGCTTGCTAAAAGGCAGAGAAGCAAGATCTAGTTTCAGATGCCCACAGAATTCTTCCATTTAACTGCTCTTTGGTTCCTGGGTCACCATGGTCTTAACACAACTGAGCAGGGCTCGCACCTCATCTTCACAGAGACATGAAGCTCCTCCTCCCTCCTCCCGAGTAGGATGCTGTCAAGACCTGATTGCTTTCAAAGGAGTGTGAAGGGTCGAATATTGTCACCACTGTCCCATTCCAGAGTTTTATATTGTAATGCTTTTTACAGTTGGCTTTGAAATGCATTACATGCTAAAGAACTTTCTCTTAAGTGGAAAAGGGAGATTTGCCATTCAAAAGGACAAAAATTATATGCTATTCCAATGTTCTGTTACTGTAAACAGGGGCCAAATTTCCAGCATTTAAAACTCCCAGATGAATTCAATTAAAAATAATCACCCAAGCACCCCCTATTTTCCTTTCTTCAAATGCTTGTATGCGTATTAATATGTATGGTAACCCGAGGAGGCCCACGGAAAGTCACAGACAGTAATACTATATGCCTGTCTAGAAACTCAGCACAGCATGTGTGAGGCATGGGTCTGTTTTTACATTCAAATGTGAAAGGGGAACGGGACATTGCAGCTTATTATTTCACCTGAGTGCGCAGGCGATGGAGACGTGGCCTGACGTCTTTCTGGGAGGCCTCTGTGCGGAGCCCTCAGCCTGTCTCCCTTCACGGGCTAGTGGGCAGCTGACTGATGTGCTGCTTCCTTTGTGCGGGGTGAGATGGGGAGGAAGGTGGTATGTTGGAAGCTAGAGAGCGAACAAGCCACTACACATCAATGGGAAGCTTTTATTTATTTATAGCCCTGTGTCCCCAAATAGGAAGAATCTGGCCCAGTTAGCCAAGGCACCATTTTGAAGGGACATGTCTTCTAATGAAAACACAGCTCACAGCCACCAAGCTTGGCATGTTGTGCATTTGTTGTCTTTCCTGTTTTTACATTGGAATATGAGATGAAAGAATTAGACTCACTTGTTTTTCCAGGTAAACACAACTCGTTCGAATCTATAGGTTCAATTACATTACAACCAACTCCAAATCTTGGTCAAGACTCGGAGGCCCCAGGGAGACAAATTTCAGTACCGAAATCATGTAGATAGTAGTGATTTGAGTGACCCAGCAACTTTCCTGTCCTGGAGAGTGATCAGGGTGACAGTGCCTTTTTGACCTGACGGCAGGGGATGGTGGGCAAGGACAGTGGAATTCTCTACAAGTGTGAACCAAACGTCTTCTCTGTCGTGAGGGTGCTTGCTTGTTATTTGTGCTGAAGATGGGGAGAAGTGGGAACGTAAACTGTGGCTGAAATTCTCTGGACTCGTTTGTTGGTTGCCCATCGAACAGTAAGCATCTTGTCACCTCAAAGCCCAGGGAGACCCAACAGGAGTGTGGGAGGAGCCAGGATGTTGAATGACAGCCTTCTCCCCGGCTTGTCCATTCATCACCGAGTAAACATAGGTGGGGTGCTGGCTTTGTCTGTTCCCTGTTCCCTGATTTCTGATGCTGGGGTTGCCATTATCAACCTAACAGAAGGGCAGAGGGCACCGTGATGACAAGTCACTGGGGGATTATTTTAACAGAAATGCTCAGGGGGAGGCACAGGCCTGTTAGAGAAACTCAGTTCCCAAAGGTCCCTGCCCCCTGAAGAGTCCTGCTTGGGGCAAGAGGTTGGGGCGGCCAGCCTGGAGGTCAAACTCTGACCTGACCCTTCCAAGCTCTGTCTTTTATGAGTCAGCTTCTTCATTTATCAAATGAGGCTAATAATCCCCAGTTCACAAAACTGGGTGAGCGTCTAGGTAGGCAAGGTTTATAAAAGCTCTTTGTGTGAGGCTCATGATTATTGGGAAGTAATTATAAGTGGATTCTAATTGGTTTCTCCCCTGATTCCCAGCAGCCCACTGCCAAGAGAGTGAGTATGCCTGGAAGCAGAGGGTATGTTTAAGGACCCCACAGGCCTCTTTCCACTGACATTTGCAGTTGGCGGCCACGTTCTGCAGAGCCTCACCCTCTGAACAATGCACTTCCCTGGGGCTCTGTGTTCCCAGCCACAAGGTTGCCCTTGTAAGTTGGATGTGTCTGGTTAGAGTGTTAGGGATACAAATGGAAGAAAGGGTGGGCCATAATGAGTGACAAGAAGAGCAGGTGACGGCCAGGTGCTGACAGGCTCCAGGACAGACCTCGGGCTGGCAGGATGTATACTGGTTTCTATAGAGAACAACAGACTTGAGGTTCTAAGAGCAATGACCCGTCTTATGTGAATGTACATTTCCACCGCCCTGTAAACAGAGATTTGGGTACCTCTTTGATTCTGGATTTACATTTTAAGTTGAATCTGTGATTTCTGGCCAAGGATAGGCCCTCATGCCTTCATCCAATAAGGAAAATTATAGGGGAAATGACTGAGCTCTGGATCATTCTGAGAAATGGATAAACAATCTCCAAGTCAATAAAGCTGATGCAGGCTTTCTTTGAGAGGTACAACCTGGCTATATTAAGTTATACTCTCCTCAACCTAGCTATCCATCAAGAAGGAAGTCATTAAGTGTAGGTATTTCACATCTAAAATTAAAATATTATGAAGTTAATAAATGAGTTTAATATAGGTTTCATGTAAGTTGGTATAAAATGATGTCTTCAACAGAGTATTAAATAAAAACAAGCAATTGCAGAGCAGTATCTGTACTCTAGTAGGGATATAATATACGCCTTCTATATGCAGTATATTAAAAATCTCATTTTTAGGAAAAAAGTATATGCATTAAAAACCTTGGCAAAATATATACTAAATCACCAATAGTACATATCTCTGGAGGCATTGAAATTTGCAGAGACTTTTCCTTTAGAGAGTTCTATATTTTTAAATGTTTTAAAAAGAGCTTGTGAATTATCTATAGTTTTGCTATAAACATCTATTTATATTTTTGAATGAGCTTGCAAGTATTTCTCTTGTGATGATCTTGGAAATTAAATTGCTAAGTCAAAGGGTGCATATCTAAAATTTTGAGGAATACTGCTGAATTTCCCTCTACAAAAGTTACAGTAATTTTGCTCTTAGCAGATATTTCTGAAGCTGTGTTTCACTAACCCTCCCCTCCAGTGGGTGATTATTTATATCTTTTTTGTTTGCTTCTATTTCTCTGATTACTGGGAAGGTCAAGGGGAATAGCTGTTTGAGAACTGTAAGCTGTAGCAAACGTGGAATGCTCCACAGGTTTATCTCATCCTTCCCTCCCTTTTGCAGGGGGCAAGGTCAGTTTTGCATTCCAGGCTGTTGCCAAGACCAGACCCCATCTGTCCCAGTGTGGGGCATATTAGGAAGGTGTGGCACTGCAGTGACAACTGTCGGAGTGTTCAGTGTCCGTGTGAGGTGGCTGCTGGGCTGTGAGTCACACCAGGAGGAGGTGATGGTGACATGCAGCCTCCTGCCTTCACCCCTGTAAACACAAAAAGAAGGGCACTTCCTAGTTCCTTCTTCTCCGACCTCCACCAACACCCCAGACACAGGCTGAGGTGCCTCCTGGTCGGAGGAGCCCTCCATAGGGTGGCTAGGTTCCCAGGCAGGTGGATTCAAAGTGCAGCTCTGTTGTTCGTGAGCCAGGTGACTGTGATTAAGTTTCCGGACTGCTCTAAGACCTCAGTTTCCCCATATGTACAGTGGAGTTAGTAAAAGCACCTTCTATGTAGTGTTGCCGTGAGGGTAAAGTAAAATAATCTGAGCGAAAAACACCCCACAGCACCTGGAATGCCAGAGTGAGTGGTCAGTAAGTGTGGGCCACTTACTATTTGATTACCCTAAACCCTGGCTGTCAGAATCCCCAGTATTGTCACTCAGTGCACTCATTTGTTTGCACATTCATTGAGCACTTACTGCATGCAGGGCAGATAAATGTAAAAGATAGTCCCTAACATCAGAGAGCACCCAGGCTAGCTGTGCACCAAAAAGCCCCAAACCGTTCCGACGTGGGTTCCTGTTTCCGAAGGCAGAGACTGTACAGGGCACGGCAGGAGCATTGCACGGCTACCAGATCAGGCGGTCCGGGAAGGCTTGTTGGGAAGTGATCCTTCATGGGCTCTGGTGTTTCTGCTGATTTTATAAGCAGATGCATGATTGCTTCTTTGTTCCAGACTATCTTTTCAAAGTTATTTCTACAGCAAGCAGCCTTGGAGACAGAGGCAGCTGCCCCTCCTTGGCAGAGGGCAGCTTTGCTTGTAGCCCGTTATAAACAATTTGGGTTCGCCACGCTCGACATTCCTCAGCTGGGGTGCACCCCACTGCAGGCACCGCAGCTGCCTGGGCCCCTCCATGGTGTCACGTGGGCATTGGGGCAGGGGAGCTGTTGAGAACACGAAGCTCCTGCTCCTTCTGTGCTGTCAGCGGGAAAGTCCTTTTATCCCTGACCCAGGAGTCTCATGTCTTCTGCTGCCATCCATGAAACTCTGGAAGGCTCGCTTGTCACCTGGAAGTAGATTCTCAGACCCTTCACACTTTTTGGCAGGTTTCCTGGGAGAGGTGGCAGTTAAGCTATATTTTGAATGATGTCTAGGAATTCTCCATTGTGGAGGGGGAAGGGCGTTCCTTGCAGACGGCTTCTTTGTTCAAAGTTGGGGCAGCATGTGGGAGTAAGACCATGTTTGAGGAACAGTGTGTAGTTTAGAATTCCAGAGCTGGGAGTGTGTTTGAGGGAGCAGCAGATGAGGCTGGGGGGAGGCAGGAACTAGATCAGGAAGGGCTTCGAGAGCCCAGCCAAGGAGTTAGAAATACATGCTGAGTTAGGAACACATCCTGCGTCTGAAATGCTTTAACGTGCCCTGTGCCGTATGCTACAGAGTCCTGAGGCTCCGCGCCGTCCCCAGAGGTCCCCAGAGGAAAGAGCCAGGAAGATGTGGTTTGGATGGCAGATACGTTGATGGGGACAGAGTTTTGCCTAATCCTGATGGAGCTTAAGGCCTGAGTCCTGTATGCCCTTCAAAAAGCCTGGCTTCAGGACCTGGAATTTGGAAACTTTTAGTTAGAAGAGGAACACTCTGCTTTTATGTGGTGCCAGTAGGCAGGCCAGATAAAGAACAGAGATGGAACTTGAAATCTCATTAGGCCGAGGGCAGCAGAACAAGCAGTGTCTGTGGAGTCTGAGCAGCCTGGGGCTGGAGAGCTCCCCGGGGCCGGTCTGTGGCTAACCACTGCCCTCGGAGCCTGGGGACCCGCCAGGCCAGCCTGGACAGCATTCCCTGTGGGGCTTTAGCGTCTGGCTGGAAGATGCCTGGCCCTGCCCTTCATTGATCTTTGGCATCATTCTGAAAACTCACAAAGCTTGTGAGTTCATTTTGTTTTATTTTTAAAACAATGCCAAGAACCACAGTGTTCCCTCACTCACGGTCACTGTGACTGAGAAAGTGACTGAATTAACCACCCCCTCTCCAAAGCTGCCTATGTCTCATGTTCAGGTAAATCCTGGTAACAGTTCAGGCCAACCCATCAGTGATGTGATTAAGTGCTCAGCATAATTAATGATCATAAGGACCAATAATAATAGATGGTGATGAAGATAAGAACTGCCATTTATGGGGCCCTTGCTGTGTGCCAGGCCCATGCTTGGGATCTGACCAGCTTCCCCTCACACAATCCGAGTGACAACCATGCAAGGCAGGTGCACCCTTGACCCCATTTCATAGATAAAGTGACTGAGGCTCCGGGAAGTTACACCACAGAGCTGGGTGGCAGCGCCAGTGCTACGAGGGAAGGGCACAGCAAGTCACTTAGGTCTCAGCGATTCCAAACTTTCCAAACGCATGTTCTTAGCGGGACATTTCTAAAAGTTGTGATCAAATATGTGTACCGTAAAATTTACCACCTCAATCACACTTAAGTATGTAGCTCAGTAGTAAGTACTTCCACCTCGTTGCGTGGCCAACCTGTTTTCATCTTGCAGAACCGAAATGCCGCGCTCACTAAACAATGACTCTCCCCTGCCTTGCTCCCCTGCCCCTCGCCCCAGCAACACCCTCTGCTTTCTGTCTCTGTGAACACGACTGCTGCAGGTCCCTTGTAGGATGGAATCATGTACGAGTTGTCTTTTTGTGGCTGGTTTGTTTCACGTGGCACAGTGTCCTTGATGTTCCTCCATGTTGCAGCATCTGCCAGGGTTTTCTTCCTTTGTAAGGCTGAACAGTATCTATTGTGTGTGTGTGTGTGTGTGCACGTGTGCTACATTTTGTTTCCATGCATCCATCGATGGACATTTGGGTTGTTTCCCCCCTCTCTCGGCTATTGTGAATGATGCTGCCATGAGCCTGGGTGTGTAGGTATCTCTTTGAGTCCCTGGTTTCAACTCTTTTAGGTACATACCCAGAAATGGAATTGATGGATCATATGAAAATTTTGTTTTGTTTTTAATTTTTTGAGAAATGTCCACACTGTTTTTCACAGTGGCAGCACCACTGTGCATTCCCACCAATGGAGCACGAGGTGGGACATTTTTTACCTCTGGTTTCTGTGACTGTAGGAACTAGGCAACTCACGGACCCGGATTTAAGCTGAAGGGCTGCACAAAAACCCCTGGGCTCTGCTGCCCTTGTTCAAGGCAGTGCCTTCCAGCACTGTCCCAGGGGTTGCCTCTGCAGGGTGGCAGCCACGGTCTCAGGGGTGTCCCAGCCTCTGGCCAACGTGCTGGAAACTGCCCTGAGCTCAGGCTCTGGATGCATCTGGGAAATTCATATCTAAGAGCCAAACATGTCATTTTTTTTTTTTTTTGGACTATGAAGAATCTATGCCCCTCTCCACTCCCTTCTTTATGAGATCCCCCACTGTGGTCTCCTAGGAGACTCTACATGCTTTGGGGCCTTCTACTTCCCTATGAGGGCTCTGCAGACTCCTGGGGACTCGGGTGGGGGCTCAGGCTTCCAGGGAAAGGGTTGTGTGCTGGTGGTTATGGTGGTTTTTAAATTCCCACCAGTGGTAGGGAGGGTTTCCTGGGACAAGGGCCAGAGGGCAGTGCCAGTAGAGGCCTTGATCATTCCCTCTCCACCTCTACGGTCAAAGTCAGGGTCAGCGGAAGGAAACTAGATCAGGATGGGAGTCCAGGATGCAGAGAGACATGTTTAGTGCTCTCAGGGAGTTTGCACTCTTGCCCCTAATCTGATGAGCTGAGCTCGTCTCTAAATCCGGCGGGACTGTGTGCTCTGGTCCCGTCCCAGGCAGACTGCTGGTGAAGGGATGGGTAGGGGCTGAGTCATCGACATTTTGGCCCAGATCTCATCACTCTGTCTAGACCTGCTCTCAGTTCCATTTTTCACCTCTACCCCCTGGAAGAGAAAGAACAAACAAGACATCGGGGTATGCTTTAGGGAGCGCAGTGCAGTGGGGTTTGGAGTCAGAAGTGCCACAGCCTGGAATCTCTGCTCCTCGGGCAGCTTCCCCCAGTCTGGGTGCCGGTTCCTGCTCTGTGTAAGGAGAATTTAGTGACTGGTCCAGGGCAAGTGTTTTAGAAATAAATGACAATGTATGGAAAGTATCTGGCACTTAATAGATGCTCAATAAATGTAAATCCTCCTTTCTGGCCCTAATTTCCTGGACCTTCAAGGGCAGGAAGCAGTAATATGTTTATTTTTTACAAGGTTGCTCTTACTTGAACCGTAGTACCTAAGAAAGTTTCTCCAGTGATGGTGGCTGAGGTGCTAGACCACACATGAACAGGTTGTGTGTTAAGACAGGCCGCCGTTCAAAGATAAAGTATAGCAATATTTCACTGAATCACAGAATTATAAGTGGCAGAATTCACAAGGTTCTTCAAGCTCCTGTAGACCAGGGATAAAAACACGTGGCCCCCACACTGCTACCCACCCACCCCCATGCCTATGGCAGACATTGCTAATCAACTGCAGTCCTTCCCTGGTGAGCCCAGATAGAGCCTCAGAACTTGAGAGAACACAGTACTTCAAGCAGGTAATCAATGGGAAGAGCACTATATTTGAAATCTGTTTCTTACCCCTGCTTTACCCCAAACCTCACATTTTAACAAATGAGAAAACAGAAAGTGGGAAGGTGCATAATTTTCTCCAAATCATTCAGCTCTTGGAGTTGGGGCTTCACGTCCAGTTCGTTTCAGTGTTTAATACACTGTGGACCTGGAGTTTCCTGTTCAGGAAGCAGGGTCTAGGTGCCACCATTTTTGTGACAGCTCATAAGAAGGTTAGTAACAGGGAAGACATTTGGCCCGATGCTGAGAAAGACGGTGAAGAAAGACCAAGGGAGGAAGGTCCCCCGAAGCCCAGGGAGCAAAACCAGAAGTTCACCAAGTGGTGGCCAGGAGAAGCGACTAGAGGACTGTGAGCCCTGGGAAAGCAGGGACATCGTCACATTCGCCTCTGTGGTGACATGGGCAGGCGCTTGGTGGGTGAATGAACAAATTTATGAATGAAAACTGTATGACCAAGGAGTGAATTGGGGAATATAAACAGAGGCAGAAATCCTCGAAGATAAGATTCAACCAAGAGCTACAAGTATGAGAATGAGTTTTATTTGTTTGAAAAATGATTTTTGCTGTGTTTTTCTCTCATTCATTCATTCATTTATTCATCTACATTGGCAATTTTCAACCTTTTTGATCTCATGGCACATGTGAAATAATTATTAAAATTCTGTGGCACACCAAAAAATATACTTTTTGCTGATGTGACAAAAAAGTAGGTATAATTTTAATTGATTTACAAATACAATAATAATACTAATTACCTTCCCTTTTTGCTCCAAAGTGACTTTTTAAAAGTCAGGTTTCTATATGCAGGGTCCGGCAGAAGTAATACCCGCTTGAGTGTGGTTGGTAGGGTAAGAATATGGGTGTAATAATTCATAGTTTTAATTAGAATATTTCACCTAAAATGTCGTATGATATGCTTGAGTGTGGTATCATTATGTTACAGAATTACATGCTTATGATTTTGTAATAAAAATTTTATAATAAAAAAGGGATGCTATTTGTGCTGGACCCTGTATACACACACACACGTGAAATGCACACACATGTATGTGTATACATATTTGTACGTATACACATATATGTGTGCATACATGTGCGTTTCACATACATATTTATATACCTGTGTACATGTGCACACACATGTATTTCAGGTACCAAGAATTAACCAATCAGATGCAACCTTATTATGCAACATGACCAATAAGATGCAACTCTATGATACAGCCTGTGCATTAATAGTTCAACACAGGGCATTCACACCTAATGACTATTGCTGTGTAGCTGTGGCCATTTTTTATTTGACAATTTAAGGGAAAATAGGTCAGTGACCCTGAATAAATAGTCGAGTATTGCCTGCTTTAAAAATTCTCGCAGTACGCCGGTGAAAACTTGCTGACCCACAGTACTGAACACCTGCTGCATGCTGTGCTGTAGGCCAGGTGTTTCTTCCCATGTTTCTAACCCTTGTCACGCAGAGAAGGGAAAGGATGAGGACACTGGGGTTTAGAGAAGTTCAAGTCGTGGTAGATGTTGAGGAGAAGAACTGTAGTATGAACCCAAATATAAATTTTGGCCTCTTCAATAGAAAGGTGTTTCTGATAGAAGAAGTCATGGAAGTTTAGAGCCATAATTCTAGGTGGCTTTGCAGAGGCTGTTGTGAACCTTCCACCACCTGCTCATATTCCTGTCATTTACACCACATTGTTGAACACCCACCTCCCCCAAACGCCCCAAACAAGAAACCGAGAAACACAGGGATCATTCCCTCCAGGGATGGCGGAGCCCGAGGGTCACTGGGAGAAGGTATCAGAGGAGGGTGATGAGGACACTGTGGAATCTGTCACCCACTTTTGCTCTCACCAGTGATCGGGAGTGAGACCTGCTGCCACTCAACAGGACATTTTAAACAACTAAAGAGGAGTATTTTAAGTGGGTGGCATGTGCTCTTCTCTGGAGAAGCTGGCCACTGACGCATTTCAGTGATGTGATGTGGCAAATATAGCCACAGGGAAACAGCCTGAATTTTCCATAGTCTCATAATGTAGGGCCTCCCCAAAGAGGGAGCAGGTATGGAAGGCAGAAAGAGCCCATTGCCTCGGAGTGGTGGTCAGGATGGAACACATTTCGGCTGGATGAAGGAGAAGGACCTGCACTCCAGGCTGGTGGGACCCCAGTGGCTCAACGTGGGCAGAGGCTGCAGACCCTGCCTGTCCTCATGCCCCGAAGCAGCAGGCCTTGGGCTCAGCCCACATGCACAGGTTCCCACCCAGCACCCTTCTGCTTTTACTGCACTTCCGGGGCCCTGTTTTTCCCCGTCTTCAGGGACCTCCTTCCCCAGAGAGAACACATTTGCTGCAGCAGAGGCCAGTGGACACACCTGGTAACTGTTTTGGCGGAGCTGCTCCCCTCCCCGTGGCAGTTTTGCTAGGATTTAGAGGAAGGAAGGAGAACTAATGCTCACTGAGCATCTACTATGTCCCAGGTTCTATATGACCACTTCACATAAGCTTGTTTCCTTAACTCCTACCAAACCACTGACACAGAGGGTACTCCCCTGCTTTAACTAAAAGGAAGCATAGAGTGACCTGCCAAGGTCATACAGCTAGAAAGCGGCAGTGTTGGGAGTTGGAAATAAGTCTGATTCCAAAGTCTGGACTCCTGCTCTGCAAAACTACCTGCAAAAGGGTTGGACGGGAAAGTCACCAACAGTCACTGAGTGTCTGGCAAATGCCGTGGTATGTGGATCACTTAGCACCCTTAATCTTCCTGGCAACATCATCGGTTGGGTTTTCTCATTCCTATTTTACAGATGAGGAAGCTGCGGCCCAGTGATAATACCATATTTTGCTGTATCCAATGCACACTTTTTTTGCCCACATTTTTAAGGGGAAAATAAGGATATGCATTGTGCATGGGTAGCGCCTGAAATACCTTGTGTCTGCTCTTGTGTTTTGTAACATTATTTGTTACATAAAATTTCTTGTACCATATGTTTACAATTAAATGCTAAAATTCCTTTATAACACACAAAAACAAGTATTTAAAAATTGCATTAAACAATTAAAATGAAAGATTTTTTTCCTGAAAGTTTGGGCCAAAAATGTGGGGGCATACTATGCACGGCAAAATACAATAAATGACTTACCCGGGGTTGGCCAGCAAGAAGGGCTGAGGAAGGAAGCAAACTTGGGGAGCTGACCATGGGGCCCCTTCTGTAGCCCGTGGCTGGGTCTCAGCTTTGAGAGCCAGAGCAGATTGGGTACTGTGGGTGCCGACACCTCCCCAGGCAGCACTGGGGCAGCTCCAGGGCATCAGGGGTGTCTCGGGGTGCCCAGACCACCATCCCTATGCCACTGCACGCCGCTGAAGCTTGTGGTGCTCCCTGTCATCCCACCGAAGTGAAGTGAATAAAACGTGGCTGCTTGGGAGCAAAATGAGGCCAAAGCACATTTTTCCAGGCCTGAAACTCATGAAGGCTTTTTTCATGCTCATTAACATAAATGGTTCAACTTGAAAGGTTTAACAATTCCACAGGCCCCTTTTCAGTCCTCACTGTGGTGGAACTTTGTGGGCAGCGCTGGGGGAGAGAAAGAATCAATAGTAAGGGCAGGAAAGAGGCGAGGCCCAGGGTGAATGCCAGGCTGGTTCCCCCACCCAGCGGCCTGGCAGGGGGCTGGGAAGGTGACTTTTTTCTGCAAAGGGAAAAACAACTTTGTGTTTGTTTTGTGTTGATTTAAACTTTCTTCTTTAGCTTTTTTTTTTTTTTTTTTTTTTTTTTTTTAAGAAAGCTGAAGGAATTCTTTGAGCTGTAGTTTGAAAAGAGGGCGATAGATTGCAGCAGTGGTTCTTAACCTTGGATGTGCCTCAAAGCCACCTTCGTAATCTGGGTAGGACCAGGGGAAAGAAACGCACCCTTGTTTCCACTGACTTTTAAATTAAAGCAGCACTTCCTCCAATCTTCAAAATCGGCCGCAGGCCACAGTATCACTAGCAGTACCTTTGTTTCCAGGAGCAATCACAGATATCTCCACATCTTGTACTGTAGCTGCCGATGCCTTTAAATAGCATTTACGCTCATCGCCACCGAGAAATGAAGATCGTTGTCAGATCTGCCTGTAGATCTTACTATTCAGTGTGTGAGTAAAGAAGCCCATAAAACACTGTATCTCAATTTGATAACTGTACTTCAGCATATTCATTTTTTGCTGCAATCTTGTACTTTCCTTTATTCATCTAAGTGCATTATTCTGAGCAGGGACCTGTGGCCTTTGAGTAGCCACCAGAGGAGTCCCTGGTGGATGGCCAGTGCCTACCACTGGTTTTTCAGGTTTAGACAGGGCCCCTCGGGCAGAGAGGAAGTTGTTAAAGGAAATCAGTCTGTTGCATTTCCTGGAGTGGAATCCCCACCATTGTAGATGGAACTTGAACCCCGGTTCTCCTAGGTAATGCCAGCCTCCATTCAGATGGTTTGAATCCTAAGGACTGTGAAGACCCACTTGCAGGAAACTAAAGTTTGAACAAATTCTGGTCACCGGCAAAGCTGGGGTCAGGGGCCATCTCAGAGGCAGGAGGGTGCAGGTGGTCTCAGACCTGCTGTCTGACACCCGTGTAGCTCAGGTGGGAAGCCTGTAGACTCCTGCTGCTTCAGAGTGCAGCAGAAGTTAGGGAAAGGAAGGCCGGGGCCTTGGCTGCAGCTTGGACATGTGAAGTTGCCTTCCAAGGTGTCTTCTGACCTCCTTCTCACACCAAGGCCTATTTCACCAATGGCCTGGGTTGAGGACCCAGACAAGACACCCAAGGGAAGTTTTTGATGTGTCAGGAGGCATCACATGCCAAACCCCCAGGGCCTGTCTTGCTCAGAGAAGACATCACCTGGTCCCCTGAAGAGCCCAGCCCCAAGCCTGTAGGATGGAGAAAGATCTAGGCTTCATCTCCACAGTGTTCTCCAACTCCTGTGCCCAAGGACTGAGTCTCAGAATGCCAGATTCTGAGAAACTAGGTCTTGTAGAGGCACCATCTCTAAGTGCTAAGAGTAAGTAAGGATGTGATATGTTGATTACTTTTTCTTCCCAAGGCAAAAAAAAAAAAGAAAGAAAGAAAGAAAGAAAAGAAAAGAAAAGAAAAGAAAAGAAAAGAAAAGAAAAGAAAAGAAAAGAAAAGAAAAGAAAAGAAAAGAAAAGAAAAGAAAAAACATGGGTTGGGCCAAGTCAGCTCACTGACTCCTAAGAGTGAAGGAGAACCAACTGAGCAAATATGGAGGAACTCCATCTTCAGTGACGGAGGGAGGGTCCTGAATAAACCCAGATCTAACTGAGCAGTACATTCTCAGGAGCTTTTTGTAATTACCGAGAAGCATAAGCACACACTTTGTACCCTAACCCTGAAACCTGCGCTATTTCCACCCTTCGCCTTCCAGCATTATCCTTTCCCTTGAAGGAATCACACAGCCCATGGTGTGAACAATACCAGGCTTGTTGGGTGCAGGTAAACGATGTGAATGTGACCAAGTTTAATGCCATTCCTTGCTTTGTTTGAAGTAAGGCCATTTCACAAGGGTGGAAACAAAGCGGTGGCTACCCCATGAGGCCCTGATGGGACCCTGTTTGCCATAGTCACGTGGGAGCATCGTCCTGGCCTGGAGCCCAAGGCACAGGCCATGGTGTCGCCTATTCCTGAAGCATAAAGACCCAGAACACTGCTGCCATGGCAACGGCTCTGCTGCCCTCCAAGGCCAAATGCTGTTTATCTGGGGCAGATGCCAGCACTGAGGGGAGCTCCGATTCTGGTTGCATGTGTTGCAAAAAGTGTCCAAGGCCCGGCAGGTCTGGAGGCAGAGGATGCAGAATGCGGATGAAGATGTGAGCCAGATAGCTATTCAGCACCAATCTGGAGGAGGAGGAAGCGGAAGCAGAGGGCGGCAGAGATTTGCCTGAGGTGGCTGTGTTTGTGCATAAGAAGTCAGAAGAGGTAAAGCAGATAAAGCCCTTTGGACCAGTGACAAAAGCTTATGACAAACAAGAGCCAAGACCTGCCTTCCCATAGACATTCCAGGCGTGACTTCCTGGAGCTGTCTCCTAGGAGACCTGTTGCCGTGACACCCCAGGTCCCTCTCTCCCTGGGACCCATCCTCTTCCCTAGGAGGGCTGGCCACAGTTCTCCACGGATCTCCGCCCCATCTCCTCCCAGGCCCTGACCCATCACAGTCAGGGAGCACTCTCGACTCCTCAGACTGTGGAGGGCCCACTGTCCCTCCCCCCGATGTTGCTTCTGATGCCCACTATTCATTGCCCAGAACGTTTATTTCAAAAGAGAGAGAGAAAACATAAAGACCCTCCCCATGGGCCTCCCTTCCAGCACCATGGCGTCAAGGCTGGGGTTGGGCGGTGGCCTCCTCCTCAGAGGACCACAGGGGCACCTCCAGCAGGTGATCACCTCTGAGACTCAACATCAAAAAAGACTGATACTTAATGAAAAATCACTTGGATTCATAGGAATGCTAGCCCTGCTGGACCATTGAACAGTGAGCGGGAAATTCTCCAGCCAAGGACAATGGCATCAAACTTGCTTGGCCAAAGAGACCATAGAGTGGGCAGAACCACAGAAGGTCAAAGTGGAGATGACAGGGTTCGTGACTCAGTCACTGAGCTGTGAGGTGACCGAGCAGAGGGGTGTGGAGTTGGCCTCCTCACTCTAAGCGACTGCCAGAGACTGCTGAGAGAAAAATGCCCCAACCCGAATCTTGGCTTTCCCAGTATGAGTTTTGACAAGTCTTACAAGCACCTGCTGGTCCTTTGAGCCCAAACATACTCCCATTCTACCCACCTTTTACTGGGAGGATTCTGAGGGCTGGGGGTCAGGAGGGCAGCAGGGAGACAGGCGCCCAGCGGGAGAGTCAGGGAGGGCCTCATTGGCAAGGAGACACCTGTGCTGCTCCTTAAAGATGAACCAGTGAGGCATTCTAGAAGCAGGGGCCAGGCTTGGGGCTTGGGGCGGGTCAGGGGTCAGACCTGAAAGCAGGTTGGCGACTGCCCATGAAGGGCTCTGCGTGCCATGCAAAGCTGGGAGCCGGGTTGGTTGTCTGAAGGTTGCTGAGTGAGTGAGAATTAGGCCTTGGGAGGTCAATACCGTTGAGGGCAGTTCATGGCCCCAGGTGCCCCAGAGATGGAATCGCAGGCCTCCTCTCCCAGGTCAGTGGAGGACACAGCTGGTTTTTCCCTCGCTCCACCCTCGTCACTTTATTTTACCGTCCCAGCGTCACAGATGCAGTCTGGCCATTCTCCGCGAGCGCAGCCTGTCTCCTTCCATTAGGTGCTGATTGAATTGGTCTAATCTCTGTGTTCTCCAGGGTCCCTCGGTTGGAGCAGCCTTCAGAACAGTTAAGATTAGGGACATGGGTCATCAGGTTTGTGTTTTAGGAAGATAATTTGGGCAAGGAGCCGGGTAGAGAGGGAGAGAGGCTGGGGTCTGGGGCCAGCTCGGCTGCCACAGTTGTGAGGCACCGCGGGACTGGTGCCCTAAGGTGGTTGGTGCTTTGAAACCCAAAGTTCTCGTCTGGCCCTTGATGACTTGAACAGCCGCTCTGCTCTGCACGTGGAGTGCTGACTGGGTCCTCCGTGTGTTTGGTGGACGTCAGAACCAGGCCCCGTGGCTCCCCCATATCTGCCTTTGGAATGGGGGGCAGGAGCTGTGCACACCCAAAGCCCAGGAAACAGTGCTGGGAGGTGGAGGGCAGAGAGGGCTCCCTCCACTACTCTGACTCACTCGGTTAGAGAGGACTTGGGCACGTGAAGAAGTTTCCTTTGAAATTAAATATGGTGCAACTTTGCCAAAGGCAGCATCACTCAGACTAAAGGAAAGCATTGGGAAATCCTGCGAGCGCGGCCTGGCAGCGGGACAGCATTCCTGGAGGAGGGAGCAGGCCCTGCTCTGGGACACCCCCTCTTCATCCCTGAAGGTCTCCCCAGGAGGCTGGTGAGGAGAGGGGGCTCCCAGAGGGTGGGGGCTGGGGGCTGCGTATGTTGGGGGAGGGAACAGGACGGGAGGGAGAACTGCAGGACTATTTTCTTGAATGACCCTGGCACGGAAGGGTCGGGAGTGAGCAGTCCCCACACCTGGGATGCCCAGCCCGGCTGCAGGGCACGTCCTCCCCTTTCAGGGCTGTGTGACTGGCAGGATGAATTGGCTGGAGCAGCCCCAGGAGACAGGCTTTTGCAGACACCAGGACTTCAGGATAATAATAGCTGGCATCAGCTCCTGGCTCCTGCCTGGGTTTTTCCATAGGGCAAGCTCTGCATCGTGGGTTAGGCCAGAACCTGTGGTGAAGTTTGGGGCCCCTGCCTGCCCTGAGCTGGCAGGAAGTTTCTAGTGCAGCCTCCAGGAGAGGCTGGGGGTGGGGGCGCCCTGCTGTGTGAGAGACAAATGTGTATTTTACAGGTTCCTGTGCTTGGCCTGTTCTTCAGGTCAAAAAGGACTCAGAAGAACCTGCAAACCTGACTTAGATTGTGAATGAAGAGCAGACTTCCTGCTACTCTTCCTCAGCACCCCCTCCCCCAGCCCTCTAGACACCTGGGGCCAGGACCCAGCCTTGGGGACCATGCCCTGCCGCAGAGGGCACTGGCGGCCCCCTCTCCCACCAGCCCCAGAGGCCTCCTATTTCACACTGTCCCCTCCTCTCGCCTTCCGGGTCCCCAGCCACTGGCACCCACCGTAACCCTGATCTCCATAGAGCACTGGTGGTTCTGGGAAGGGCCAGCCCTGCCCTTTCTCACCCATGACCTTGGTAAGTGACTTCATCTCACTGCCTCACTTCCCTTGTCTACAAAGGGGGCTTCACTTCTCTCCTGGGAAGATAGTGAGGATGAGACAATGGGTGCCGAGGTGCCGAGCACCCAGAGGCAATTGAATTGTGTTGATTTTTTTCTTGCCCCTTAATGTCTGCTTGTCCTCCTTGGCCAAATGGCCAATCTGGGGCCCCTGTCGTTCTGTGTGACTGTCCTCCTCCTCCTGCCTTCCCCGCCATAGCGCGGAGCTTCCAGGTGAAGCAGGTGGTTGCCTTGTGCTGGTGGATTGAGAGCCCTGACTGGACTGACATTCTGGGCCTTCTCAGTAGGAAAGGTGTCCGTTGCTAGAATGAGATTCACTGGCCCGGACTTAAACTTGGAAGGTTATTCAAGCCTTCCCACAGATGCCAGTTGAACTCCTGCTGGGAGTTAAGCGGTGCAGACACAGCTGTGCCCTCGGGTTTGATCCTGGGGGCCAGGTGCTGTTCCAAGCATGCAGCTTTTACCTCTTTTAATCTGTGCAACAACCTCATGAGGTCCTTCATTTTAAAGATAAGGAACCTGAGGCACAGAGAGGCCCAGTAAATTGCCCAAGATCACCCAGCGTGTAAGTGAACCTGCCACACGGGCCTCAAAGCCCTGGTCTTGCCCTCATGCCGCCCCAGGTACACTGGGAACCACACAGCCCTGATGGGTGGAGGAAACACAGGCATGGTCCAGCCATGTGCTGAGTGCAGCATCAGAGCTTCATACCTTCACAAGGTGACCCACTGTCAAATCAAGACAATTAGTCCCCACAGTCCTCTTTTATCTGTGCAACTACCTCTGCTCAGGAGGGCCAGGGTCAGAGAGCAGCCCTGCATCTGGGAGGAACACTTGTCTACCTCACAGCTTGTACCAGGTGCTCCTCCTGGGGCGTTCAGGGTCTGGCACCACTACTACCCATGCCTGGGGCCAGAAATGACCATCCACCGAGACCTCAATTAAGCAGAGTGTGGGACTCAAGTGCCAGAGCCTGGAGCTTCCTGGTTGGTGGGGGGCTCAGTCAGGAAGCCCTGTTCTGGTTTCTGGGTTCAGCATCCTTCAGAATGTTCCAGTGCCTCCTCACCGGCCTCCCTTCCGTCACCTCCCGCAGGGAGATGCTGAAACTGTGGAACAGAGGCTGGGTGTGCATGGAGGATCTGAAACAGAGGCGACCGGGGCTAGGGACTGTTGAAGGCGGGGCAGTGTCAGATTCCTAGGGCTGCGGTGACAAAGTGCCACGAACTGGGTGCGTCAGCAGAAATGGCTGTCTCCCAGATCTGGAGGCTGGAAGTTCGAAATCAAGGCATCAGCTGGGTTGGTTCTTTGAGGGCTGTGAGGGAAGGGCATGTGCCAGGCCCCGCTCCAGGGCCTGTAGATGGCCATCTTCTCCCCTTGTCTTCACATCGTCTTCCTTCCATATGTGTCTGTCCCTGTGTCCAAGGTTCCCTATTTTATAAGGACACCAGGTGTATTGGAGCAGGGCCCATCCTCACGACCTCACCATCTTAAGTAATTACGTCTGCAGTGCCCCTGTCTCCCAATAAGGTCCCCTTCTGAGGTACCGAAGGGTAGGATTTGGGCATATGACTTTGGGGGGAACACAGTTCAACCTTTAACTGTGTATTTGGAGGCAACAGGATGCAGTGGGAAGATGGGGCCTCGGCTTAGGCATCTGAGTCTTGGGTTTGAATCTTAGTTTTTTAAAGTCCATCAGTGACCTTGGACTCTGAGCCTCATCTGCAAAATGGAGATTGACCAACAATTCATCTGTTCATCTTTTCATCCCTTCGTTCTTCCTTTAATGGGTGGCAGCCACATGCGAGCCCACACTGGGGAGACGCAGTCGGTGGCTGACCTCGGAGGGCGCTGTGGGATCGGAGGGCCCAAGCAGGAGCCGGAGCCGACACACAGCAGGTGCTCTCTGAGCCTTCACTGCTGCCCTGCCCACCTCAGCTGCAGTGTGCAAAGCTGAGGGCCCACAGGTTTTAGTTGGTGGCAGTGTCCCAGGCCTTTGTTTCATGTGCCCTCACTCCTTCCCCTGAAGATGTTCTTTTGAGAGCACTGGGCTCGAGAGGGGGCTGTAGACAGCCCAGCCCTGGAGAGGTCCGCCCACATGGCCTCCTCTTTCATCGGGCCTCATGAGTAAGAATGTCTGCGATTCCTGAGGAGGGTGGGCAAAATGCCCCTGGCCAGTGTGAGAAGGGAAGCAAGGCAGCCTAAGGGCAGCAGAGAAGCCGTGCCCCACCTGCCCCAGATGTAGATGTGAGGACAGCCTGTCAGAGGTCCAGTGCTGTTTTCTTCCCTTCCTTTGGGTTCCTGCCTCCTCGGAGCTGCTCGCTCCTGATAAAATCTGAGCGGGAAAATCAAAGATGCAGAATAGCCATTTTCCACTATTTCATGATAGTGTCAAAGCCCCAGGGCCATTGCCAGGCCCAGCATTCTGCCAGATCTATGGCATGTTCCCTGCCAGCCCCACATCCCTGGGGCTCCTGCCAGAGCTTTCTAAATATAGCTCTCTCCTCAGGACAACAAAGATGCTATCCTCTGAATAGCTTCCGTCCGGACTATTTGTCCAGCTTCTCCACCAGCAGGGGAGGTAGGAGCAGGGACAGACAGGAAGTAACTGTGAGAACAGGGACTAGAGAGGAGCTGCTGAAGCCAGTTCGTAAGTGACATGGAGACTCAGATGTCCAGGCCTGTGGCCTTGGCCCTGAGTTCCTGCCTTCTATCTACAGAGAGGTGTGGGACTCAGGGCACTGTCCCAGGCAAGTCCTGTCCCTGAGGGGACTGATGAGTGCTGACGGGAAAGAAAAAGCATCTTCCCAGGAGGAGAGGGAGAGGCATCCTGACCTTAGGATCGGACCCGCTGGCCTGGACTCCCCTCTTCACCTCTCGGCCGGGTGACTCTGGGCAGGTCCTCCACCTTAAATCTCAGCTTCTACATCTGTGACGTGTGGGTAATCCACATGGGGTTGGACCTGCCTTTCTGCTAACAAGCAGGTCCTCTGGCAGGGGTGCTCCCCAGCGGACTAGGTCATGCAGCTATTAAGTAGCAAAACGGGATTCAAAGTTTGGGCTCTTTCAGCCTCTAAGGTTCACACTTTGGAGTTCCAAGGTTTCCAGTATGATCACAATTCTTAAAGACCTTTCATAGGGGCTGCTGGGAATGTGCATCCATAGTCACCAAGCCGGCAGACTGTTAGAACAAACGCACTGAACTTTCTCGAGGGTAGGTCACGCTGAACTCACCTGCCAGGCTTCTTGTAGTAGCAAAAACTGTCAGCAAATGAAACCGGTAGCCTTAGTGTAGGTACTTCAATGTTTCAAAAGTCTTTAGCAAGGTTCCATGCCAAAATATTTTCCATACCTAGGAAAAAAGTTAATTGCTTCACTATGGCTTTGCAGGGAATGCTTTGTCATGCGTAGGAGCCAGTTTAGGGAAAGAAAAATGTTCCTAAGGATGAATGTGTACTTTTCTGATGGGGAATTGTAAATAGCAGGGTCTCAACAGAGATTGTTGCTAGAAAGTCTTGGCTCATATTTTTTTTAAATTAAAGATCAGGAAAAGGCCCTGGCTGGTGTGGCTCAGTGGATTGAGCACAGGCCTGCAAATCAAAGGGTCACCGGTTCAATTCCCAGTCAGGGCACATGCCTGGGTTGCAGGCCAGGTTCCCAGTATGGGGTGTGCTAGAGGCAACCACACATGGATGTTTCTCTCCCTCTCTTTCTCCCTCCCTTCCCCTCTTTCTAAAAATAAATAAATAAATAAAATCTTAAAAAAAGAAAAAGATCTGGAAGAGGAAGCATACAGTGAGAATTCTCAGTCAACAGGATTTCGGGGAAATGAGAAGTCAAATTAATGGAATCTGTGTGTTTTTTGCTTTGGTTCCCAAATCACAGCGAATGAGTGGCATTTTGTTAGCCTGTTTGCCACAGTGACGTTCAAGTGATTTTCTCCATTCAACACACACCTGCCACGTACCCCCGTGTGCCAGGCTCTGCGCTGGGCACCAGCACGCATCGTACATGTTGTTACTCTGCTTTACAGAAGCAAGATTTCATGGTTCTTCCACTTGCTTTTATTTACCGATGTAAACGTCACAATGCAAAGAGCATCCCCCTTCTTGTTCATGTCTGCCTGGTGGCATTTCCCCGTGACATTGACTGTGCAGCAATTTAACGGGTTCCCTCTCGTTGGGCATTTCCATTACTTCTGGATTAGAAATAATATCACAATGCAGCCTCAAACAACCCTGTACTCAGATATTTGTACATGGAACAAGTGTGTCTGAGGATAGTCACCGGGAAGGGAAACTGGGTCAAAGTATACATGCATTTACATTTTGACCGATTCTGATGACTCGCCTGCAAAAAACATCTAGCTCCATTTTAATGCCCCCGAAGTGTCTGGTTCTGCCCATTTCCTCAAATCCCTACCAACACTGGACATTACATTAGTTTCCTATTGCTAGGAACAACAGCTTACCATACATTTGGTGGTTTAAAAACAGCACAAACTTAATAACTAACGGTTCCGTTAGTCAGAAGTCCGGCGGGAGTCTCGCTGGATGGAAATCAGTGTGTCAGCCCAGCTGCACTCCTTCCGGAGGCTGCGGGGAGATTCTGTCCCCAGCCGTGGCTCTCCATCTGCATCGTCAGCGCTGTCTGGGCAACTGGCGGCGTCTTTCCCGCATGACGGCACCCCGCCCCTGTTTCTGCCCCTCTTCTGTCTTCACAGCCCCTTACAACTACACAGGGCACACCTGGATAACCCAGGATTCTCTCCTTATCATCAGGCCAGCTGATTAGCAATCTCAGTCCATCTGTGGCTTTATGTCTGTTTGCCATGTAAACTGGCCTGTCCGCAGGTTCTAGGGAGTAGGATGTGGACATTTCGGGGGAGGGGGGCGGTATTCTGCATACCACAGATATTGTGAACCTTTCAAATTGTTTTTAAGTGAAAAATAGTATCTCGCTCTTCTAAGTTGCATTTTCTTGGTTATTGGTGAGGTCAAACATCTTTTTCTGTGTGGAGAGGAAAAGTAATTTCTGTTCCTAGGAGTTGTCTGTTTATACCCTCTGTCTCCTTTTCTACTGAGTTGCCTTAAAAAAAAAAAAAAAAAAGAATTATAAATTCCTTGAGGGCAAGGACTTTCTCATCTTCGTCCCAGTGCTTCAAACCATGGCCGGGTTCAGAGAAGAGACCGGATGACTGTGGGCCCTCCCTCCTTCCCCCTCATCCCATTCTTGGGCTATTCTGCTTGGGAAGAAAGGCCAGGACGCTTCCAGCTGAACTGGCAGAATCGAGTCTGTGTCGAGGACAGCGTGGTGGCTGAGACAAAGCTCGTCTTGTGGTTTACTTACAGCCCAGTGCACTTAGGCCGCATGGGCCCTGGGCTCAGACAGGCTGCGAGACCACCCCTGGCTCAGCCTCTGACTTGGGCAGCCCTCTCACCAACCCCCACCCCCCAGCACTGAGCCTTAGTTTTCTCCCACATAAAAACTGGTGGTGGCATGGGGACAGGGACAAGCACCACTCCTTCCAGAGGGAGGACCCTGCTTGCCACGGTGATCAGTGGGCTGATATGGGTCAGACGCTGGGGAGATACAGAGAAGAGCAGTTTTGGTCGTTTTGCAGGGCATCAGGCAACGTGCTGTCCTTTGACATTTTAAAAGAACTTCCAGGAAAGATATACATTGCTTTTCCGTGATGCTGGGGTCAGCCCCGGTTTCTCCTGGAGCCCCTGGTGCAGAGTGGTGGCTTCTACCTCTGTCTCCAAGTTGGCCTCTTCCCATTATCCTTCAGAGGGGGCTATGGGAGGCTGGTATCCAGTGGGACAGACAGTCTTCCTGGCTGGGCAAGCCTTGCTTGGTGAGCAGAGTGGGACCCTCTGTCCGAGCTGTGCCCAGCTAGGGGTCGGTACCAGGGCTGCTGTTGCAGAAGCCAAGCCTGCAGCTGCCCTAAATCAAATGCCTGCCCTCTCGGGCCTTCAGTGCTGGCCGGAGTACACCCAGACCTGGGCCGGGGGACCTAGTACTTCCCAGTGACTGAGCTCATGAGTTCCCTAAGCTGCCTGGCCAGGGCCTCCCTGCAGACCCCCAGCCTACCCACATATGCTGACCCCCAGGGGCCCCAGAAGGCTCTGTTAGAAGTCTCCCTGTCCACCCCCATGCACGCAGCTGCCTCAGTTCATAGAGTGTGGACTAGTCTGGACCACAGGCCAGGGCCTGCCCGTGCAGGCCTTCCCAGGTCCAGCACCACACCTGCTTTCAGGATGGAGCATGCCCTGATCAGAGTCAGGGGGTGGGGCCCGGAATCCCGCCTCAGGAGAGTCTTTCTCATCCGCAAGCCTCTGGCGGCTGCATCTGGAGCCCTGGGCCCCTTCCTCCAGGGGCCAGCAGTGTAAAGAGCCCCCTACCCTGAACTAACTGCACTATCCTGAGGTGGGGGATCTGTTGGCCTCTCTGAGCCTCCGTTTTCAGTGTGCAGTCTGCCCTGCAGTTGGCTGCTGGAGGAGTCACCGGGGCATCAGGCCCATGGTCCTTGTCACGGCCTCTCCTGCCCTTCTTTCCTGGCAGCTGCCAGTTCCTAGTCTGAGCTGACATAGCCCTGCTCCCACCGGTGACCCTCCTGTGACCTCTGTCTCTGGACCTAGGCGGTGGACAGATTCCCTTCCTTCCTTCTCTCTCCCATTTCTCCATTCAAGTGGGGCCAGCAGCCACGAGAAAGCACCTGGGCTGGCAGAATGCCAGCCACGCCCACCTCCCTTTTGGAAGCTGGCAGCTGCCTTTGGGTGCCACTCAGACCCAGGACCCTGAGGTGGGCTCCCTGTGGCCACCCTTTTCCTTCTCAGTCAGCAAGGCCCCGCTGAACTGCAGCCCCTCCCGTGCAGCTGCCCGGGGTCTGGAACTCATTAGCTCTTTTTATTAAATCCATCTGCTCTGAGCTGGAGACTGGCCCTGGGTCTCCGTGCTTCCCACCCTGGGTGTGAGGGGAGGCTGCACATAGAGGCGATTGTGTGGACTGGGTGTGGCATCCCAGAGGGCAGAAGCCTAGGTGCACCATGTGGCTGAGGGCCCTGCCCACCTGGGGGGAGGGGATGCTGGGGAGTGAGGGGAGTGAGCAGGCAGGGCTGCGGGGGAGGGCATCTGTTTCTGAGCCCTGAGCCTGGGGACTCTGGGACAGGGGATAAATGGGGATTTGCCATTTTGGGGGGCATGGTGGGCTGCTGACCTGCCTTTCCTGATGAAGCTGCCCCCTCCCCTGCTCCCAGGAGTGCATCATTGATGAGGACTGCGGGCCCCGAAGGTACTGCCAGTTTGCCAGCTTCCAGTACACCTGCCAGCCATGCAGGGACCAGCAGACGGTGAGCGTGTTCAGAGGCCTTGGGGCTGCAGCCCCAGGGCCAGGGGGCCCCAGCAAAGAGCCCTGGGGGAGAAGGCCCGCAGCCCCATGTTCTCAGCCAGGCTTCCTGAGGCCTCCCATGGAGCCCCACCATGTCCCTCCCTACTCACTCGGAAGAACCTGTCTGTGCTGCCTGTGGGGCTGACTCCTGCAGGGACCAGGAGGCCGTCTGCAGAACCTGCTGCCGCAGGGATGGCGGGGGGAGGCTGCACACCTGTTCCTTCCCCTGGGAAGGCCCATCCCATGGAGACAACCAGCGGCACTGCAGCAGCCCCTCACCCTCCTGGCCTGCAGCCCACCAGCCAGATCTTCCCCCCACCTGCCCTATCAGAGAGGGCAGAAGGAGAGGCGGGAAGAAGCCAGAACACTTCCCCTACAGGGACTTGTCGGAGAAGCAGGAACCAGGGGAGCACAGACCCTCCCTCCACACAACAGCTGTTTGGAAAGAGTCGTACGGCCTCCAACTTTTCTTGGCCTTTTTCATCATTAAGACAGTCAGTCACACATTTGGAGAATAGAGGGCTTCTTACTACTACCCAACCCAGCCCTGTCCATGGTTTGGAGCCTCAGTTGTCCCAGCCAGCCTGTCCCACAGGGTGCCTTCACTGAGCACAGCTTCGGGGAGCCCGCTTTGCTCTCTAATTGCCATTCCCCACGTGTGACTCCCACGTGCCTGACTGTTCCCGTGGCCTTCCGGGGCTCATGCAATCAACTTACAAGAATCACATTGCTGCCTGCATCTGGGGGCCCTGAGCCGCCTTCCTTCCTGAGCTGGGGACCTAGTACAAAGGGTGCAGGGCACAAGTCTGTGGGTGAACCACAAAGACAGGCTACATCTTTTAAAGGCAAAATCTCAAGCTGTGTAGGAAGACTGAGATGCACGCACCCCCTCTACCCCGTGCCAATTTCCCAGTGTTCTGACCCTTCACGT
The DNA here is from genome assembly GCA_004027475.1 of Anoura caudifer. Lineage (NCBI taxonomy): Eukaryota > Metazoa > Chordata > Mammalia > Chiroptera > Phyllostomidae > Anoura > Anoura caudifer. The sequence goes on along the minus strand of PVKU01000820.1, from coordinate 309,122 downwards.
CTGCCTTACCGGCCCTGCTCCGATGGCTTCAACAACCCCCACTCCCCTGCCCCAACCTAGGACCTCAGTTTCCTCCTCTGTGCAGTGGATGGTGTGGGTTAGCTCACCTGTGGTGTCTTCAGGCCCTCCCAGGCCTATAAATCACAGGCTGTTGCGTCTTCTCACCTCCAGCTCTGCACCCGGGACAGTGAATGCTGTGGCGACCAGCTCTGTGTCTGGGGTCACTGCACCAAAACAGCCACCCGAGGCAGCAACGGGACCATCTGTGACAACCAGAGGGACTGCCACCCTGGGCTGTGCTGTGCCTTCCAGAGAGGTGGGTGGTTCCCTTTTGGGTGCAGTGTAAGGCCTGTCCCAAACTCCACCCTCCCACTCCACTCACTCCCCAGGCTGGAAGTAGCACCTGGCTCCTGTCCTGTTCCCCATGAACTGGCTGGCCCCCGTCTCTCCCCATCTTGCATGCTCACCTCCCCTCTGGGATGAGGTCAGCTCAGACACTCTCCCCTCCCACAAGTATTTCTGAAAACCTCTCCCTTAGCTGACCTCCCCATCCCTCTGGTCCACATGGTACCTGCTGCTCCTGCAGTTTTCTTCAAGGACAGCTTTCTGGCTATCACTCCTCTGGGGGCTGTAGCCACTCCTGATCTGTCACTTTAGTTTGACTCTCCAGTCCACCTTCCAAGCCTTGGCCAGCTCCAGCTGACCTGTCCCTCCTTCTGTCTTCACTCCTCCTCAGCCCATTTGGGATCCTCACTGCCCCAGCCTGAGCCCAACCGCAGTCTGTTATTGGTGCTGTTGGTGCTGTGCCCCAGCCTTGAACACCTTTCTTCCATTCTGAATTTCTCCAGACCTTTGGCCTCAAAATCCAGCACATGCCTGCCTCTTCCAGGCAGTCCTCCTTAACTTCTCTAGTCTTCCCAGCTCATTCTCTCTTGAGCCCACGCTGCCATTCTTGTTTACTCTCATTCCACTTTTTCAATCCAAACATCCACATTGGGGTTGAGGGTGGAAAGTGGGAGGCTGCAGCCCGTTTCTCTGCTCCCCCCTGCTGGTGCCTGCCTTGGTGCTGGGGCACAGGGGTGACTTTGGCGGGTTCTAGGCTTGTTGTTCCCTGTGTGTACACCCCTGCCCGTGGAAGGGGAGCTCTGCCATGACCCTGCCAGCCGGCTCCTGGACCTCATCACCTGGGAGCTGGAGCCAGATGGAGCTTTGGACCGATGCCCGTGTGCCAGTGGCCTCCTCTGCCAGCCTCACAGGTGAGACCTTACCTGTCTTCCTTGTCAGGGGTCAAATGGGATGAGATGCCACTCAGAGGGGGCTCAGGGGCAAAATGTGGATTCAGTTTAGGATAGGTTTGATTTGAAGTGTCCTTCCAGACGCAGGGGTTCAATAGCAGTCAGAGCTGTAAGGCGGGCCGAGGAGAAGGTGGGGCCAGGGGTACAGAATGGGGCTCATCTAGATGGTGATTGAAGCCTCTTGAGTGGGTCGTCTGGGAAGAGGGTGTGGAGGGAGAAGTGGTGAGGGCTGAGGGGAGCCCATTAGGACAAAGGACAAGCGGAGAAGGAGCCGGCAGAGGTGGCTGAGAAGGCACTGTCAGAGAGGTAGGGGGGAAACTGGGAGAGTTGGCCCCCGAGGTGGAGGGCACCAGCGATGGTTGGAAGCTGCCAAGAGACCAAGAAGCACCAGGGCTGTGTGGCCATCTCCCACTGCACATTTTCCTAGACCTCTTGGCAGCGGCTCCTCAGCCTTTTCTCCCAGCAGAATCCAGGGCGGCTGGTCCAGTGGCACCTGTCCCTGCCCCATAGGCACAGGCAATGAGGCAGTGACATCCTGCCCCATTGTCTGGGGCTGCTCCCACCTGGAGGCCCGATGGGCAGTGGGCTGTAGTTCTCAGACCCCGTGTCCTCAGGGCCGACCCTGGGGATGCTGAGCCTGAGAGGGTCAGTCACAGGAAGACAGACCTGCCCCTAGAGGTGGGGGAAGCTGTTCTTCAAGTACCTTCTCCAAAAGTGAGCCTCCCTCAGCAACCCTTGCTAAGGCAAGATGTTGACAGGAGGTTAAGACTGTTGGAGAGATGTTAGAGGTGGGGTTGTGAAGGTGAGACCCGGAGACACACCCACAGCAGCACCAGGTAGGGCCCCTGTCTCCACCCAGGCTCCCCGTGTTGAGAGCCCAGCTTTGTCCCCATGGGGAGACATGGCCCACGGCTGAGCCACAGCCCTGTCTCTCCCCAGCCACAGCCTGGTGTACGTGTGCAAGCCGACCTTTGTTGAGAGCCGCGGTGAAGACAGTGAGAGCCTGGTACCCAGAGAGGCCCCCAGTGATTACGGAGATGGTGGCTTCATGGAGGAGGTGCGCCAGGAGCTGGAGAACCTGGAGAGGAGCCTGTCGGTGGAAATGGCTCTTGGGGAGCCCGATGCCACCTCTGAGCTGCTAGAAGGAGAAGAGATTTAGATCTGGGCTTGTTCTCCGGGTAGATGTGCAATAGAAGTAGCTAATTTATTTCCCCAGCTGTGTCCTCTAGGTGTTGGCTCACCAGACTTTTTTCCATGGCCTCTTCCCAGAACATGTTCCCTCCGGCCCGAAACAAAACGAGGCACTGCGCCTCGTCCAGCCCCTGAGGCAGCACACCACGCATCACAATTCTGGCGCCTGTGGAAGGCACCGCTTCCCGTGTGTGTGTGGGGGGGGGGGGGGGGGCGTGAAGACAGAGCAGGGATGCAAAACTGGTCCATATTATTGGCCACTTTGTCTCTGTGGGTTAGCAGATGGCACCTTTTGTTCTACGTCCCCCAGGAGGGGATGGGAAAGGATGCAGAACTTCCTTGTGATGGGTTTTGGGGAAATGCTGTTGCTCATATGTGTGGAGTAGTGTGCCCTGTTGTGCAAACATCAACCTGGTGAGAACGCAACAAATGAATTTTCCTCAGAGTTCTTTGCGTGGGCACAGGTAAGCTGTGCCTTCAGCCACTGCCGGTGAATTGTGCTCATTCGTCCAGCTTTTCAGCTGTCCCTCTGCTCCTGCCTCTGTGCCAGGTGCTTAGTTTCACATCCACGATCAAGTCATGCCGTCGCCACAGCCCTGGGGAAGGGGCACTGTTCTCTCCAACTGTCAGCATTGCAGGGGCTCAGAGATGTCACGTTGCTCACCCAAGGCACACAGGGAAGACCCGAGCAGTATTTCACCCAGGTGTGACTCCAAGTTGGGCTCACCCACTGCTCCCACCAACCTTGGTGCCACCAAGAGTACCCCCTAAAAAGAAAAAGAATGGTTTTTTTCTTTTTCTGAGGCATACCTGGCATTAAGGTTAAACCAGTTCACACATCGCTGTCAGAGCAAACTTTTACTCCTAGAAGTAGCGTTCTCCCCAGTGTTGGGGTGGCCATCCCCCTAGTGGTGACAAGTGGTATTGACACTGTCCCCCATGGCAGTTAGTTACATTAGTAACTTTGAAGGTACGTGATTGGAGCATAATATTTAAGTTAACGTGCCAGAAAGAGTACTTAGGTAACTGTAGGGCTAGGGTTATACATGAAATTTGCAAAATCACTTACCAGCAACTGTAGACCATTATCAACTACGTGGAGAAACTCAGACCACGCCAGGCTCTGTGAAATATGGTTGTAATATCCACACTGAAAGCACTGAACTGTATGCTGTTCCACAAATGATGTTTTCAGGTGTCATGGACTGTTTCCATCGTGTATGCGTCCAGAGTTATTAAATTTTACATTTGCACACGATTGTATAAGCATGCTTTCTTCGAGTTTTAAATTATGTATAAACACATATGTTGCATTTAGAAGTGAAGTATAAATCACTTAAACTCCTCTTTTGTAGTTCTTGGACTTTTTTTTCCCTTTTGACTTTGAGTAAATATAAAAACTCTTTCAGCCAGAAAAAATAAAATAGAAGGGACCTGCATCATAAAAAAAGAGAAAACTCTTCCATGTAACTAAACTTTCCAGACAACTAAAGCACACCTCTTTTAGCACGAAAATATTTTAGAAATGTTAACCATTTTGGGATGGGAATCAGTCTTAAGGGTGTCAACGTTTCGCTGTCTTCTGAAAGAGTAAATGGAATGTGTATGACTTTTTTCTTCGGAGGCTTCTTTAATCCAACACAGTTCTGGCCCATAACAGAGTAGGATTTTCAGGGACTGTAATAATAAAGCTACTATATATTAAGGTCAGCTGGGTGGCAGGCAGTCTATATTAACTCACTTAATCTTCATTGACTTCATGAGTATTTTCTTCATTTAACAAATGAAGAAATAGAGGCTCAAAAAGATTAAGTGATAGAGCTGGAAGTCAAACCAAAGCAGTATGAAGTATAGTATGCCCAGGATCAAGTGATGATTTGAATATCAAATATAGAGTTGTTCTCTCTTCAGTGTTAAAAATCAGTGCTGGCTGGTGTGGTTCAGTGGATTCAGCACAAGCCTGTGAAGCAAAGGGTAGCTGGTTCGATTATCAACCAAGGCACATGCCTGGGTGGCAGGCCAGATCCCCAGTAGGGGGTGCAAGAGAGGCAACCACACATTAATATTTTTCTCCCTCTCTTTCTCCTTCCCCTCTCTCTAAAAATAAATAAATAAAACCTTTTAAAAATTTATTGAGGACCTACTCTATGTCAGGTCCTATATTGTGCCAGGAAGACCATGGGGCATGAGATAAAAGTAGGTTACTCCCTCATGGAGCTCATATACAGGTATATTATCTTGCTCTACTTTGCCATCATAGCCAGGAAAATGTAAGCACCGGAGAGGCTTTGCCAAATAGTTGGCTGAAATTCACATATAGAGTAGTTCTTTACTCAGAATTCTAAATGGAATGTGGTAAGGGTTCAGTGGAGTTTGGTACTTGAATCTTACTGCCTGCCTTTCTCTGGGGCCCAGAGTTCCTGCCAAGGGAGACAGGGCAGATGTCCTTTCAGCTACCCAAGGCTATTCCCAGCCCTCTTTCTGCTCCCTCCCCCACGACCGCAGAGGCTGGAAAAGCCCTGTCCCCCCTGCAGCTAGGGATGACCACATGACCCAGTCCAAGTCCAAGACATGTGAGGGGAAGGCTGCCAGTTTTCTGGGAAGGATGTTTTTCCTGAGGGACAAAAGGAAAGAAGCCTCACCCTCCACCCCCTTCCCTGGTTCCCTGCCTTTGAGTCCAGGGGTTTAGGATGTCCCATTTGACACTGGCAGCATCTCGTGGTCGGTAACGTGATGGGGATCACAGCGGTCTCAGCAGGGCCGCATTTACTCCAGGCTGTGGGGAAGGAACCAGTTCCCTGCATCTTTTAGCCTCTAGAGATCACTCTCACCCCTTGTCTCCTGGTCCCCCTCACCTTCAAAATCAGCAACAGGTAGATGGCTTTTCATGAGTCACCTACCTCTCCGGGTCTGTTCAGCTGGGAAAAAAGGTTTTTTACTTTTTAAGAATTCATAGGATTGAATTGGGCCCACCTGGATAACCCAGGGTACTCTTTCCTGTTAGAGTCCTTAACCTTAATCACAGCGCTCCGGGGCCATTGCTCTGGCCTACCGCGGAGGGGTAAACTCCGAGTCCTTGATGGCGTCAGAAGGGAAAGCAAGCCTGCTATCCGCAGTATCTGGACTCCTTTTCGTGTAAGCCACCAAAATGGTGATAAAACTGCTTTTAGTCTTTTTGTTATTCGAAGTCCAAAGCATTGTCAACTAATGTGGGGGATACTGCCTTGGGGAAGGCCAACAGGGAACAAAGTAGAGCTTTGAATCCCAGCCCACCCACTTTCCACCCTCAGTGTACAGCTCCGGGAAAGGCAAGATTGGAAAAAGAAATGTTTGGGCGTGAGGTGCAGGCTCTGAGTCTCTGCCCTCCTTCCCCACAGATGAGAAGGCGGGTTCACCCGCACGCGCAGAATGAACAGGAAGAGGAGTGCGATGGGACAAGAACTCCTTGGTGGCCGCTGACCTGTTCCGTGTGTCCCACCCCCGCTCCCCCCATGCCTGGCGTGTCCTGCCTCGCCAGCCTGGTTCTTCGGGCTTTTCACACGGTCGGAGAAAGGGGTGCCGGGCGGAAGGATGGGAGTCGAAGCGAAGCAAGGGGCCCTGCTGTGGTGTGAGGGCAGACAGTGGGACCAGGAAAGGGAAAGTGTTCCTGCGGTCGGTCTGCTATCCCCTTCACACAGTCAAGAGATGCAACTGATTGTTCTGAGATTGTTTTTAGATAATTAGACTGAGTTTCTAAGTTCAGAGGCCAACAGCTGTGCAGTAGGTCCTTCCACGCACGCAGGACTCGCTGAGGTGCCATTTCGGCGGCAGCACGTCTGCCCTAGAGAACCACTAGAAAGAGGGTAAGAAATCCCCTTTTGGGAAGTCAGTGTTTAGAAAACAGGGTATTTCCTTCCCTGACCTCCCATGGAGGGGACAATTAGACTTATTCCTTTGACTAAAACTCATGGAGAACTTCCCGAAATTTTGTATGGGTGCTATAGACACACTATAGGGGGATGGCCGTGCAGAAGCCGCAGGTCCCACTGACTCGCCAACAATTTCCCACGGAAGGAGCATCAGGAGAGGCAGCTCTCGGGGACAGCTGTGCAGCGGGCAACGAAGGTGGGTTCTCACAGCATTCATCCGGAGACTGGGGTATGGAAGAAAAACGAAATAAGGGCAGAAGACTTGGTGGGGACCAGGGCAGCATGGGGCAAAGTGGTGCCCGTTTCAGAGGGAGGCCCCTTCCCGGCAGCACATTGGCAAGAGCCGTTTTGCGAAGGGCCACCACTGCTGCCTGGAGTGGAGTCCCTGGCTGCTAGGGCCTGCAGAGCACTCTCCACAGGGAATGTACAGACCGGATGAAAGGGGACAGCGACCTCACCATGACCATCAGGAGGCTGCCCCTGTCCCTCCCTCTCCAGCCACCCAGGGCTGGCGCAGGAACAGCAGGTGCGGAGCGCGAGCGCCGGCCACACCCTCCTTCCCTGTCCAGGCAGAGCAGCACGTTCACCAGGCGCTGCTGCACGTGATGGGGGCGGTGCCGGGGGGTGGGGGGGAGCTTTGAATCAAATGACTGAAACTTTGAAAAGATCAGACTGTTTTAATAGAAAGTGACTTAAAAGTTTTAAGATTGTACTGAGAGCCTGCTGACAGCTACTTCCAGGGGGAAACTGCATTCAACAGAGCAAACAGGGTTGGCAGTTATTGGAAAAATAGAACCACTGCATATTTGTATCTCAAGTTGATACTTCTTAAATGGGATACTTAAGCATTATAATGAGGCTGAAAACTGTGTGCCTCCTGTACTGGGGGAGGGGGCAGGCTGGGAGCAAAGGAAGCAGAATGCAAACGTGGTCCCCACCTTTCGGGCTAGGCTACAGGGCCCACTGGTATCTCCTGGCGCGGTGGAGACCAATCAGACCAGCTGCTCCGGCACAGTTAGCTGGAGGGGAGGGGCATTCTGCCTCGATGATTTCCTGCCCTCCTCGCCTCCTCGCTTGGCCCCTAGTGACTGCTGTATTTTTTTCTAAATGGTTACACTTGCTTTAAAGCACTCTTGATTTTCTCAAGTTGTGCATTAACGAAAAGTTGGCTTTCGTTTCTGAAAGCCAACTTTTGAAAATTAACACTGTATCTAACCATATGATCACACCATCCCCCTTCCCCACCTGATTTCAAGTACTCTAAGTCTAGGTGGGTACAAAGTCCTTTATAAACCCTATTAAAAAACCACCATACTAACTAACCCCCTGGAAAACTACACACACAATTTTGCATTTATGAATCTGTAGCCTTTTGACTGCTAGTGACTAAAGTATTGATTCGTTTTTCAAGAATTACACAACATTGTTTAGGTGGAATAGTTTTATTTAGCAAACAAAAAACTTGCTACTTCAGATTCTCTCCTATTCCATGTGCTCTAGGCTACAATTTGCAAGTCACAACAGCAAAACAGCTGGTTAGGGTCTCAATGCTAAATAAAAGGACAAAATTCAGAGGGAGGACTTCAGTAGCCAATTAAAAAGGAAATACTAGCGAATGAACCAGAATAAAAGGTTTTATTGTATTCCATACATTCACAAGTCACTTTCAGACGTAGTGCACTCATTTAGCTTAGACCACATTGTACATTGGCAGCTCTCCTTCTCTCTCGGCCTAGAGATGCATCAGAACACCATTCCTAACAGTGCGGCCTGGCAACCAACATCCTTGACCATTTTCTAGCTGGGGCATGGGGTCACCCCGGCTGCCTCAGAACTCTGAGGTACTTCCCATTACATTACAGAAGAGAGCACCACACATTCTACTGGAGGGTGCCTTCTCTTGCTATTTCGCTCTCACTGTGACTGCTAGCCCGTTTACTTCCTTAGTTTGTGAAGCCGACCTTCAACTAGCAAACTTGCCAGGTAACCACAGCACCACAGCACGGTCCCAAAAGCACAGCTTTTCCTTCTTTGGCCAGAATGCACCCCTCATCTTCAACACCTACCTCAGAAGTATAGGTATTTGGCTCTCACAGGACATGCCGGCTGACATAACCCCATCTGCCCCACGGTAAAAGCACTTGAAAACCTTGGTGTGACCTGTGGGGAGCAGGGCTAGGCTGATGAGTGATTACCAGGCTCCGAGTCCTGCCCAGTTTGGGTACTTGATCCAGTTAGTGCTCCGCCTTTTGGCCTCATGGGTACTCACTTGATCCCTTAAATCTGAGGGGGGCTGACTCACATTTACCTCCTTTACATAAATTACTGTTCCTATCACAAGTCCATTTGAAAAGGTCAGCACCCCGTTTATTGAAATTACTAAAGTGCAACATTGTGTTCTCCATCAGGCACTGAAAAGCAAGAGCTTTAACTTTATTGTCTGTAACGAAAGGTATTTTCTTTACTCTTGGTATTTGTAATATGCCTGCAATTAGAAGTAGCAAACAAAACAAAAAATCAGGGCAGAAGGCACAGAAGAAGAATTTTACCATTTACTCTGTAGGAACACTGAACGAAACCAAACCAAACAAGCCCACAGCCAATTTTGTTTAGCAATCAGCCTCCTCTGCTCCACAGTCAGTCAGTCCTTGGAAGCAGAGACCCAGTTTTTTAGCCCCCATGTCCCAAGGAAGCAGGCCTGGATCAGAACCAAAGAGTTGTCATGTTACATCAGAAAATCCGCGACCTTGAGAGACAACTCCCCACGATGCTTCCAGTTTTCCTCTGAGAACACCACCAATGCCAATAATGCAAACTCAGAACAGTACTTCACACTGAGCAGATGCTATATATGCTATATAGTTTACACGAAATAAAAAGTAGCCAGAAAAATACCTTAGAAAAGATTTTCCCTTGTGGATGCCAAAAGACTTTTAAGCTATAGTAAGAAATTCTGAATTGTTATATTCAAACTGCAGAGCCAACCTCTAATATTATTTTCTAATTATATATTTCTTAAAAGGAAAAAAAGTAAAAATCTGATTTTGTAATATTGACAGGATCCTCCAAAGTTAAATATTAACATCTTTTCATCTCTTATGAGAACTTTACTGTAAACATACCCTATCATAGAAGTGAAATAATTATTCAGTACAAATTACAAAATGTTATATTTAAAGAAAACAAATCTATTCTTAAATCCAATTCTTCAACCACAAAAGTTTAATGACTAAAATAACACAACAGAATGAACAAATGTTTTATTGGCATGTTCATTGTTGTAAACAGCATCTGGCATGAAAAAGTTTTACCAAAACCTCTTTATTGATTTTTATAAATTAGATGGCATTTTCAAAATTCACGTATAATTGTGTTCATTGAATAGTTGTATTTAGCAAAGCAAAAACTTGCTGATTCTAATAGACTTTGCAATGAAATCATGTTGATGGCATCAGCCTGTGCTATGACCTGACGTACTAGCAAGTTTATTCCACATGATGGTAAGAAGTTTCCCCAAAGTTAAACTACATGTAACTACAAATCAACGCCCAAAATTAAAGTGGGACTTACAAGGGTTCTATAAGATTCAAACTTGAAGTATATTTTCAAAAGTAATGTACAAAAAGAAATAAAGCTGAAGTCACTGAACAGAAAAACCTCATTAACAAGGGCAAATACAATCGTATGGAACCCAGCACTGAGGGACACATTTACACAGACCGCTGAACTTCTCGGTGTACACAGATGTGCATCATGATGGGAACCGGGGGCACTGCCATTATGCTAACTCAACAGGGCTGATTTTATTTACATGCTGAATGAACGAGTGAAACGTAGTCTCTACATCCGTAACTTAAGTACAGTTATAATTACAATATTCAGCAATTTGAGCTGCCACCTGCTGGGAGTGGTCTAAAGGAAATGTTTTGACATTCCAGAATAATGTTCTTTATACTTCGCAAAAAATGAGACAAAAAAAACACAACTTCACAATTTCTTGACTGGGTTACGGCTGGTTCTAAGAATTTCTTTCTTCAGCTATTTTGCTGCTTTCCAAGAGTCAACACACGTTGCATTTACTTACAAATTGTCAATGAGGTAATGTGTGTATCAGTGAAATAAACAGAAAATCCATTCATTCATGGCCTTTGCACAGCTTTTATTATTAAACTATCAGAATCCTGTTTGAGGCTAGTTTTACTAGCGGCTATGCGCACATTTGTCCGCAAAAAAGACGTTTGCTCATTCCCCTTCCCCCTTTCTAGTAGCAGGTTTTGCTTTTTGTTTTTATTTTTTTGCACATCCCTTTTTACTTTACAGTACATTTGACTATAGTGCACAACATGATTCCAAGTCAAAACAGTGGCCCACTGGGCACTGGGCTTCTGATTGGTGAAAGGCAGTCCAATCAGTGCTGGTGTCACGGGGTTACCCCTACCCATGTCTGGCCATAATGGCACTACACAGTAGCAGTGAACCGTCTAATTAAAATCAAAATCCCCCAGGGAAAATGCTACACTAGCAGAGTCAGTCTTGAGTCAGATCTTTATTTGGTGCTCCATCCAGATATATTTTTAGTGCTTTCTCTTTCCGCGGTGAGTACGTTACACGGTGTCCCGTCTTCTGGAGTCGACTGCTTTCTTTTTTCATCAGTTCATTTCTCTGCTCATCTGTCAACTCCATTAATTCTTCTGTTTTATCCCTACATTTAAAATATTAATGACATATTAGACCAGGAGAGCCATCTGCCTCTATTAATTTATGCTTCGATACTATAATGCTCCTCAGTGAGAAAATAAAATCTGATGTCACCAATGAAATCAGTGGCATATACTAAGATGTAGATTTCTAATGTGTTTATTAGCACACCACTCACTTCTAAAATGGCATAATAATTTCCATGTTATCAGTATAATAGTTATCATTTATCGAACACCCATTTAATAACGAGCACTGCCAGTTTTTGAAAATGCGATAAAAGCTCTAATTCTCAAAATCTTGCAAGGCTGACATCACTGCTACCACTTTACAGATGAGGAGTCAGGTAAATAACAAAGCTAAACCTGAGCCCCTGTCTGCTGGGCTCCAGCGACTTCCCTTTCTTCTGCATCTGTGCTGTCCACATGTTAGTCAGTAACCACGTGCGCCTACCGACCGCCTGCAGGTGTGCCTGGTCCAAACTGCAGTGTGCTAGAAGTGTAACTCACACACGACATTTCTAAGACTTACCACAAGAAAAACAGTGTAAAACAATTTACAAGTAATTTTTTATATTGATTACACATTGTAATCATAATATTCTGGACATCTGGGTTAAAAATATTTTATTAAAATTAATGTCACCTGTTATTTTTTACTTTTTAAAATGTGGCTACTAGAAAATTTCAGAACGAAATGCGTGGCTCTCACTGCATTTTTACCGGTCAGGACCACTCTCTGTTATAACAACAGTGAAGGTATTTATGAAAAACAAGACACTCATACAAAACAAAAATGTTACATTGTTAGAAATAACAAAAACGCTGTGCGTGTTACCTATAAAATATGACTGCACCATCATCACAAATATAAAGAGGCCAAACATTCAGGGTAGAAACTTTGGGGTTCCAATCCAAATCCTGATGAATATCAAGGACAGAAATATCGCAGGGAAAAGTCCCTCTACCCTAAGGAAGAAAGAATGAAGGAATAAACCACACCATTAACCACATTTATTAAACAACAGTAACCTGGTACCAACATGCTCAGGTCTTTACCTTGGCAAATTCAATATCTTCCAAAGGAATTCCACTGATTTCACAAAGCTGTGAAAGGAAACATTATATGAGTTCATTTAAGATATACATTCACTTTAAAAAGTTATTTTCCTTTTACCCAACATACAAATAACTTGATTTTTTTCATGAAAAGGTAGCATGTTTGATAAAAAAAAAATTAGAAAAAAAAGGACAAAGTGAAATTCTCTCCTCTATTTATTTTGCAAATGCTATGTCCTGGAAATATCATTTAGTATATTCCTTCTAGAGCTTTTCCTATGCATTTATAAATTATGCAAACATATTAAAAATACATAAAACTTTATAAAATATCTCTACATAATACCTTTATTTTATAAGAATAATCATCCTATTATAATAAGATATGGAGTAACCAATTCTCTTCAACCACTGAACTATTTTATTTCCAGCTTATGGAAATAAAACAATAAACCTGTTTTTAATTCTTCCCAGTCACAATGCTATACTATATGCCACCATGAACATCCTTGCATATTTCAGCAAGCATTTCTTTGCTGAAAGAATGTGGAATAGATGTGGAACTAGATGTGGATCTAGTTCTTAGATGTGGAACTGCACATGTGGAATATTAGTAATGCCAAGCTGAACCTGAAAAAAATTGTATCATTTTAATCACTTATTAAAGGTGTATTGCTATTACTTCACTTTAGGTATTCATTGATTTTTTAAATCTCCATCAATTTAAGAGGTGAAACACTATTGTTTTAACTTGTATGTCTTCAACAAATTGCCTATTCATGTTCTTTGCCCATTTAAAAATTGGATTCTTCATCTTTTTCTTACTAATGTAGTAGCTCCTTATAAATTATGGACATCATGTTTCATATATGTTTCAAATATTTTGTCCCTTTCTTATTTTTTACCTAAATTATTAACTTTTACTGTTCAAAAAAATTTTTTTTGGCTGTGCAAAAGATTTAACTTTTATATAAGTCTATCTTTGTTTTTTTTTTTTTTTTTTTTTTTTTTTTTTTTTTTTTTTTTTTTTTTTTTTTTTTTTTTTTTTTTTTTTTTTTTTTTTTTTTTTAGCCTCTGGTATTATGATTAAAAATATCTTTTCCTCTTCAGGATAATAAAAATCTTTTCATCTAGTATGTTTATCATTTCATTACATTTTTTATATAAATTTAATATATTTAGAATTTATTTTTGTGTTTGGTGTGAAGTTTCAAAATAAAATTTTTTCCAAAATGTTAGTTGTCCTAGAATCACTTATAAATAATTCACTCTTTCCCTAGAAATCTTTAGAAATCCCACCTTTAAAAATAAAACAGTCAAAAGAAACCTTCATCTGGATTCTCTATCTAATCCTACGTCCCTCATTTAAAAAAAAAAATACATACAGCAATTTACTCTGGTAACTCCAAACTAATCCTAACTACTTAGGACAAAGTTGATCCAAGTAACAGAAACTGAGGGTCTACTTCTGATGGCCCCGAAGTCAATGTTATTTTTCAAGGAATCAGGAGCCCTAAGAAATAACTGGAATGTATGGTTCAAGGGTCCACAAAATGTGACAGACAAAGAAAGGTTGCTGCAGCAGGGTTTAGCACTCACTTCGTATGCTACCTCTTAGGCAACACAGGGGAAAACACGAAATGTATGCTAGGTCACTTTGTTTAGAAAGAACTTACCTTCTCTCGCAACTCATCAACACTACTGCTTTCCAACACAACCTCCTGGAAGGGATCCAACTTCATCTCTGAAGGCCTCCACCGTCTTGACAAAACTGCAAGCTGTGACATGGATTTCATCTTCTCCACCCCTGTGAACATGCAAGATTAGGTTATCACTGCATTTTCTCTATAGGTTCATAATTCAACGTTTTCTATGTTGCCTGACTAAAAAAAAAAAAAAAAAAAGATTTACTTCCAAGTGTTACTCTTAAAAATTGGGCATAAAAGAAACCAACTGTCCCCAGAAGTTTTTTGAGAATAAAATTTACTCTCCTCTTCAGTCTCAAAAGATAATTCCTAACTCTTCTGCAAGCTCTCCTTCCAGCAGTATTCTTAATTCCACTCTCTCCTGACTTCTGTTGGACACCAATAACTCTCTTCTCTGGATCTCCAACCTATGCCTCTCTATTGGCTACTACCCACAATTAAAATTATAATTAAACCGTCTTCACTTTACCTCCTTTTTTTCATTCAAGTTATCTCATTAATCATTCCCTCTACATTTTCACCCAAACTTACTGATTCTTCAAAACTCAGCTCCATTGTCACCTCTCTCTCTAGTTTATACAAGAACAAGTTGCACTGATTCGGTCTTCAGTACCTATTATTTTAGAATTACAGCTTTTGAGTTCTGGTTCACCCACAGACTATGTATGTCTGGAGGGCAATCACTAGTTCTTACTCATTTTTGTAGCACTAGGAATTAGCAGTGTCTGACAAATTATAAGTCAATAAATGCTTCATAGATTTAATTCCATGACTTACTTCTTACTCAACTATTTGATGCTAAAATATATACTGGAATGATACTGATTCAGGCACCCACCTTTCAGGGACATTTTCTGGCCAATCCATCTCTGCTAATACACACTCAATCCTCCCTAAGAAGGGTGACTTCTGTGTTCTTCATGATCTCTTCCTGGACTACCCAGACACAGTGAGTATTCTCTAAGGCCCCAGCTCCTTAGAGAAGGAATTACAATCTGAAGCACTCCCTTACGCATGATAGCATACAGTATTCTTCCTGATTTTCATTCCCCTGTAACTTGTCAATTAATTAGAATTTCAACCATTGAAATTTAAACTGAATTTGTCCTGAAATAGGTGAAGAGTTAGTATTACTGAGTGTCTGAAAGCTATCACAATCATATACAGAAACATCCAGAATTTATGATAAATTAACTTCTACGGAGAAAAGGAAAATCAAAATCTAAGTGACAACAAAGCCACAAAAGAATATAGAAAACCAGTTGTTTCCCTTGATATTACCTCCTAAAAGCCAACTTTCCCCACAATGCCTCCTCCAAAACCAGTACCTCAAATATACCAATGTCGACAATTAAAACCACAATGTGTAGCACACACGAGCGCCTCCTCTAGGTCACTGTTACGGGTTGAATTGTGCCTTCCCCAACCAAGACTTACTGAAGTCTTAACTCCCCCAGTACCTTGGAATGTGCCCTTACCTGGTATAGGGTCACTAGAGAGGTAATCAAGTTAAAATGAGGTCACCAGGGTGGGCCCTAATCGAAAATGGCTAGTGTCCTTATAATATAGGGGCATTTGGATAGGGATAGAGAAGCCGACAGGGGAGAACATCATGGGAATACAAAGGCAGAGATCAGGATGATACATCTGCAAGAACGAACACCAAAGGCTGTCAGCAAACCACCGTAAGCGAGGAGAGAAGCATGGAACAAACTCTCCCTCACAGCCCTCAGAAGGAACCACCACTGCTGACATCTTGATCTCAGACTTCTAGCCTCCAAAATAGTGAGGCCAGAAACTTCTCCTGTTGAGCTACCCAGTTCGTGGCCCTTTACTATGACAGTCTAGGAAACTAATATAGTCATTATGCTCTAAATCTCTGATAAATTATCAATAGCACGTCCTCAAAACAAAATAAGCCATAATGAAAAAAGAAACTAAACAACAAACATGGCTAAGAAAATATTAGAAACATTTTCTGTAAAAGATACTAAAAATACAACCTTGAAATTGCAACATCGCTGTAAGAAGCAATAGTATTCTAAAAAACTAGAAAAAGGAAACATTTAAAAGGCAAATGGGATCCAGAGAAAATACAGAAAAAAACTCATTATTTGACTTAATAATCTATAGGCTTCTACAGTTTTAATTCCAGATTTTAATTCTAGAGCATTTCTAGCTGGTATTCCCCCCACAAAAATGTTAGTAATACCATCAAGAACTTCAAGAAAAACCTCCCAGTTGCTGGAAATATTAATATCTTCTTCATAAATATGGTAATCCAAAAAGACAGTGCCGGGATTCTTCCATGTCTTTTTCCTTAAACGAAACCTACGAGTATGATAAGATATTTTAAAATACTGTAAGTTGAAATTCTTGACTAAAAAAATGACATCGATCTAACATCAAGGAAAAACAAATTATGCTTAAGTCAAGCAGTTATTCATTAAAACTGGAGAAAATAAAATGCTCCCAATACTTCAAATTTAATAGTATTCTACAGAGGAAATTTGAACACAATTCTAGTACCTTTACTTAGTTCTATTAAACTAATTTGCAGTACTAAAAATTCTGAATATTATGGGAATTTTTAATTCTTCTAGTTTTAGAAAATCACACCAATTCGTATCATTTGACCACAGCCTTTCTTCCAATCACTGACGACACCGTAACTGCACTTTACCTGTCAATGCTGAGTTCTAAACCACACTGCTCCCTGAGTTGAGGAATTAATTCCTCTTTCGATTGCCGTACAGTCATTCCTTTAGCAAACACAGCATCCAGCAGAAACTTGCATGGCTAGAAACGAATAATCAGAACTTGAGTCATACATCTAAAGAAAGGATTAACGAGACATTTCACTTGCACTTTATACTGTGACAATTATGGGTTCAAACCCTGACTCCACTAGCTGTTACCTTGGGCAAGTTTGCCCAGCATTTCTGTGCTTCAGTTTTCTAATCTATATACGGGGACAATGTCTTAACTCACAGTCATTGTAAGATGAAGATAATACATTCATATTTCCCTTCTTGTGATAAAATGGTCACAATTTTGAAAGGAAAAAGAATTATTTTTATGGACTAAAATAAGGGAAATGCATAACTAATTCTCCAAGTACATACATTACTTGTCTCAAAAGAGAAACAGTACTCACAGACCCCACACTTGGAAGAAACATGTAAGTCAAAATAACTGTAATGGATCACATACAAGAGATATGACTGGTACCTGAAAAAATGTTTGAATGAGTAGAGGCATTTCATGAAAAATTTATCCCCTTTATTTGCTATTTGTTTTTCACATTTGTCTAGGTCCCCAATAAGATATTATAAACATTTTGAAAATAGAGTCTTTGCTTTATTCTTCTGGGTATTCACCATAAACTTTGTGTATCACAGAAACGGAAATATTTTGATTACTCCCTAAAAAACATAGCCTGGTTAGATCCTTAATCCATCATTTACAAGTTGTATGACTTTGTGCAAGTTACTCAACTTCTCTGAGCCTCAGTTTCTTCATCTATAAAACTGGAATAATAAACAGTAGTTACAGAGTTAACTAATGAGGATCAAAAGAGTTGATATGAGCACTTTAAGCACATGGTAAACACTAGAAAAATGCCTGTTAAATACTAAAATGATACTTGGAACACAAAAAGAACCAATATATTCTACAGGTCAACTGTTACCCACCTGCAGCATTATACAATCATTCCCAGAAAATAAGGAGAAGCAAACCCTCTTTTAAAAGCAGGAAATTTTTGCCTCACTCCAGCGTTTGTGGCTACACTTTAGAGCAGGGGCATGATAAAAAATGACCCGAGAGTACATCCATCTCATGCCTGTTTTTATAAATAAAATGTTAGTGGGAAATAGTCACTCGCATTGGTTTTCCGTATTGTCAATGCCTGCTTTCATGCTACAGTGGCAGATCTGAGTAGGTACAAAGAGGCAGGATGGCCTAAACAACTAAAAGATATCCTAGAAAAAGTATGCGAACATGTGGCTTAGAGAGGTGGAAAGAAGTGACTACTAATAAAATGTTTGCATCGTACTTTTTTAATAACTACCAAAAGTGACTATATCTTGCTCTTAACTGTATTACTTACCTCCTGTTCATTGACTAGAAGCTGGTACACTTTAACTCTGTATTCTCCTTTCTTAAGTGCTCTCCCCAGTCTAATTGTAATCTATAAATTAAAAACATTTTTTAAATGTACTTTCTCAGCAGAACAAACAATCCATTCTCACCCACTGTTTAGCTTGTTTTCCAAAATTCTCTACCTAATGGGCTCTTTGAGAACAGGAGTATCTTTTACCCTTGATTCCCCAGCACCTAGAACAGTAACTGACACAGTTAACATTTAACAAGGATTTGTTAGATGAATGAAAACAACAAAAATAACCACTAAACATCAAAGAAAAATTACACTTTTAGGGTATCTGTTTCACCTTACTTGGATGTAGTGCAAGATGTTCTCGTATCTAACATTTAAAAGACTAGTTATTCAAAATTATTTTAATCAACCTTATTGTCATCTGAAAACGATGAAAGTGTCTCATTCAGTCGGACGCTCTCAAACTCTTGATTGCTGGCATACACTCGAAAGACCTTGAAGTGAGAAGACAGAACTCCAACAAATGGCTCTAAATGTTGTTTGAAAGCAGCCAGAGTAATTCTTTTATCAACATGCACCATCAACCCTAAGCACAAAAAAATCAAAACAGAAATAAAACTGTAAAAGAAACCTCTTAGAGTATAAAACAGATCGTCTACATGTTATTCTACTGTGAGCAGGGAACAGCCCCCCCCTTTTAGTTACTTGACTTTTAGCAAATATTGACATTAGAAGGGCAAAGAATATAGACACTGAGTACATAATAGGTATCATCTGACAGCTTTAAATGCTGAGATATTTAAGTGCTTATTTGTTTATTTAGGCTGTTGAATTAAAAAATAAACTTCCAGGCAGACTTTTCAAATACATAGACCTATAGCTGCGCATAGTAAAGTGTGGGCACTGGCTGGATTCCAACCCCAGCTCTTTTGCTTCCTTAACATGGAGCAAGCTGCCAGCCTCTGTACTTGTATATTTTCATTCAAAAGATAGAAGTAATAACAGTACCGACCTCACAGCATTGCACTGAATTCAACGAGGTAATATAGTTATCATGCTTTTAGCACAGTGACAGATAATATATAGCAATTGTCTCAAACTTTACTAGTAAATGTAGTTCTGGAATTTTTACTAGGAGAAAGTCAAGACCAGAGCATAGAGATGTGGTTGGACTGTAACAGGACCAGATCTAAGTGGATCAGAAACTCCTACCTCCTCCAAGGTTCAGTTTAGGTTTTCTGGGCATTTTAAATGTTATCTTTGATGACCTTTATTTTTTCTAATGCTTATTATTTTAATCTTTTCTCCTTTAATGTATGAGCCACTCATGAGCATACTTCTGAAATATTTCTATTTACTCTGGTCTTTCTATTCTAGTGAAGAGCAAAACGCTCATTTGTCTCTTTCTCTTTCGTAGGCAGTGCGGACTCCAACAGCTGCCGCACTGCCGCAGGCCCACGGTTTCCCTGCAACCCCTAAGGCTTTCTCTGGGACAGTCCTGTTTTTCTGTGAGATTTACATCAAAGGTCAAGGATGAGACCCTAATGTGACCGCTGGTTAATGTTTTCAGGTCATCCCAATTTGGGGGGGACACATTTTTCTGAGTGGACTTTTTCAATTTAATGTTCATTTACTGTTTCCCTAATTATTAAATACTGATTCACTGTAGGAAATGTCACAAGTACCAATTAGATGAAAAGATAAACAGGGTAATAAACTTTTTAAATGTGTATTTCTGAGCTTTAAGGAGTACCCTAAATATTAATAATATGGCTTTTAAAAAACAAGCCTCTATTTATGCTATCCCATGAAGGCACTAAATTTCTTGAGAAGTGTGTAATGAAGACATTACTTGGTTAGAAATGAGAAGCCTATGGCTAAATTAGTTTTGCCTCTTTAGTCTGACAAAGGGCTACAGACAGGTCATCCAATCTCTCAGAGCTGCAGTTTTCTCATGGGATCATTACACCAGTTCCAATTGGTTTCCTACAACAAATGTACTAAATTCTACAGCATTACTAAAAAAACAAGTTACTACTGCCATTTTGGTTTCTCTCATAACTTGTGGTAACACTGTATCACAGGAAGACACGGATGCTTGTTGAGTACTGACTAGTCAATAATGGCGATCAGGACCAGGTGGTTCTGTTGTTAGATGGCCTGGCCTGAATAAATTTCTGGCTCCTCTTTGTATAGATCTGTAACTTTGACTTCTTAACTTATCTGTACTCCAAATATGTCTATTATAAAATGGAGATAATAGTATTTATACCCCCAAATGTGTTTGTGGGTCAATTCATACAAAATGATTAACATAGGTAGCCCTGATAAAAAGTGTTAGTATAATCGACTAGCTACAATTATTTCGTAGTTTTAGAGTTTACCATAATATCATTTTTATCTACTTCTTCAAACTGAAGAGTTTGGTCCCTTTACAGTGCAACAACTATCTTCAGGGTTTTCCTTGTTCTTTCCTTTCTTTTATGTATTTCTTGAATCAAGTGGTAACCAAAATTATACAAAGAAGTTTCTGTGCAAATGCACTATATTTTTATTACCTTTACTTTCCCATTTATACCCAAGTGCCTGCAGACTACAACTAGGTCCAATTAGAACAGTATTTTCAGAGAAAGATATATAATTACACCCTGAAACAATTCCTGGATTGTAACAGATAAGCTTAAAGATCATTCTTTTGGAAGTAGTTTGGTTATTACCTAAACAAATTGCCTATACAGTACATAGAATGTCACTATTCAGTTTTCAAATTCTTTGTAGCTATTATACCATGCCATTTCAACACTTTGATGAAGAACCTGTATTATTACTCATCATCCGTGTTTCCCAGGCACCTCAGATCAGTGGGGAACTGTGATAAAGCAGACTTACTACAGACTTCAGAAACAGCTACCATTCCTACTTTCTTATCTCTAAGCCAGTTTTCTAAATATGAAAAGGCATTTTCCAGTTTTCTCTTTTTCGTTTCAAACAAGCCTTCTGTGTGGCTTCTGAAAGACTACATAAATGTTTATTATTTCAATGAATGCTAGTAAAACAGCCCACTATGAATTTCCAAAAAAGTTAAAATGGCCAGTGCTCCCTTTTAAAAAGATTTCATTAGCCATTCTAAGATGGAAATAAGATTCTTCAGACTATAATTCTTAAGGTTGAGACTATCATGCAAATTTTAAAAATGAACCACTAAAAAAATTTCTAACCTTTCCCTAAAGAGGAGCTATTTTTAATTTCTTCAATGCTCTTAAAGGGTTGAGAATGGCAAGAAAACACAGTAGCTACTGGATAATTTTTTACTACTATGGGAGGGAAGTAAGGAACAGTGGTGGTAGTAACGGGGTGGAAGAACACATACTAGGTGTGCAATCAGAAAGCCTGAGTCTGATCCCAGTAGTGTGACCTACTCCCTTTGCAACCTCAGGCAAACTATTTAACCTCTTTGAGCCAGTTTCCTCATCAGCGAAACCCATCTAAGGACATCAAATTCACACAGCTATTGAGAACTAAATGAGATACTGTGGGTTAATGAGCCTTATGAGGTTTAAAAAAAAAAAACACTCCATAGAAATTTAAAGCATTATTTTGACCGAGTTTCTCTGTCTGCATTTTGGTGCCACCAATTCACATTTTCTCACTTGAATTTCTGCGAGATGTATATATAAACATCACATGTTTCCAATGTTATTTGGTCCTAACTTAAAAAAAAATAAAAGCATCTTTCCTTTCTGACTTTCCCAATTAGTTATATACTTTTTAGGGGGTGTGGGAGGGGAGTTGTTTGCATCAGAGGATGGAGGATAAGGAGAGGACACACACAAAAAATTTTCTTGGGCATTGAATACAGAATTTTTTTAAGTGTCTAGACTTTTCTTCTTTGTATATTATTTAATTTAAAAACTTTCTTAATTTTTATGGTACTTTTATCATAATTTAAATATTTATTATTTTCTTTTAAAAATATTTATTATTTTTATTTTTTTAAAGATTTTATTTATTTATTTTAGAGCAGGGAAGGGAGGGAGAGGGAGAGAAACATCAATGTGTGGTTGCCTCTCATGCGCCCCCTACTGGGGACATGGCCCACAACCTGGGCATGCACCCTGACTGGGAATCAAACCTGTGACCTTTTGCTTCACAGGCCTGCATTCAATCCACTGAACCACACCAGCCAGGGCAAAATACTTTTTTGAAAAAAATAACTTATCTCACTAGAGTTGTGACATCATTACTGTCACAGTTCTAAGAACACTGTTCACTATAACTGGATCAAAAATTAAAGCTAAGGCAATAGAAAGTAAGTCTTATAATCCAGGAAGTTACAGGTAGTCTCAGAACTAAGTACCTAATTCTTAGCTGATTTTTTTAACTAAAATTTAAATAAGCTGAGAATAAATTGATGCTGTATCAAGAAGCTTTTTCTTTTTAAGTACATACATTTATGTCCTTCCCCAGAACCTTCATCTGCAGCATACGGTTCTGCTTTGAAATACATGTATTGCATTTCTCCCCTACTCTTGCCACTCTCATCATATTCACTATCCGTTCCAGAGTCTTCTTCTGCTGTATCCCATGTCTCTTTTTTTCCTTCATTTGCTTTAGTTCTTCTACTACTCGTGATGCTGTGAGAGTCAAGTCCATTAGCTAAAGGGATCTGAGCGTTATCTGCATTGCACAAAGTGTCACTGCTATGACTGGAGCTAAGAATATCACTGTCCACTGAACTCGTACTCCTGTCATTATTCACATCGGAGTCTGATCGTTCTTCAGACTGAAAATTTTCAGGATCAGAAGTCTGAATATGCTGTTCAAGTTCTCTATTTTCCACTGATGCTGAAGAGTCTCTCTCATTGAGAGGTGATTCAATATTTTCAAAGTCACTTGTCTCAGTACTTTTGCTGCTGTCCCCATTATCTCCATCTTGCTGCTGCTGTAGCGACAAGCTTTTGAGTTTCTCAGTGCTTTCTTCTAGAATAGCTTCCACAGACTTTAGGCTCCCTAAAGGTCCTTTGACTCTTTCACAATCATCATCCACATTACCAGAATCACCCCCAGCTTTCTGGTATGCTGTCCTTTTGGAATATGATCCTGGGGATTGTTCAGGTAACAAAACAAATAATCTGATTGTATTTGCATGCCGATCCAGGAGTTTCCACAAATGAGAGTCTGTAAAGGCCATCTGGTAATCCAAAGTCTCAGAACTTTCAACAAATACCTAAATAGTAAGTCAAAGAGTTATATTGCATCATTAATTTTAGTGACATTCTCATCATCATAAGGATAATATTGCATCAATACCAGAGAGTGCATAAGTTATAAATTTTGGAGAATGACAATGTTTCTAAAGGACACATGCATTGTTTCTGGAAACTATACAAAATAAATTTTATTTTCATATGTCTTTATAATTAGTCGTAAAACTGTGCTAAGACAGATGAAACAAACACAAGCAGGTATCTTATTTACTGGGTTTCCCATTTTCAGTAAATTTCTGTATCTATATCCTGCTTTGTAGGAAATAAAAGCTTAGCATGACTACAGACATCCTGGGGATGCAAGACCAAAATCCAGATTATAGAAAAAACATCTAATGGACAAATAATTTCCTTCTATAGCAAATTAAACATGAAGAGGAATCTGTAGATTAAAATAAACTTCAGAGAGATATTATGACCTTTATTTGGATCCTGATTTGAACAGACAAATCCTATTGGGGAAAAAAAATTTTATAAGATAATCAGTGAAATTTGAACACTGACTAGCTACTGGTTGATATTAAGGCAAGGCATTTCTGTTAATTTTTTAGGTGTAATAATGCAATTATAGTTATATCTTTAAAAAGACTTTTCATCTTTATATATATATATATATATACATATACATATACACATATATATACATTTTTTTTCAGATTCCTTATAGATGAAATGATATGATGCTGGCAATGATTTTCCAAGTACTCCAGGGAAGTAGGTGGTTGAATATAGATGAAACAAGAGTTGGTAATTATAGAAACTGGTTAATAAGTACATAGGGGTTCATTACACTATTCTCTCTATTTCTGTATATGCTTGAAAATTTCCAAATAAAGTTTAAAAAATGAAATGCATATATACAAATTTGGCAACTATAAATAGTGTTCTGAGTTTTGCATAAAAATATAACTATTATTCAATGAATGTTATACATCGGGACTAACTAACCAGTTAAAAAAAAATCTCTCTCACTCCTTACCCTAAACCAGTATTAAGGTGGATTAGAGATTTTAATGTTACACACACATACACCGCACAAAAGTACTGGAGGAAAACAGAGATAAATGAAAATTACACATTGGATTTATAATAAGCAATACTAAAAATGGTTAAATGAGATAAAAGACAAAGATGAGTAAGAGTGGAAAAGATGATAGATGAAAGATGACAAACAAGGAAACTTCTGAGTGAAATTCATCCAGACTAAACCAGTGGTGTTGGGAACAAACATATAGAAAAATGATAAATAATGAAACACATAATTATATCAAGAGATGAAGCAAAAACATAACATGAACGTTCTCTTTTCTAACAGAGATAAAAGTGTAGGCAAAGAAAATAATGTTGGGTAAAGCCAATATGATAATTTTCTCTATACTAGGCATGCCTCTCACTTTCACCATGCAGTACTACATTATGGGAGAAGCTCAAAAATGAATAAAATTCAGAGAACATAACCAGAGGGGATAAAGATCGTCATGAAGGCTTCACCGAATAGGCCGGAGTAATCTGGGGCTTGAAAAGAAAATGTAGGGAGATGGCAAGGAACCCTCCAGGTGGAGTAGCTTGTGAACAAGGCAGAGAGGAGAACCAGTAAGACTGATTCAGAGGGCAGAAAGAAGCCAGATCTGACCCGACTACAAAGAAAGGTAATTACTGGGAGAATTTAAAAGGTGAATAGCTCTGCAGGCTGGATTTATAATGTTAAACTTTATTTTATTTGTTATTACCAGAAAATAGTAATGAAAAAATAAGAGATACCTTGTTACTCCTAAAAAATCCTTCAGCTTTCAGGGTTTTACTGGGCACAGTGAGAAGACGCAAATCATTGTAGCAGCGTTCCAGCACTATTCTCATTGTTTCAGCAGGTAAATGAACAGCCTGTAATAAAAGTAGTTTAACTGAAAAAAGTAATTTAAAAGCCCTCCATGAAACAACTGCACACACATTTCCAGGCCTGTTTACAGTGACCCAGCCAAACACATCACTGTTTTATCCACGTCTCACACTTTCCTACCTCAACACTTTGGCCACCCTGTTTCTTCTGAGTGTTCTCCTCTCCTAACTACAGTGGTCTCGAGCTATAAATACTGGCTTCTAAAAGTAAATACTGATTCCTATATCTTACTCATAATATCACACAGCGCTTTGTACAGAGCAGGCACTCAAAAACATTCATTAACCAATTTGAAAACTTACCTTTGAAATAAGTTGTTTGAACTCTGTAACTGTTTGGTTTAAGTAAGCACGAACAGTGACAGGAGCAGCTACAGATTCTGCCTTCAGATCAACAACGTGAACTTTCACCATCACTTCTGTCACAATTGAAAACAATGAAAATGTAACTGGAGGTTAATTTTAAAAATGTATTGCACATAAGTAATACATTCTTAATGTTTCTATAGATGGCAAAGATAACATTTTTTACTAGTTATCAAAATGGTAGATGTATGTTACACATGCTTTAACACACATTGTAACTTGTACAATTTATCACATTACAAACATATATAAAGATATGAAAATGAGCAAGGCAGAGAGGAGAAAAGTTCCAGATTGCTTTAAAAAAATGACAAAAGTCAAAATGTGATTTTTAAAAATACATGGTTTGAGACTTTTGGTTAAGACGGCGGCATAGGTAAACTGGCCAGCCTCTTCACACAAACATCAAAATTACAACTAAAATACAGAACAACCATTACTCAGAACTGTCAGAAATGAAGCTGAATGGAACTCTGACAATTACAGAATTCAAGAAATCACATGCATCCAGACTGGTAAGAGGCAGAGACACAGGAACGGGCTGGTCCCAAATCCACATGTGGTGGGTAAAAGTTCAGGAGGGATATCTTGGGAGCAAGGAGTCCCAGCCCCACACCAGGTCCCCCAGGCTCAGGGTCCCAGTGCCAGGAAGGTAAGTCCCCATAACTTCTGTCTGCAAAAGCCAGCAGGGATTGAGTCAGTGGAAGAAATTTCTAGAGTCTCAAGCAGCTCCTCTTAAAGAAACCACATACAAACTTAATCAGACTTACTCCCTCTGAACTCCAGCACCAGGGTAGCAACTTGAAAGGTACCAGTGGTATACAGGGAGAAAGCAAGTGTCTGGCATCAAGGTGAGTGCTGAGGACAGCTTTCTCCCAGACTGGGAGACATTCAGAAATGTCCCTTTTCTGAATGGTCCCACACAGAGCCACAGAGCCAGCAGGCCGGTGCCATATCTGAGACTGCATCAACCTGGTTAACACTGTTTGCCCTGCCCTGGGGATCCCCTGAGACTTTGTCCCATCAAACCCAACTTACAGCCCATGCAAGCTTCTTATCCATATGAATGGCTGGTCTTGCTTCATGCTTCACAACTTCCTAAATCCTCCCAAACAAGCAACAACCAGTGTCAGGGAGCCTGCAGCCACTCATACCACTTGTTAAGAGGCCCCAAGCCCAGCCCTAGCAGCAACCAGCCTAGATTCACAGCTTGACTTCACCTGGGAATCTCCAAGCCCAGCACAAGTAGCCATCTCCGACTGCTTTAAAACTCAGGCAGGATGGCATTGGGCAAAATACATGTGGGGGCTGACCTTATCCTGCAATACCATGGATACCCCAGAGCCTGTGCACTCAGAAGGCAGCTACAGAACACATCGGAGCACCACCACCCTGCTCCTGCACAGAATCTTTGCAGAGGTTGGTGGTCAGTGTTCACAGCCAGTCTTTGCAGCTGACTGGACTGGGTAAATCCCTCCCATTGACCTCCCAACAGCAATCAAGCAACTACAGGAAGAGGTTGTACCCAGCCCACACGAAGAGCACACCTCAAGTACCCAGCCTGGGTGACAAGGGAGGCTGTGCTACTGGACCCTACAGGACACCTACTACATTAGGCTACACTACCAAGACATGGAGTCAAAGCAGCTCTTACTAACACATAGAAACAAACACACAGGGAGGCTGCCAAAATAAGAAAAAGAAATGTGGCCCAAATGAAAGAAGAGATCAAAACTCCGGAAAAAAAAAAACCCTAAATTAAATGGAGATAAGCAACTTATCAGATACAGAGCTCAAAATACTGGTTATATAAGGATGCTCCAGGAACTCAGTGAGGACCTCAAAGCATAAAAAGATCCAGTCAGAAACGAAGGATGCACTCATTAAAATAAAGGACAGTTTACAGGGAAACTGCAGAGTGGATGGAACCAAGAATCAGATCAATGATTTGGAACACAAGGAAGCAAAAAACAACCAAACAGACCAACAAGAAGAAAAAGGAATCCAAAAAAACGAGGATAGTGTAAGCAGCCTCTGGGATAACGCAAGCAATCCAACCTTCTCATCATTGGGGTGCCAGAACAAGAAGAAAAAGAGCAAGGAATTTGAAATCTATTTGAAAAAATAATGAAAGAAAACTTCCCTAATCTGGTGAAGGAAATAGACATGCAAGTCCAGGAAACACAGAGAGCCCTAAACAAAATGGGTGCAAAGAGGTCTACACCAAGACATCATAATTAAAATGCTAGAGGTTAAAGATAAGGTGAGAATGTTAAAAACAGCAAAAGCCTTAAAAGCAATTAGTTACCTTCAGAGGAGTTCCCATAAGGCTGTCAGCTGATTTCTCAAAAGAAACTTTGCAGGCAAGAAGGGGTTGGCAAGAAATATTCAAAGTCATGAAAAGTAGAGACATACAGCCAAGATTGCTCTACCCAGCAAAGGTATCATTTAGAATCAAAAGACAGATAAAGAGCTACCCAGACAAGAAAAAACTAAAGGAGTTCATCATGACCAAACCATTATTATATGAAATGTTAAAGGGATTTAAGAAGAGGATCAAAACTATGAACCATAAAATGGCAAAAATACATATCTATCAACAACTGAATCTAAAAACAAACTAGGCAAACAAGAAGAAGAGAGAGAGAATGATGGATATGAAGAGCATTTTGATGGTTGCCAGATGGGAAGGGATCTAGGGGAATGGGTGAAGAAGTCAGAGGATTAAAAAGTACAAGTAGGTAGTTACAGAATAGCCATGAGGATGTAAAACACAGCGTAGGAAGTAGAGTAGCCAAAGAACCTATGTATGACCCATGCGCATGAACAATGGTGTGGGGACTGACTGAGGGAGTGCGGGGGTACAGCGTTGAGAGGGGCAAAGGGGAAAAATTGGAATAACTGTACAGTATAATCAATAAAATATGATTAAAACACAAAAATAATAAAAAATAAAAATATATGCTTTGTTTCCTTATAAAACATAACACCACTGTCAGATTTATTAAGCATATTAAAAATATATCTCCAAAGTTCCAAAATACATGCCCAAAACACAACATTAAATAAATAACTAGAGAATATAAAACAAATAGTAAAGGTAGGACATAGTAGCTGTACTTGCTTTTGAATAATCTTTATTAAATCATTCAAGACCTTGTTTATAAGTTTTACAATTCACACTCACATTTGGAGATCTCTTAAAAAATGGTTTTAATGGTACCCATGTTATTCTTTGATCATAATTTTTGCTATCCAGGCTCAAAAATAATCTGCAAGGAAAGGCTCCAAAGGAGCTCTTTACAGATAAGGCAGAGTCTGACCGAAGGAGCCCTTGAAAGAATACCACACTTAACCTACTTCAGAAAGAGGAGTCTTCATTAAAAAGAGGAGGTGTACAGAGGAATGCAATTTGAAAGGCTAGAAAAAAATCTTATATATTCAGTTTTTAGGAATAAAAGTAGAGAACACAAACTTGATTTCTGATTAACAACCAACACAAGGGAACTAAGGTCAAGACAATTAACAGTAAGAATTTGGTAAAATTTTGGACATGTAACCACCTTAAAGGATGACTTTGGGTAAAGCTACAAGCATGGTGTCTTGCTTTTCAGATCAGTCTCAAAGAAAAAAATACTTTCACATAGTGAAAAATGTGACAGATTTAATAGAAACAAAAAAGGTTGAAGTCCCTGGAATCCACAGAAATGGGGAGGAAGAAGAAAAATTTAAAAGGTTGGCAGCAATTAGTTATGAAACCATTTTTTCAAAGGGACCCTGAGAAACAGACTCTACTTCTAAGGCTTTATGGGAATACATGTTTTGTGGTGCAGGGTCTTCTTCATAAATGGGTACAGGAGGGGAAGGATTATTCAATACTGAAGAAAAATCCCACTGAACACTGTTGTTTTTTAAGTTTTGTGTATAACACTTTGAAAATATCTAGAATTTAATTCCAAGCTTGATACTATCAAAACTATTTTAAGAACATATAAAAATTAAATTCATTTCTAAAACAAAAACTTTATAAAAATTTTAAGCCTCTACTGTACAAAGTACTGTGACATTCCTTACCCCCAGGTTTATAGGACTGAAAGACTTGGTCGGGTTTTCTAGTCTCCAACAGCAGATCAAACATATACGTTGACTTGACTCCACCTAGTAGAAGTCCCATTGGTGTATCTTCTTCTCCTTCATACGATCGTTCAAGATAATCATGAAACTCATCATATTTAACAAGGCGACAACAATCCATGGGTATTACCTCTTCTAAATCCATCATCTAAAAGAAAACGGCCCCCAAGGACAAATATATAACATTTAATCCTGATGTGTAACTGCACTCACATTTGGAGTTCTCTTTTATAGCATCTCTTAGTAGGCCCTAACAAACACAACACCCGTGTTTACAATTTGCATCAAAGCTCAAAGACATTAAAGTTAAAGACACAACTTAAATGCTACTTTTAAATAACCACATTCCATTATCCCTCATATAACTTATGCACTAACATTTTAAAGACACCTGTATTTTAAAAGTTAATATTCTAAACTTTAGATGGACTCAAAGTCAATGTACTGTAAGTTATTGCTCTATAATCACTAAGCTGGAAACAAGAGGAAAACCATCAACTAGAATAGATATCATTTGTTTTCTTAATCCATTTTGGAGAGGAATTAATAACTCATGTAGCTAGTAATCATCTTCTAAGTACAGGAGGACAGCATACCTCAGAAAGCTACCATTCGGCCTATAGCTTCCCTGCCTCCCAAGTGCTGCCCCATTCCTTGCTGGACTATCCCCTTCAATATTAGCCTCCAGAACACATACAGCTCAGGGCACAGGAATTCCTATCAGAAAATTTCCCTCTATCCCATGTCACTAGTAGACAGCATGCCTGGATGCAACATCTCTTAAGTTGGAAAGAACCTCCTGGAGAAGCATAGAAACCTCATTTAAGTTCTGTGATTCTGACATCAAAGAAAAACGTGTGTGTCCCCGCTGACCTCTACTCAACCTCACTCTCATCCCCAAAGATCAGTTCTATTTTTGGCACATAAAGTTGATTATTTCTCTGTTCTGTCTGTTTGATTCTTTATATTCACAAACTTTTACTTCCTACTTTTAAGACAATATTTTTTCTTCGTGCATTAAAAAGTGATGGAATACAAACTACCCTACTGCTATCACTGATTGACCTTGCTGTATAAAATTGTTTGGTAAAGACATTTTCTCCATTTTAGTCTAATTTGATTTCCCTATGATCTTGCAATGTTGTTTGTATGTTTAAAGGATTTTTACTTTAATAAGGTCAATCCAGAGACATCCATCCACCCATTTTACGGTTTGTTCATTGACTTACTCATTCACATAACCATATTAATTGACTCTCCTATATGCCTGGCAAAAGTACTGAAAATGAAATCATGAACAAAATCAGAACACTCTTCACCCTTGTAAGTGCTTACAGTTTAGTGAGGAACAATGACATTAATTAAGTCACGCAATATAAATTTTCAATACTGACTTCTATGAAGGGCCAGGCACCTAATAAAAAGTGTATCTCAAACTTCAATATGCTTAAAAATCACCTGAGGCAATTGTTTAAAATGTGTATTTCCAGGCACCAACACAGAAATTCAGAGTTATTTGCAGGAATTAGTTGTTTGTTTGTTTTTTAATAGGAATGCAATTCTGGTGCAAGTTGTACGAAACACATTTTGAGAAACAATGTCAGCTATCATGTATACTATTTCTATTTCTCACATTGGTTCTAATACAATTGTGCGTAACAGTTTGGTACACAATTTTTTCTCTAGGTAGTGACTGATTAATTTCAGTCAAATGATGTTAATGTTTATAGAAAAGGACACAAAATTTTAATTTGCCAAGTATTGCAGATTATATTTAGAATAATCTGGTTAAAGAATGCTTCCCTTTCTATTTGCCTTTCAAAACACACTAATAACTTTGCATGTTCTTAAAAATGCAAACTTCTATTATTCAAAAGTCTCTAATTTCATTTTATGCTTGTCTATTCTCATTCAAGACAATCAAAACCTAATGCTCCTTTTTTTCACTTTCTTGATCATGCTAAGCACTCCCTCACCTCAGTCTTTACACACACTGTTACCTCTAGTTAAAATATTCTTCCCCAAATTTTTGCATAGCTGTCTCCTTCTCATGGTGAAAGTTTCAGAATAAATAATCTCAAAATATTACTGATTTACTTTATAGCATCTAAACAATAAAATATTTGTAAATTTTGATGTTTAATATGTTTTGTCTGTCTTTTCCCTCAATGGATTATAACCTCAGTGAGGCAGTGAGCATGCCTGCTCACTGTGGTATCTCCAACACCTTACGTTATCCTGTGCACTCTAGTGCCTCCGACGTCTCATATGGTAGGCACTCAATAAGTATCTGCTAAATGCATGTACAGAATAAATAAGTAGTTTTGAGAAATTTCTCAAAACCAACTCAGTATGTTTCAAAAAAGGGGTATAACCTACATTTTTAAAAAGATACATGATTTAAATGAGCTATCAACATTATTGCAAGTGCTTATATTATTACTATAATAAAAAACTCTGGAAAACATGTTAATACCATTATCTAAGATATCAATATTTAAATGCTAATGGTGCAATTAAACATACCTTGTAAGCCATTTCTACTGCTTCCTTTAATGTCTTATCCTTATGAACCTCCAATTTATTTTCCATCATTACTTGTTTCACAGGATGCAAGCAGAACAATTTTATCTACAAATTGTAAAATATCATCATTAATTCAGCAGGTCATAAGTAGAAGCTTAATTCTTTTGTAGACAGCATTTTTTCCCTAATAGTCAAAAAACTATATATGTTTTAAAAACATAATTGGGATCATTCTCTCTGGTGTCTTTTTCTCACTTAATAATTGATAGTGATTGTATTTCATGTTATTAAAAATGTAAAAATATCATTTTTAACAAGTGTATGTTTCCTTTTGAGCATTTATCATAATTTATATAATCATTCCCCCACTAATATAATTTAGGTTGTTTCCAATTTTTCCCAAGTTCGGAAAATACTGTGATGAATGCCTCCGTGGTCAAAATTTTACAGCATCCGTAATTATCTCACTAGGTAATATTTCCTTAAGAAAATTATATATAAAATAATATGAATTCGCATAAAGCTCTTGATAAATTCTACTCAATACCTATACCGAAAAGTTTTATTCTTTTTGTAGCAGAGTATGACAACATTCATCTTACTACAGCCGCACCAGTTCTGAGTATTACCGCATGTTAGAGTTCTCTGATGCATACTATGAAACCCTGTCTCACCTCAGCAACGTAAATGGTTACACTGGTTAGTGATCACGACAGTGTAACCACCTACAGAGCCCACCCCATCAGTGAGCTATGACAACTGCAGGTAAGCAGACTTCAGTAGCACTTTTTAATTAAAAGTTAAATTATGAAATCTAACCTTGCATGTGTTGCGCTCGATTTCTCGTTGCCTCTTTTCTTGCTCTTCCAGTTCTCTCTCTCTCTGCACCAATTTTTTAATATGTTCTGGATATTCATCTACTTCTAGAAATTCTATTAATAATAAGAACAGGGTAAGACTGTTACTGAAATTGAACTTCCTGTATTTTACTTTGTTCTACTATGTTCCCATTGTATATAATTCTACTATAGCTCTCATCAAAATATATCTCAATTACGTAAATCTCTTGATTTGAAACGTGAGCTTCTTCCAGACAAGGGTAAAGAGGTAGTTAATAATACATATGATTAGGTCTCATATTTTAAAAAGACATATATTTATTCATAATAGCTCCTGGCTCCAGGACAACTCTATGTAGATTATATTTTTAGAATAAAAATATTTCTATGAAACTTGGATATAAAACAATTTCTGACTTCAAATCACATTACCACCATGAAATTATGTGACTGTGGGCAAGTTTACTTCTCTAGATCTTGGTTTCTTCAGCTTACTACCGGCACCTACCCCACCAGTTATTACCCAGGGTATATAATAAAATGTAATAAATACTGTTGCTATTGCTACTACTACAAATGCTACTTTTTTCTTATTCCCTAATGTAATTATCCTGTCTTTGTTCTCAAAGCAGTCTTCTCATAATTTCATATGGAACTCAAAGTATTAAAAGTGACATTATGAGATTATGACACCATTTAATAAAGCCAATGATTATTATTAAATGAGAACAATTTAATATAAATTCAATATACATTTAAAAATCATGCTTCTGTGGAAGGTAAAAATCTACTATTCTTAGAAGTGCACTCTAATTCTAACAATATTCCATGTCATATGTAGAGCGCCCTCTGGTGCTTCAGCACAAACCTACAGCCAGGGCAGTGAGTAAAAAGAAAGCTGAGTTTTTGCTCTATCGGAAATAATTTGGAATGCTGGGTGCTAAAGTGGACACATGAACCATAATCCTGGCTCTCCTTCCGGGTAGCTATGACAGTCGACAAGTTACTTTTTGGGTTATATCAAGTGATTACTCCTATTCTAAAATCTTTGTTCTAAAATGACTTCTTGGTATAATTTCCTTTCTTTTCATTAATTCTATAGTAAATTATTGATAAACCACTATATGACAGACCCTAGATTACACTTTTGGTGAAAAGATGAGTAAGTCCTAAGTCTTGCACCAAGTGAATTCACAATCTGAAGGGAGTTTACAAAAATGTAAATAAAACATTATACTGCTTAAAATAGATTTACTCATAGCATGGTAGTTTCTAAATAAAGAACATATGTTAAAATCAATGACAGTGAAAATACTATTTTAATTATGAAAAGAACATAAGTAAACATCATCTGTGTTTATAACTATGTACATGCACAAATGCACACCTCTATTTGCAATACTGCTTTAGTCAGAGTTAGCAAGTTAGCTTTAGTTAGAACTGCAATTTTTTAAATAATTACAAAAAAAGACAATCTCACATACTTTGTATACAACATTATTTGGGGGGGGGATTCTTAACAAAATTAAGACATAAAGGAGGCATATAAGACTTGTAAAACCTTACTTGCTTTTTTAAGCAAACAGCAAAGGTATTTAACTCTAGCTCCTAAGAATAGTTCTTGAGTGCTAATTGGGAAGTTTACATCTGTGGTCCCCATTCAAAGCATTCAGATACTAAATACCCAAAAAGAGTATAACAGAAAAACAATAATAGCTAAATTTGAGTTTTTACTATATACCAGACATGATGCTAAATGCTTAAAATGTTACCTGATTTAATGTTTTAAAACAACCCTATAAAACACTATAAGTATTCCTATTTCACAGACGTGGAAAGTAAGACTTAGAAAAGTTAAATAACTGAGTCTGGGACATATACCCAGTGAGTTCTGACTGCTACACAGGCCTGGAGGTTATCATCACTAAACTGCACACAATACAATCTTACTGCAAATAAGGATCTGGTTTACTCAATGTAGAGTTAAGTTCTGTCTCTTAATGTATTAAAAAACAACTCATTTTTTCCCAAGGATTTTTACCAGTTGGTATTCTCTTTTAACAATCTTTATAATTAATTCTTCCATGCATAAAAAAACTTAATTGTCCTATCAGTTAAAAGTCATTACCTGGGTTTGCAAAACTTGCAAAAGAAATTAGTTTATACTATAGATTAAAATCAAATTACTGTATGTTAACATACTTGCATTTCTTGCTGGATCCTTCAGTCTATATATCAGCATATATGCATTCGTGGAGCTGGTGGAAGCACAAAAATGATTAATGGGGACAAAAAGTAGATTGGGAAGATTCCATTTCCTAGCATCAAACATTTGCTTAAAATACTTTTTGTTTCAAACAATTAGAAAACCATAAAACTGTTCTCAAACAGGTTCACATTTAAAGCATTCTAGGAAAAATATCTACTTTGCGTTTACTGATACATTCATGAGAAGATTCCATATAACCTCTTGGTAACAGTAAAGTTTTCAAAACAACCTGTGTTCTAGAATGATTACTATAGTTAAGTAAGGACTCAGCAAATTTTTTTCTGGAAAGAATCAGACAGTAAAGTATGATCTGGGCTGCAATTACCTAAGTCTGCTGTTGTAGTGCAATAAGATCAGCACACAATATTTGAACAAATGAGCATGCTGGTGTTTCAATAAAACTTTATTTCCAAAAACTAGAAGTAGACTGGATTTGACCTATGGGTTATAGTTTGCCAACCTCTAGGTTAAACCTTTTTAATGGTGAAAAATGCTGAGAACCTATAATTAATTTATAAACACTGAAAATTATGAAGTTATTTACCTTGCAAAAGCACTGGAGTAATACCCTCTGCTTCCTGAAGATCCACCATGTGTTTTCTTAATGTCCTCTTGTGTTATCTAAAAAATTGGTACATTATTTACTTTTTGGTAAAATCTGTAACATGTTACCTTTATGGCTATATATAACCCAATTTTTAACCTCAGTTAAATGGATCATACAGATACCAATTCACAAAATTTAACCATAATCAGTGGCTGCTAGTGATCAATCAGTTCTAGTGCTCCTAAATGACCCATATGAAGGCTCAGGACAAGAAGAAAATTGGGAGTCTATCTCTGGAAACACTCAGCGAGCCCCAAACAAACAAAACCAAGAAATAACATCAATAAACAAAGCAGGAAATTTACTAAAAGTAAAAACAAAAAGTCTCATTTGGTATGTGTCTTAAAATGCTTCACTGGTCAAATTCAGTCTCCCATTTCCATAAACCCAGATATTGACAGAAACACTGTGAGCTTGTCTTTTAGAATAATAATCTTTAAAACCCCCTCCTTACCCTGCTGACATGTTGATCGTTGAAGCTGTACCACTGATCGTCACTAAATGACTTTATACAAGCATAATAATGGCCACCCGCAGCGCTCCCTGAATGAACCATAACGGAGAAGAGCTCATAGATCAAGGAATTCTAAGGGAAAAAAATAAAGGTAGCTCAAGAAGAGGAAAAACACAAAATCCTTATTTGTATATTTCCTAGTCTTTATCAATACATAGTAAAGTAACATGTTAGTTATCCTATATATTTACTGTATATTAACTCCTCTAAGATAATTAAAATGGCAAGTAACCACATAAATGTACATACTGCAAGTTTCACAGGTTTTATTCACAGCATCCTTTCACATTTTAATTATGCTACACCCTCTAGAACTATGCATATCTGAAATATAATTTATTTATTTGTGTAAAAAAGAAAGCAATAGTCTGAAATTTGAGAAGCAAGTGTCATATATAAGACAAATCTAATATGAATGGTCAAGATCAATAAATCCCAAATAACTTTTTTGATTCAAATAAAATTATATTTCATTTACAAAGGAGATGAGGGATAGAATAATTTGCAACATCTAATTTATTTCTGGAATATCTGTGATACTGTGATCTACTGATTTGACATTTTAGGTCTGCAAAGCTGGTTCAACATTAGAAAAGCAATCATGTAATAAGCAGTTTTTGACCTTTTTCATCTCATGGCACACATAAACTAATTACTAAAATT
The DNA here is from genome assembly GCA_004027475.1 of Anoura caudifer. Lineage (NCBI taxonomy): Eukaryota > Metazoa > Chordata > Mammalia > Chiroptera > Phyllostomidae > Anoura > Anoura caudifer. The sequence continues at coordinate 272,065 of PVKU01000820.1, read as the reverse complement.
CTGTGGCATAGCAAAAATATGTTTAATTTTGATCCATTCACACCAGACGGCTATTGTTTAAGCTGTTGTCATTTTTTATTTGACAATCTCAGGGAAAAGAGGTCAGTGCCCTCAGCTAAATAATCAGGTATTGCACGTTTTAAAAATTCTGTGGCACACCATTGCGCCATGGCACACTGGCTGAAACTCACTGATCTATGGAATGCAGATTAAAGAAGGAAAATTACATGATCTTATCAACTGACCCAGAAACAGCATTTGACAAATTCCACTACTCATTTGTGATAACAACTCTCTACAAATTGAGAATAGGGAAACCTCCTAAACTTGATAAAGAACATCTATAAGACACCTATAACAAACATCATAATTAAAGATGAGAGACTGAACACATTCCTCATGAGCCTAGGAACAGTGCTAGAATGTCTTCTCTCATCATATTACTCAACATCGTAAGGGGAGACATGCCTACTTTAATAAGCCAAGGAAATAAAAACATAATTGTCTATGCAGAAAACCAGGCACAGGGTTGGATTTTGCTCTTAAGCCAGTGTGCCAACCCCTTGCTTGAATGTAATGTTCCTTATACTTAGTTATAATGTATCCCCCACATCATTCATTTCATAGCAATTCACACTCATCTATTTGCCCTGAAAGAAATAGGTAATTTTAAAAGGCAAAGGGTAATGGGGTGAGAACACTGGTCTTGGGCAAAAAATAGATTTATGCACTTGAAAACTCCATTTTCAAAATTGCCAAGAAAACCCTGTATACGTAATATGACTCTAAGATTGGGATAGTGATCAGTTTTCATGCTAGTGACTCACATTCAGGTTGTGTTCAAGATATTTGCTCTGTAATTCTCCCTTCATTAAAGCAGATTATATGAACGGGGAAGAAATGGTTTGATAAAATGTTAAAAATCACTGACACAGTGACAAAAAAATGATTCTATCCTAGAGATTATCCAGCTTTGTAGTTTTAAAATTATAATGTATGGAACTGTAATATTTTTTAAGTGCCCTAAGGGCTGTCATGGGGCTGGGGGCCGGGGGAGGAGGAAGCAGACTGAGGGCTTTGTCTTCCCCCTACCTTAAAAAGATCAGTTCTGAGCAAGACCCAAGATGGTAGAGGAGGAGGTGGAAACTACACTAACCTCCTCCCAGGACCAATCTGGAATTACAACTAAATTGTAGAGAAACCATCCTGAATAACCAACTGAACACTAGCTGGAGAGAAGCCTTATAACCACAGACAGGGAGAAGGAACCACTTCACCACAGCATGGCGGGACTAAAATAAATAAATAAAAATAAAATAAAAAATAAAAAAATCAGTTCTATTATTAACTATTTCATAAAGGGTTCTGCAGCCAGAATTTTAAAAATCCGAAGATCTAATGTTTTATTTTGCTGTATGAGAAAACTCTAAGATACAAGATGTAGAGCCTGCTGCAACTTTAAGGGCAGAAGTCCTGATTACTGGGGCCCTTTCCACACCACCATCCCCCACCTTACCTACCTAATCGCAGTTCAGCCTCCCAAAAATTAATCTCCCACCTGCAAGTAGTTTCTCACAAGTTTAATTAAAATCACATGAATGCATAAAACACAGTACTTTGAAAAGCCTTAATTTTCAAAAATTAAACTTCTTTTAAAGAGAACTTTAAATGAGCAGTCACACAGCTACATAATTGTATACATCAGCCCAGAGATATATTATTCTCTCTTTCAACTAAACGCCACACACTGTAAAGGGTACCTTTTCAAGACCAGGTTTTGAAATCTTTTCAGTTCCACTGTTGCTCTCAAGGCAGATGCCTTCATCAACACCATCATCATTGGAGAAATCGTTGCTCATCTGATCGCTGTGACAACTGCCCTCGTTTTCTGCTCCACTGTCGGTGCAACTTTCAGTCTGAGGGGATTTCTTAATAAAACATAAATATCTCACAATTACAAGCTAAACACAGGAAAAATATATACTCAAGTAAACTCTTTACCTATATATTGCTGTTCACATAATTTAAGATGTTATTGTGAATAAAATATTATTTTAAGTGAACTTAGTGTTTCTCTAAAAGACTTTAAAAAAATAAAAAAGTGTATTTTAAAAACATTTATATTAATTCCTTAAAATTCTAATACAACAAATCAGTGATTCAGATTTCTACTAAACCACTCATGTTTATAGTTACAAAGTAACAATAAAATGTATTTCTTTCACCAAAATGAAAAAAAGCAGAGAACCAAAGCTCCAAAATGAGCTGTTTTTGTTCTCAAATCCCCAAAGATCATATATTTCTTCAATAAAAAGAGTTCAATTCATTCAGTTTATCATGGTGCTAGGTATTATAGACAATTAGAAAAACAAGATATATCTATCCTCAATAATTTTATACTCTCATATGTAGGAGGTGGAAATACATCAGCAGCAAATCATACTTTTTCACGCTTTTATGGTCTTTAAATTCCTATCATGCATATTTAAATTGAAGAAATCTACTTCTAAGACTTCTTCCCCCTTTTTGTTTAATGTTTTATATACATATCTAAAATGTTTTTATTTAAATAATTTAAGAATTCTCCTCTAAGGCATGGCATAGAAGTTCTTGAATTAACCAACTAATATAAAATAAGCACCATTTTTTTGCCCAAGAACTTTGCTGTAGGGACTGCATCTGACATGGTCTTCATCCCTTTAGTTGGTTCAAGGAAAAATGGAGGTAAAAAGCAACTCTAGAACTCCACACTAAGTCCAAAGAGAGCATTGCTGAAACTCTAACTAAGCCAGAGCATCTTCTCTTTTCTTCTCCCAAGAAATGAACTGAGAATTTCCTAGAAATTCCTGTCAAACTTTATATGTAGGTTTTCATCCCTTAAAAAAGATTTTCCTTTACAAGAAATATTGGGTTGGTCAAAAAGTCCATTGAGTTTTTTTTCCTATAAAATAAAACACATTTTTCATTTTCACCAATAACTTTATTGATTTGGATATTTTAGTATGTTGGCTATCTCCCACGTTGGAGAACATTGACCATTCTCAATCAATGTCTCAATTTGATTGCTATCAACTTCAACTGGTAGGCCAACTGCGGAGCATCGTCCAGCAAGAAATCTCCAGCATGAAACTTAGCAGACCACTTTTGAGACGGTGAATCAGTCACAGCACCTTCTCTATACGCTGCACAAATCTTTTTTTGTTTCAGTTGTATTTTTACCTTTCTTGTAATAATAAAGCATTGTACAATGAAAATATTGCTTATTTTCCTTCATCTTCAATATTAAAATGGCTACACAAAAATTTACTAATTTTGATGTTTTTTTAAATGCATGCTGATATGATAGCTGTCACAATACAATCTATCAAAATTGTTTTGAATGAGGTTAAAGATAACTAAGTGCTGCTAGAGACATCTTATGGAAAAAACCAAACAAACTTTTTGGCCAACCCAATATATTAGGAACATACAGAACACTGAAGTAATAATGATCTCTGAGAAGGAATCCTACAATGATTATGTCTCCTTTCAAAGTCTGGTATACTTTGCATGGATTTCCTAACTTAAGCACAAGCATTTGAGATGTCATTTTAAACTAAACTTTTCAAAATATTACTTGGTCATAGGTATCATTCAATGAACACCTACTTGATCTAAAGCACTCTCTTCTCATACAAGCCATAAAAAGCCAATTATTATCCTTACTTTACAGACAAAAAAAGGAGGCTTAGAAAGCTTGTTCTTTTTCACCACGCTGCCTCTTAGCATTCAGCAGCACTAAATAAAATTTGATGAATGTTTAAAATTATTTTTTGAGCTTCTGGAAAAAGGCATTATTATAACTATAGTAATAAGTTCCAATCAGGAAAAAATGTTTCATGACAGTTTGAGAATTCTAAAGATTTGTTACTCTAACTGTGTTAAATGATTGTAAATATTTTCCATAATGAAATATTAAGAGTTTCCAAAAGAATATAGTGGAACATTATAAACCTTTTACTGGACAGAGAGAAACCAGAGAATTCCAGCAGGTCAATGAGTGGAAAAAAACTGTTGAGCTTTACCTGCGTAGTTCAAAGTAACATTCTCAAACTATTTAAATAAGATTTTAATTTTAAAAAACTAATTACAAAAGGAAAACAGACAAAATACCTTTCTTTCTTAGTGTTCTAATCTAGTCAATAAGAGCAGGCAAACCTTAAGGGAGAATAACCCAGAAACCTTAATCCTTGAAAAAGACATGAAGACAAATATAAGGCATTACGGCTATTCTACCCAGTTTGCTTGTTCATCCACTCATATATACTTGTTCTCTGCTTTTTTATGTACAAGTGCAGCCTATCTCTACATTGATTTGTTTCAATAACTGAAAAAGTATGAAACATAAGATTACCTCTCAAACTAAAGAAATAATTCCGGAACTGTAGGACTCCTTTATCTTTTCAAAAAATATCGTAAGTTACTTTGATCAAGCAAGACTATTTGAAATACAATATATGACGGACAGAGGAAGCTTATACAAAGTCAGTTGTTTTCATAGAACTTGGCATTAGAAAATAAGAAAGGAAAAGCTTCCATCAAGAAAATAGTCTAGTGGGTGGAGGCAGAAGAGGGTATGGGGGGATAAATTGTAATGGAAAAAAATAAAGTAAATAAATAGTCTAAACATCAGTGTTAAGCTACTCCACATAGCTCTTTTAAACATGACTAACCAAATGGACTAATAAAAACATCTTATAAAAATATAATATTTACCTCATCTTCAACATCAATAAAGGTACTCATATCTAGCTCTTCAGGAAATGTCATCCGATCATTCAATTTAATCCTGTGCATGGTTGTATAATCAAAATCAAACCTTTTCAATTGTAAGGTCAACAGATAAGGGAAATGCAAAAAACGAAGACCCTAAAAAAAGAGAGGGGGACCTATTAAATACTGACTGTTACCTCAGTAATTTAGTATTAATTTCTACATGGCATCTACCTTTCTGGCATCACACTTCTTCTTACAACGTTCACAAAAATACTGATTCGGGCCATCCAGGATCTCTGGCTGAATAAATGCATGCAATGCTTCTTCCTAGTTAGAAAAAAATGGTTTCATAATTATTTAATAATATTTTAATATTAATGACAAAGTCCTTAATATGAAAACATTGCAATTATCAAAATACTTATAATGACTAAAAAATTAGCAACTCAAAATGCAAAAAGAAAAAATAAACAGAATCAACAAATTATAAAAGCTGAGCAAAAATATAATTATTCCATTCCGTATGAGCTCTGCCTTTCCTACTATTGTACATCATAGTCATTTCCACCTAATTTTTATTCATTTTACATTGCGGTGTTTGCCTAAATAACCTAATAAAAATCTTCAGTTTTTAGGTTAAAAAGTAATTCCATACTTCTTACAAAAGCAGTTACATGTACCATTTCAATCTTCTTGTAAAAGGAGATATTTTTAAACTGTATAGTACATAACACAGAATTCTAAAGAATTCACACTATCCATATACTTAAAAATCTAATAATCATCCTTAATCACTATATTTACAGTCAATCAGTAATCCACCACTGCACTAGTATAAAGGTTGAAAAACACGGCAGTCTTCTCACTGCATGTCAGATACTGCTGCATTTGAAAATGTATAGTGAGAATTCCTGGACTGTTCATTTGTGTACCATGTTGTTCTCCATACAGACTTAAGACAGAAGCAAGAAACGGTATGAACACTGTTAAAGAACTGGTGGGCACAAAATTAATTTTTAATCAATAATTTTGCACAATCAAAAAAATGAATTGTAGTTAACAACATATAAGGTTGCATAATGTCAAATTTCATTTGATGTTATCTCTTCACATGATCTAAGCAGAAATACTGGCAATACATATTTATTACATATAAGGAAAAAACAATCATTAAGACAAAGTATTTTCAAATATTTCAGCTGTTCCTCAAAAGACAGATAAAGGGAACTTGATCTGGCAAAATGGACTTAGTTGTAAGATAGCTGGCAAAGTTTTTAAAACTACTATCCACATGTTGTTTTATATAGCTTATTCTGGAATAAGATCAAAGATACTAAAAATGCTTCTAACTTCATCCACCTCTTATTTGTTCTCAAAACACAAGGAAGACCAAAGGTAGGGGGGTCAATTAGGTGGGGGTGTTTCCACATGACCAAGTCATTTCCTATGACTTTACTGGAAGTCATAGGAAAGAATACATTTAGGAAATGATTTTTTTCTCTAAAGCATATTTTAAGCATAAAAAGGCAAATGCTGTAAAAACAACAGAGTAAAAGCAGCTTTCATAGAAATCACATATACATATAGCTTAACATAGAACACCATCAAATTCATCATTTTCCAAACAGAAATAATTTGAACTGGTAAAACACTCAATATCTAAAACAATCAGGGAAGGATTAAAGTGGGGGGAGGAAGAAGAGGGAGATTGAAAAATTGTCTAACTCTAATTCTACCTTACTAATTAAGGTGTGGGTGTGTATTGGTTTCTGGCTTATAGTTTATACCCAGAGCTTATCTTTTTTAAACTCAGAGAAATTTAAAGAACAGAAAATTCCCTTTAACCATTTACTGGGACTCACCAAGCTTTAACAGTCTGCTACCTTTGTTTTATCATTATCCCACCTACATACACATTATGTATTTTTCCCAAACATTTGAGAGTAGGTTCACACATCATGCTTTCCTCTTAAAATTTCAATGTAACATTTTAAGAACAGGAATATTCTTACATATTAGAGTTATCAAGCTCAGAAAAATCTGAAGTGTTTTCTGTCCATATTCCAATTCTGTCAATTATCCTAATAATGTCCTTAACCATATTTCTCCCCTTCCAGTACAGAATGGAATCCAGGATCACAGACTGCATTTGACTGGCTGCCTCTTCAACCAAAGCCCTTCTTTCATGACATCAACTTTTTTTTTTTTTTTTGCATAGGCCAAGTATTACAGTCCTTTTTAAAAAACCCTCACCTGAGGACATTTTTTCATTGCTTTTAGAAAGACAGGAGGGAAGAGAAACATCGATGTGAGAGAGAAGCATTGATTGGTTGCCCTCCTTATGTGACTGGACCAGGGATCAAATCCACAGGATAGGCATGTGCCCTGACCAGGAATCGAACTGGCAACCTTCTGGTTACAACCAACTGAGCCACACTAGCCAGGGCAAGACCAAGTATCTTACAAAATGTTCCATAATCTGGGTTTCTCTGATGCTCCTCATGATCAAATTCAGATCACGTGTGCCTTTCTGACTACTTTGTGTTTTTAAGGGTTTCACTGTTGCAGAACATTATGTCCCTACCCTCCTTATTGGTGATATTGACTTTAATCATGCTCAGAGTCTTGTTCAGTCTGTCCACTGTATGAGGGGCACCCTGCCCCCAAATCCCAGAATTATCTTCTGGAGGGAAGGCCCCTTGTAGTACAGGCTTCTCCTGCTAGGTGAGTGTTTTAGGAACCCATCTGTACCAGTGTACCAGCTGGTGTTGTTGTGAGAGGCTGCATTTGGTCTCAATGAACTTTTTTTTGAAAACTCTTTTAACACATTTGCCCATTTCATTATGGGTGATTTACAAGCTCACCTGCCCACACCATGCTGAGTGTTCAGCAGTTTTTGACCAAAAATTACATGACTCCCATGCCCCACCCTCCCTATTCACCCAATTTCACCCAGAGCACTTTTCCCCAATGAAAAAGTCCTCAAAGGGAAATGTTTTGCCACATGGAAGAGGTGAAACAAAAACAGCAGAAGTACTAAAAGGCATTAAGACTGACGAGTTCAAAAACTGTTTTGAGCAGTGGAAAAAATGTCTTGATAGGTGTTATTGATCAAATGGAGAGTACTTTGAAAGTGACTGAAGCGTAAACATGTAAGAATAAATACAATTTTTAATAAATTCTGGAATTTTTTTAGTCCCTCCCTTATACAGTTATTTTTTTCCACTTGCAGCTAATAAGAAATCTGGAAGAAGACCCTTAGAGACCATGCAAAAATCCTCAGCCTTAAACTTTCCACCCTAGATTTAGCATCTACTAATGGACTCTTGTGTAAACCAAATTTTAATATAATGTTTGCTTTCCTAAGCCAATTTGAAAAAGTTTTTTTCTTCTAATAAGCAATTTAAGCCCATTCATATTTGATATGACTGATGTTTTTTTTTACCTCAGTCACTATTTTATGCAACAATTATTGTATTGAGTAATATTTACTGTGTTCCTTTCTCTACATGGAATGTCTTCTTCTTGTTTTTTATATTTTCTTTTGTATTTAGGAAGGTTAGTAATTTTGTTGTAGTCCATCTGTACTTTTGTTATTGCCCTTAATCCTCTTATCTTTTCCCTTTTCTTACTTAAGCTTATAATGTCTAGTCTGCAGTTCTAAATGGTACTGTGTTTTCCACCTATTGAACAGCTTTTGATCTTGTTCTGCAATATTTTCCCTTTCTCATCCTTTTTTGAGAATGATATTCCTTGTACTTTGTCTAACATAGAACATTTCATGTTATTGTTCTACCCATGTTCCTATCCTTTTAAAATTTACTCATTTCTACAGTATTAATTAGTTCTTAACTCTACAACTCAATAAATCAAATGCTCACAGTCCTTTTCCTGAAGTTTACCCAATTATTCCGTGGTTGGATGGAGCTCATTATCCAATGAACTCCAAAGATGGGCTCATGATTAGGACATTCAGAGAGTTCCTCAATATTCAAAACTGGTTTTGTATCACCACCATTATTGAAGGAATGCTGGCTGGATATTGAATCCTTGGCCTGCACGTTCTTTGTTTGAGTTTCTTGAAATTGCAATTCTGTTGCCATGATTTGAATGCTGATCCTCAGAAGTATGATACTAATCAAATTTATCCTTAAAGTTTAATGTTTTACTAAAATATGTCCCAGAGTTGGTTATTCCAGGCCAATTTGTCCAGATAAATGGTGGGTCCTTCAAAAGGTAGGTTTAAATTTCTCTTATTCCCATAAAGTTTTCCTGGAATATAATTTATAAGTTTTGTTTCACCTTTTGTGAAATTTTGTGCTATTGCTATACAACAGCAAATATACCCAACTATCTTCTCAGGATACGGTATATACTTTGATATACATATAATGTGTTTCTGTTGTGTTTCACTAGGGAAAAGACTCCAATTACTTTTAACCTAAGCTATCTACTTATGTTAATTACAATTTCTGAGATCATTGTAGATTCACATACAATTATAATAACACAGGGAGAACCCTTGTATAGACTCTGCCCAGCTTCCTCCATGGACACAACCACTTATTTTATTCCTAGATTTTCCCAGTTTTAGTGTACTCATTTGTCTGCATATGTGTGCATATTAAGCTCTAAACAGTTTTATCACCTGTATAGGATCATATATCCATCACTAGTCAAGAGACTGAACAGTTACTACACGACAAGTACAACTTATGTTGCCCTTTTATGGCAACCATCTATCTGTCCTCCTCTTGAACTCACCAAATCTATAAGCTCTGGCAATGATTAAGCTGTCCCCAAGTTTTAAAATTTTTTCCTATCAAAAATATTATATAAATGGAATCATATCATACATAACCTTTTGGGATTGGCTTTTTCCACTCAGCATAATTCCCTGGAAATTCCTTCAAGTTTGTGTGTGTGTCAATAATTTTCCCTTTTTATTGCTGAGTAGTATTCTATGATATACAAGTTTGTTAATCACTCACTTGCTGAAAAATCTCTGGGCTGATTCTAGCTTTGGAATATTAACATAAAGATGCTATATGCATTTGTGAACAAGTTTCTGTGTAAACATAAATTTTCATTTCCCTGGGATAAATAACCAAGAGTATAATTCCTGGATTTTATGGTACTTGCATGTTTAGTTTTATAAGAAACTATCTGTAACATTTCATATTCCCACCAAAAATGTGAATGATGTAGTTTATCCACACTCTCACCAGCTTTAAGTACTGTCATTATTTTTTATTTTAAGCACTCTAGGTACAGAATGATATCCTCATTGTGGTTTGAATTTTTAATTCCCTAGTGACATTTAACATCTTTCCCTGTATTTACTTAATATCTGTACATCCTCTTCAATAAGATGTTTATACCTTTTGCCTACGGTCTGAATGGATTGTTTGAGAGGTTTTTTTACTATTGTATTTTGAAACTTCTTTACATAACCTATAAATTAGTCCTTTGTCAGATACGTGGTTTCCAAGTATATTCTCCCAGTCTGTAGCTTCTATTCTTATCTTCTTTGCATGGGCTTTCAAAGACCAAATTTCTAATTTTGATGAGTTCCAACTTTCGGAATCAAACCTAAGAACACAGAGCTTAACTGTAGATCTGGAAGACTTCTTTCCTATTTATATTATTAAAAGTTATAACTTTACACTTTTTATTTAAGTCTATGGTCCATTTTGAGCTAATTTTTGTACACAATGTGAGGTTTAAGTGGAGGTTCTTTTTTGTATTTATGGATGTCTTATGTATGGTGTTCCAACATCATACAGCGAAAAGGTCATCCTCCATTTAACCACTTTAGTATCTTCCTCAAAAGTCAGTTGGGCATATTTGTTGAAACTATTTGTATTTTCCATTCTATTCCACTAACCTCTTCATCTATCCCTCTATCAACACCATACAGCCTTTATTACTATAGCTAAATAAAAATCAGGTAGACTGATTCCTTCAACTTTATTCTGCTTTTTCCAGAATTCTAGCTATTTTAGTTCCTTTGCCTTATACATAAATTTTAGAATGAACTTGTGCATATCATCAAAAGTCTTGTCACATTTTGAAAGTAACTGCATTAAAACTATATAATCTGTGGGAGAATGGACATCTTTGCTATGTTAAATCTTCCAATCAATTGAGCAAAGTGTGTTTATTTATTTGTTTGTTTCAGTTTGTAGTTTCTAACACACAGATCTTTCCCCATAACTGTAAATGGTTTTTAATTTCACTTCCCGCATGTTCTTTGCTAGTATTCTGAAACACAACTGATTTTTACAGGTTTATCTTATAAAACCTGCTACTTTGCTCAACTCACTTGTCATATCTAGAGATTTTTTTACATGAAATATGTTATATAAAATTGAAGGTGGAGACAATTTAATCTCTTCCTTTAATTGGTATGCCTTTCATTTCCTCTTCTTGCCTTGTTGTGTTGGCTAGGACTTCCAGTACTATACTGAGTAAGAGTGTTGAAAGCAGACATCCTTTACATTCTTGGGGGGGAAACATTCACTCTTTCACCGTGAGGTATATTGTATTAGTTGTAGGTTTTTTGAAAATGTTCTTTATCAAGTTGCAAAAATTAACCTATTCCTACTATCTCCATTTTTATCATGAATGTTTATAGAATTTTAACAAGTCAATTGATGTGATCACGTAAACCTTCTTCTTTTGGTAGATTAACTCATTGATTTTTTTAAAAACACTGATTAGCTTTCAATTCCTGGAATGAACTCTACTTGGCCATGGTATATAATTCTTTTTGTATATTACTTATTTCTACCTGTCAATATTTTGGTAAGAATTTTCCTATTTATATGTCTTGAGGACATCGGCTTGGCCAAAGTTCTGGTTGTTTGGTTGACTGTAACTGTCTTTGTCTGGTTTAGTACCAAGATAAGACTGAGCTATTGTTGAGTGCAGTTTGATAAATGTCTGTTAGATTCTGTTGGCTGATGGTGTTGCTGAGTTCTATATCTTTGCTGATTTTCTGTCTAGAGGTTCTACCTATCAATTATTGAGAAAAGGGCACTGAAGTCCCAAACTACAACTGTAGATCTGTCAATTTTTCCTTTTAGTTTGGAAGTTTTTGCTTCATATATTTTGTAGCTCTATTATTTGGTACATACACAGTTAGGGTTGCTGTCTTCTTGATGAAGTGACCCTTTTATCACTACATAATGCCCCTGTCTAGCCTATACCAATATACCTGAAAGGAATTTTTATAGATAGCATACTACTGGGTCATGTTTTTTGTTTTTTTTGTTTTTTTTATCTAATATGCTGATCTCTACCTTTTAGTTGGTATAGTTAGACCATTTATATGTAAGTAAAGTCACTATTTTAGTTTTTTTGTTTTCTTTCTCCTGCCTTCCTGTGGAGTACTTGAATATTTTTTGAATTCCATTTTGATTTACCTACCCTGTTTTGAAGGTATTTCTTTTTCCAGTAGTTGCTCTAGGTATTATATTATATACATATAATGCTTATTGGTGCCTTCCTTTTACCAGTTAAGTGAAGCAGAGAAACCTTACCTCCCTTTACATCTTTTCTCCCTCTTCCATTTAAATATAATTTTCTCACACATTTCCTCTCTATATATTTAGAATCATATCATACAGTGTGATAATTTTGGTTCAACCATCAAACATACTTTAGGAAACTCAGGAGGAAAAAGAAAGCTAATTCTATTTACCCACATTTTTGCTTACCGTGTTCTTTTTGCATTCCCCATGCTCCAAGATACCTACCTTTTAATCATTCCCTTTCTGTTCAAAGAAATTTCTTCAGCCATTCTTTAAAGTTGGGTCTGCTGGTGACAAATTCTCTTAGTGCACCCTCATCCACGAATGTCTTGATTTCCCTTCCATCCCTGAAGAATATTCTCACTGTTCTTTCAACACCCACCTGAAAAATGTGCCATTTCCCTCTGGCCTCCATAGTTTTTGATGAAAAATCTACTTTTATGAAAAATCAGAGTGGTTTTTCCCTATAAGAAAAGGTGCCTTTTCTCACTTGTTGCTTTCAAGGTATTTTATTTGTCTCCAGTTTCTAGAAGTTTGATTATAATTGGACTTGATGTAGAATTGTTTTGGCTTATCTCATGTGGGGTTTGCTCAGCTTCTTGGATCTGCAGGTTTATGCCTTTTACCAAATTTGGGAAGTTTTCAACCATTATTCCTTTATTTCCAGCCTTGCCTTCTTTTTTTTCTCCTTCCAGGACTCCAACAAAACAAACGGTAGATCTTTCACTATATAGTCCCATAAGTTTCTCAGGAACTTTTTCTCCCCGGTCTATCTCTGTTATTTAGACTGGGCAATTTCTATTGTTCCATCTTGAAGTGAATTCACTGATGCTTTCTACTATCTTCTGCGTTCTGCTATTGAGCGTATCTGTTGAGATTTTTATTTTGTTACTGCATTTTTCAGTTCTAAATTCTCATTTCATTTTTCTTTATATCTGCTATTTCTTCCCTGAGGCTGTTTGTTTGTTTCAAGTAGGTTTGGAATCTCTCATTGAAGTACTTCTATGATGGCTCTTTAAAATATTTGTCAGATAATTCTAACATCTATTATTTCAGTATGTCTATTGATTGTCTCTTCCTTCACTCAAAATAAGATATTTATGGTTCTTAGTATGTAGAGTGATTTTTTAAAAAATTAAACCTGAACATTTTGGGTATTCTGGACCCTATTAAATCTTCTGATTTAGTTGGTTCCTTTGACATTACTCCAGCTGGGGAAAAGGCTCCTGCCTCATTACTGTCAGGTGGAAGTAGAAGTCTAGGTTTCCCAGTTGGCCTCCGTTGTCACCTCAGTTGGGGAGAAGCCCTTCATCACTACTGGGCAAGGGTATAGATTCTGGCTGCTCAGTAGGCCTCTGCTGATGTCACTTTGGCTCTGAGGGGGCTAAGCTCCTCACTAGCGGGAGGTGGTAAAAGTCCTGATTCTCCCCTACTAAGCATTACTCCAGTGCAGAAAAAAAGGAATGCCTCCTTAAGGCCAGGCTCCCCATGCAGTCTCTAGTAACAGTGAACTAGGGAAATAGAATGGCAGTAGGAAGATTAGTTACTGCCCAGCACAGATGAAACTCGTGGGTAGCTACTCAGCCTTCTCTGAAACCACCCTGGTGCAGGGTTGGAGAACTTTGTTTTAATTTGACGAGGGTGGAAGTTTAGGATCCATACCAGCCTTGGCTGGCAAGGGGTAGGGCAGGGGTCAAAGTCTTTCTGTGGTGTTTGGCTACAGCAGAGCAGATACTACATAAAAGTTTTGAGCCTTACTAGGCTGCCCTTTTCCTGGTCTTTTGATTAGAGAAAGCAGGCTTTTTAGTCTGTGTCTCTTGCTGTTTCTAGGCTGCCAACTTCTTCAGCTCCAAGCCTGGGATACATTAGGTAAAAAGAAAACCCAAGGAACTCACCCCACATCATTCTTTTGAGTCCTGAGGTGCCTAGTCTTAATGCCTTTTCCCAACTTTTCAGAGTCTTCATATGTTCATTTTATATATAACATTCAAGACTTTTAGTTGTTTTGGCAGAGGGAACAGGGAAATAGTATATCTACTGCATTTTTCTGAAAGCAGAAATCCCCACTCTTTAAATTGGCTCCCACTATGTCTAACCACACAATTTCCTGGAAAAATGAGGGTAGAGTCTGTAAAAGAGATTTTTTTTATGAAATGCTTACAAATTTAGATCAGTTCACCATCCAAATGAGTTGTCATGGCTGAACCAGCCATACAGGAGTGTCCAAATCACCTGTTAAATCAGGGAGTGTGTCTGGGGACACCAACTTGTATGCAGTGCAAGTTAATGCCCTATGATCTCATAAATACTCAGAAATTTAACAATCATCCCTTCAAAACTTTAAAATAATCATTAAACTATGTTTACTTATGAAACAAAGTCTATTATATAATCTGATCTTTCCAAAGACACTATATGAAACTATACAGCTAAACCCATTTCACACTTTTGAACACATATTGTTACAATAAAGAGATATTTAAATGTACTTACCTAATAATAGAATAAAAGTATCCTAATAGAAAATGGCCTAGAACAGTGCCAGTCAGAGTAGGCAACTCAATAAATATGTTAAATGACAAAAAGATACCCGTAAAAAATAGTGTTGAAAATTTTACCATCAAATAGAAAAGCACCCCTGCTGTTAATGCCAAACATATGAGGCTCTATCATTTTTGTTCAGTTTGTGAAACAAGCTTTCATAATCAATAGAAATATTTCTAATCTTTATATATTAGAATATATCCTGTATTTAGGACTATCTCCTTAAAATACATTCTCAAATTTGCCTGGCAATACGCCCATTCAAAGTTTCTTTGATTATTAAATTCAGGAAGACTGGTTGTATACACACAGCTCTAATCAGTGAAAATAAAAGGTTCCAATTACCTAATAAATCATTAAGAACACAACTTTTAAAAAGACTAATACACAAAGTTCCAGCTGTTTTTAAGAGTAATAATAAAATTTATAAAATATGAGGAAATTAAAACATATATTTTAGTATTTCATTTCCCTTCAATATCCCGAGGACATAAATGTTAATGTAACAAAGTAGAAATAGTCCTTAAATCACCTTAATCTATTGCAGTGCTTCTCAAAATCTGTTCCTCAGAATCCAAGTGTCCCTTGAAATATTAACAGATGTCCCACAGAGAGACAATGCTAGGTTAAACACAGTTAAATGAATTTCTCTACTATAGGAATCCTTGGGGAATTTAAAATAAAATATGCACCTTGAACGTCACAAAGAGGATTACAGGTACACAGTTTCCCAAATTTAATCAAAGAAACTGTCTCTCAAACATCTATTAAATCCCACTGGAGACTAGTGTTGAACAGAATTGAATCTGAGAGAAAGAGAATGGCAGGAGAGTCCTTAAATACTAATGCCCTACGTGGCCAGATAAAATGAAAGTCAGAAATTTAATAAATACCACAGTTATAACAACTAAATAATTGAATAAGGAAAACATAATGGTGA
The DNA here is from genome assembly GCA_004027475.1 of Anoura caudifer. Lineage (NCBI taxonomy): Eukaryota > Metazoa > Chordata > Mammalia > Chiroptera > Phyllostomidae > Anoura > Anoura caudifer. Next base: position 256,291 of record PVKU01000820.1, on the reverse strand, counting down.
AAAGCATTTTTAAAAAACTATAAACAATTCCAGTACTCATTAAAAAAAGCCTTCTATCAATCATGCTGAAAACTACCATAAAAATTGATTATAGATGGTATAAGGATAAAGTAGCTAAGTGTTAATATCATTCATATTTTAATCTTAAATATTATTCTCAAGAAATTTATTTGAACATGGAAAGAAAAACTCCAGAAACTGGATGTTTTAGATGAAGGTTAAAAAAAAAAAAACAACACTTCGATTCTTAACAGAACCTCAAACTTAACTATCTGAAATGAAACATCAAGTGTTATTCACCCTCACTGTATATATACACATCTATACTATGTTTTGTTTGATATATACATATGATATATACACATCTATACTATACTTTTGTTCTGGTGGTTCACAGAACAAAACATACAATGAGCCGAACATATAACCATCAATGTTGTGTTATACATGTGTACGTTGGTATTTGTGTGTACCAACACAAATGTGTGTACGTTGGTATATCCAATAAGAGAAAATATAAGAATCCAAAATTAAAAGTAGGAAATAAACTTTTTAAAAGTTCAATTCGAATTATGGCCAAATATAAAATGTAGCCTGGATAAGATTTTATAATGCTCCTTTTAACTAGATTTTTATGATCTTCATTTATATCAATTCTTTAAACACATAAAATTAACAAAATACACAATGGCAAGCAGTGATATAAAACTAATTTTAGATGCTATATGGTGATTTCTGTGAATTAAGAAGTGTTTTGAATTCAGAAAATAAAGGGAAATCACTTACCTCTAACTAAAGTTCTCTGAAGGTAGTATCCTCCTTAGAAACCCTATCTTGGGTAGTTTCACCTGCTGTTATTTCCCTCAAGAGACTCCAGCAAACTCTAGGAAGTTTTGAGTTGCCTCCTGCAAGCCCTATTAGCGCATGTGTGCTGAAAACCTGCTCGCATACTGCTTCCTAGATAAAACTTCAACTCCCGCTGAATCACCACCACCGCCATCTGTGTACTGATGGAGAATATTACCTTTGGAAGATTTCACTTAGAAATGTGGCTTTTTTCAATTCTCCAAAAATATTCTATAAATTGCTCCACTGCTGTGTCTATAATATACTTAAGAGAGTGGCGGCAATTCAGTAGGTGAATAAATCATGACAAAAAAATTAGCTAAGCAATTATATTTGCTGAATACTCAAATATAACAATGCAACAAAACAAGTAAAACTAGCTTCCTCAACATTCAGTTAATACATAAGCAACCTAAATGTATATGTGAAAAATCCTTCATAAAAATACTTTTGTAAACAAAGGAGAAAAAAATATTATGTATCATTTGGGTTTATCAAACATTTTCCTAGTATATTTTGCTAAAAAAGTCCATATTTAAAAAAGAGATAAGACATAAATCATTGAAAGACAAGGGTCAACCAATTTCCAATGGTTTTTCAATTTATCATTTCTAACTGCCAAAATAAAGAAAAAGCAAAACAAAAATGAAAAACAAAACTATAACTCAAACCACAGCCAATTTCATATACCTAGAATGACAGTTTATGAAGGGTACAATTGAGTACTTAACAAAATTTTTCAAATCTATTCAGGAAGCGGACTGAAAAGTAGTGGAAGAAGAAAGGAGACCTTATCTTCCGCTACCCAGAAAAAGTCTTTTACTTTGGATTTCACTCATAGATTCCATAACCGCTTGCTGATGATTTCTGATAGCCATATAAAAGTCAGAGAAAAGAGAAAAAGGGATCAACTGTCCTATAGACCAGAGGACTAAACCATTCATGTAGCACTATTTTAGAAGATCAAGTATGAACTAGTTTTAAAAACACTGATTTTAGGAGTTCTGGCCACAATGGAGACATAGGTAGAGACACTTCACTTCCTTGTACAACCAAAAGGATAACAACTAATTTAAAAACAATAAACCACCAGAAGTGCCAGAAAATCAAACTGCATGGAACTTCGACTACCAAGGAGTTAAAGAAACATTCACTCAGACCAGTAGGAGGGGCAGAGATGGGAGACTGGCAGTCCATCACACAGGATGACTGCACCGGCAAGGCAGGGCTGGCTGAATGGAAAACTAAAGACTCAAAGCTAGCTGTAAATCACTGTGGGGGTTACAATGGTGGGAGAAACCCCCAGTCTCACAGGAGAGTTTGTTGGAAAGTGGGGCTAGAGTGGAGCAAGCCAGTGGCATTGCTCCTTCTTGGACCTCTCCCTGACAGTGTCACAACACAACAACCTGGGTTGTCCACCCTGATGAATACGCAAGGCTCTGCCCCTTACAACGTAACAGGTATGCCAAGACAAAGAAATATGGCCCAAATGAAAGAGCAGATCAGCCCTGGCTGGTGTGGCTTAGTGGACTGAGTGCTGGCCTGCAAACCAAAGGGTCACTGGTTCAATTCCCAGTTGGGGCACATGCCTGGGTTGCAGGCCAGGTCCCCACTGGGGGCCATGTGGGAGGCAGCCACACACTGATGTTTTCCTCCCTTTCTTTCTCTTTCCCGTCCTCTCTCTGTAAGAATAAATAAAAATCTTTTTTTTAAAAGAAAGAGCAGGTCAAAACTCCAGAAAAAGAGCTAAGTGACGAGGAGACAGACAACTTATCTGATGCAGAGTTCAAAACACTGGTATTCAGGATGCTCACAGAACTGACTGAGCTCAGTCGTAAAATGAAGAAGAAATGAAGGCTAACCAAAGTGAAATAAAACAAAATATACAGGGAACCAAGAGTGAAGGGAAGGAAACTGGGACTCAAGTCAACAATTTGGAACAAAAGGAAGAAACATCCAACTGGAACAGAATGAAGAAAGAATTCAAAAGAATGAGGAGAGGCTTAGGAACCTATGGGACAACTTTAAGTGCTCTAACATCAGAATTATAGGGGTGCCAGAAGGAGAAGACGAGAAGCAAGAAATTGAAAACTTATTTGAACAAATAATGAAGAAAAAAACTTCCCCAGTCTGGCAAAGAAAACAGACTTCCAGGAAGTCCAGGAAGCCCAGAAAGTCCAAAGAAATTGGACCCAAAGAAGAACACACCAAGACACATCATCATTAAGTTACCCAAGATTAAATATAAAGAGAGAATCTTAAAAACAGGAAGAGGAAAGGAGATAGTTACTTACAAAGGAGTGCCCATAAGACTATCAGCTGATTTCTCAAAAGAAACCATACAGGCAACAAGGGGCTGGAAAGTATTCAAAGTCATGAAAGGCCTGGACCTACATCCAAGATTACTCTACCCAGAAAAGCTATCATTTTAGAATGGGAGGGCAGATAAAATGCTTCCCAGATAAGATCAAATTAAAGGAGTTCATTATTATCAAGCCCTTATTATGTGAAATGTTAAAGGGACTTATCTAAGAAATAGAAGATCAAAACTATGAACAGTAAAATGACAACAAACTCATAACTATCAACAACTGAGCCTAAAAAACAAAAACTAAGCAAACAACTAGAACAGGAACAGAACCAGAGAAATGGAGATCATATGGAGGGTTTTCAGTAGGGAGGGGGAGAGTAAGGATGAGGAGGGGAAGGTACAGGGAATAAAAAGCATAATTGGTAGGCATAAAATAGATGGGGAGAGGGTAAGAACAGTATAGGAGCCAAAGAACTTATATGTACGACCCATGGACATGAACTAAGGTGGTAGGGGAATGCTGGAGGGCAAGAGGGTGCAGGGCAGAGCAGGGATAAAGGGGAGAAAAAAATTGGGGAAACTGTAACAGCATAATCAATAAAATATACTTAAAAAGCACTAATTTTTAGCTAAGAGCCACCATCAGCTTATAAGCATAAATAAGACCTAAACATCATCATGATGAAATTCTACTTTTTTAGATGTCTCAGTTGGCTCTGAAAGTTTTCCCTTGCTAAATAAATGTCCCTGAACATTCTCATTTTAAATATCAACTAACTCCTTCCATGACTCTCCTTTCATATAAGTAAACACACATGATAAAATACAATAATAAAATTACCAAAAAGCAATTAAGAAATGGATAACAGGAAAACTAGGAAAGTCTTAATCTCCCACTTATATACTCAATATATAAATAAATTAACCACATATAGTTCTGATTCTTGAAATTATCTGTGCTTCTACAATGCATGAATTTAAATTAAATTTTAGAATTAAGATGTTCCTTTAAAAATGTGGCCTCTGTTGATCATAAAACCAAACATTATTTTTCCAATTTTAAAAGTGTATGGAACAGCAGTGTCCAGTGTGGCTCAGTTGGTTGGAGCGTCATCTTGTAAACTGAAAGGTCACAGGTTCGAGTCCAAATCAGGGCACATGCCTAGGATGTGGTTCAGTCCCTGGGTAGGAGGGCCTACGAGAGGCAACCAATCAATGTTTCTCTTTCATGTCATTGTCTCTCTCCCTCTCTCTCCCCCTCCCTTCTCCTCTCTTTAAAATCAATAAGCATGTCCTCAGGTGAGGATTAAAAAAAACTGTATGGAACAAAATGCCCTCAAAACAAAACGTATCTTCCAATGCAAACAAAGGTCACAAAAGAGCACTTACAGAATACATTGTTTATAGAGGTAAAAATAAAGTGAAATAATCTAGTCACTTATCAGAAAGAATAAAATACTAAGCCATGAAGCAGTACACATGCATTCACTTTCTTTTACACATGCACTATTAGGACTCACTGAAGGGTCAAAAATCTTCTAGATCTTGCTAGTTTAAATGCAGGAATGACTAACAACCCAAGAAGGTGTATCTAGGATGATACTTACCTTATGATAGATTATACCACTGTGCTATTATGTATTCTGCATATGGATAACAAGCAGTCAGCGGAAAGGTACACACCACACTAGCAAATGCTTGGCTGGACCCATAAGGTCGGATGACCAATGGAATATCAAGATACGTGTCGATTCTCCAGCCCTCGTAACCACATTCCAGACATCTTACATAGTCCTTCAGCTTGCCTTGATATAGTTCATTTATCAGATCAGCCTAAAAATAAGAACATTTACATTTTAAAGTGTAAAAATTATTTTTAAAATATGTGAAAACACAATTCATGCTTTTAAAAATGAAATTTCAAAAGGATATTCATTAAAGAAAGCTTTAAGATTTACCTAAAATCCAATGGAAAAAAATCAAGGCTTGATAAAAATCTACTAAAAAATTAATAAAATTAGATTAATGCTAATTTAAAAATCAATGTACAAAAATTAACTACTTCAATTCTCATATATTAAAAACCACACCATTAAAAAATGTTCTGTTGAAATCAATCACCAATTTATTATACTATTAAGCCTCATATCTTTTCAGTTAGCTGAAAATACATCCTAATCTATCACTTTAGGCATATTAATAATTAAACAGTTAAACAATTGGCTGTTTTTATAGTTTTATATATGCATATAACCACTCTTACAATATTATATTCTGATTTCTAAAATCCTATCTGCTAGCTCAAATAAAACTTTTTAACTTTCAGTAACATATGTAAAACAATTTTAAGGAACATTATAACTCTTTATAAATGTATAGAAATTAAAAAAAACAAACAAACCCTTAAATTCCATCTCCCTTAAAATAGCCTCACCTAAAAGAATGGATTTCTCACCTAGTCCCCAAAACTTAGCCAACTAGGGCTGCTCTGGCCCAAAAAAAGGCACATAACTTCCTAAATAAGGACCCTCCATGTGAATGTCTTTCCTCAAGATTCTTGCACCCAAACTTTGGAACTCAGTAGGAATGCTCCAGCTGACCTAAATGAAAGTGTTAACCCATAGAAGGATGTAACAAGAAGAAGGATATCTTCAGAAAAAGAAACAGGCCACTAGCACCATCTACATAAATTACTAAAATACAATCCCATGGGGTTATGTAGAGAAGCTACATCACTAAATAAACCTAATTTTTTTCAAATCTCTTAAGAATAGAGAAGAGGAAAGCACACTGCAGTTTACCTCTTTCATAAATTTACATTCTTCAAATGTCTAGGTCTTAAAGCCTTCAAGCTAGGATCCACCATCACTGTCTACTCTAGTATTTAATGAAGCCTTCTTCATTCACCTGCCCCAGTCACATTGGATTTTGTCTTCTCTGTCATTTCTAGTAGTTCCGTCCTGTGTTTTTCAGTTTTGATACTAACCCACAGAAAGAAAATAATTTCCACTGCAACCCAGTATATATAATTGTAACAAAAGCTACATAACAACAATACTTGTCCTCACTTAATGTGATACTCTCTTACACTTTTCTACAGTTTTTTTAAAGTGCTGGTATAGATTCACTAAATTGACTTCATAACCCGTGAACGGATCACAATCTACAGTTTAAAAAATGCTGGTCCAAGCTATCATGATAGTTCAAAAGAGACATCAGACCCTCCAGGCTACTGTCCAGATTCTCCACCTGCCCCCGCTTTGTTAATCCCTGTCATCCTCTGTTACGACATCTACTAGTTTACCCTCATCCCATGGCATATCTAATGTTTTTCCATCTTCTAAACCTGTTCCGTCCTCCATTGGAAAAGAAGAATAGGGTCAGAATAACAAGAATTCGAAACATCAAAAGCATATGACTGACTATACCTCATTGCTCAAAACAAAGGTAATGCTCGATGAATATACTTCATAATGTGCTACAGATTGTAGGACAATTTACTTAGTAAATATCTAAAAATACTGTTCAAAGACCACCCCCCTAAATTATATATACAAATGTAGAATATATATATGAATTACATAGTTTTTAGCTAAAAAAACCATCTAGATAATAGAGCCCAACTTCCTTATTTTAAAATAAAGATGAGGAAACTGAGGTCTACAGTGGTTTAATGAGGATTTTTATGACTCAGTTAATTGAGTCATAAATGCCAATTATGAATCGTTGGGGAGTTAAATGCCAACTGAGAACCTAGCATTTTCAACTCCCCATTTTAGTCCCTTCACAATTGAACTATGACCAAGCTGAAACATTCCAATAGAATAGAAGTCACTTTAAGGTAATAAACAATTTATTAGAAAACACTCCCATCGCCTTGAGAGAATTACCTGTTCCGTTTGTTTCCATTTCTGTTCTAAAGCATCAAACATGACTCTGCACAGTTCTTGTACATCATGCTGCTGCCAAGCTATTTTAAGACAAAATTTAATTAAAAATAGCAATAAGCTTAGTATAATAAAACATTAACTTATTGTTTAAAAACAAATTTGTCAGAAACATTCAGAAGTCTACACAAAATAATGCTCAATTTCAAAACAACACAAAATATACACTGCAGTCATTAAAAGGCAATCACAGGAAAAGAATAAAGGGGTCTCAGTATTTACAAATAACATACACTTTACAGGGCTATATATGATATTTGCTATTTTCATTATTTTTCACTAGAGTTAAAAAAAGATGACAAACTTTAAAATGTTTAGTTTAAGTGCATGTAAATAGAGTATAACCAAATTTATTTTATAGAAAATTTTTAACTGATCAAAAATTTACCCTCAGAGCTTAAATTTTAAAAATAAGTTGTTTTTAAACCCCAGGAAAAAGCAATGAAAATGTTTACAAAAAGTTAATTATGTTCTTAACACAAATGTGTTATTTTGTTCTTTGTTTATAATACTGTCTGCCAGAATTCTTTTGAATATTAGGAATACTTATCATTACAAAAGAGTTAGTACCCTCACTACTATCCCATCCAAAGCTCCGTGTAACATCTGTGGTTTCAATTGCTCTCTTTTTACTTGTTTGTAACAAAACAAAAAGCCTTTGTAGTTGATATGGGATACTTGTCACTGGATCTTCTTCAGATTCTTCAAATTCCCACCTATTAAAATAAAATGATTGAAAATTATTTATAAAATATTTTTATTCTTTAAAGCATAATATTAACATCATAATATGTGAGATCCTATGTAGAGTTTGAATATTAACTGAAGCCATTACTATCTAATGAAACATTAATCTTTCTCCAATTCATAAATTCAGAAGAAACAGGCTTTAATAAGAAAAGAGATAAGAAAGCAATATGAATGAAAAGTAACTGTCGAATTTGAATTCAATCAGGACTCTTGTCCTAATTATTAACTCACAAAAACATACAAGGAATAGAACAATATTAAATAACACCATGGCATTCAACCATCAGAATCCAAACTTGCAAACTACAGGACAAATGACATCAGTTTTATATATATGTATGTATATATTTTTTCTATTTTATATTTTTTTCAAGGAAGAAATTACAAAAGGAAAAAGACAGAAAGAAATTAAAAAGAGATTAAGTGTCTTCTCAATCAATTTTAATGCATGGATCCTATTTGGATTCTAATTTGAACAGATTGTTTAAAAAAATTATGAAGCAACCAGGGAACTCTTAGCATTGACCTGAGATATACTTCACAGATGGTACGATGGGGGTGTGCTTCCAAAAAATCAAGAGTGGAGGATTATAGATAAAAAAGACTGATCATGAGTTGATAATATTCAAAGCTAGGTGACAGGTACAGATAAATTCATTACAGTATTTCACTGTTTTTAATGTTTGAAACTTTCCATAATAAAATGTTTTAAGAAGAGAATATAAGTAAATAAAATAATCCAAATACAATATGTACCCTCATATATTTCTGATAAACATTAGTCTAGCCCTAACTACAGGGACTGTCTCAATAACAAGCAAATTTCTAACAAAAGACTTAAGATCAGATTCAAAAAATAATATTGGTGGGATTAAAGTTCGTAATGTACCCACAAAACTCTTTAAAATAATTTATATACAGTAAAACAAAATGTTCTTGGACAATATTAATATTAATAAGAATAATATTAATGGTTATCTTTACCTTAAGTTGGCAATAAGATTATTACTTTCCACTTCCTCACTCAATTCTGAGAATCTTTATAGATTCAAAAGGAGGCTGGAACATAACTTTCCTGTAATGCAACTTATAAATATACTAAAAATCTCTCATTTTTTCTTCTTTTGGTATGGCCCTCTGTTCAAGTATTCAATACATGTCTTAACTGAGGGCTTAGAAGTTACAGCTCTGGGATCCTGTTCCTTTTTTTTTTTGACATACTGAAGCTCCCTTCTGTCTTGCAGATGTCAGTGGAATACATTTTGTTTTTTTCTTCTCAAAGCTTCCCTGCAAACACCTCTACTCATTATCCAATCTTGTATATTCAATCCCTAGCCCTCTTTTATTCTTATTTTTCTCAATAGAAGAAAGGTATACTTGACATTACAGGATCTAAAATTCTCCCAGTAGCTGTAAAGAAACTGTGAAAAATAAAGAACGCTTAAATTTCTTGCCAGGGAAATTCACTAGTGGGAAGGAATTACTGTATACAAAGCTGAATTCTCACCTGTCCTTTAGTCCTGGTGCAAATACCTTAAAAAGGTCTTAATTCTTGTTGGTACTTGCTGTTACTCCAGTCAGCTAAATTAGAAATTTTGATGCCATATTTGATTCTTCCTTTTCCTTTACTCCTAAATAAAATTTGTCACTAAGTTGTATCAGTTTTCAATCTGAAATATAATAAGCACTACCACCAGCTTCATTCTGAGCTTCATGTATCTGTGCCAGGTTTAGTAACAGATTCCTCCAGGGTTCCCTTATCTTTCAAATCAATTCTGCATGCTGCAATATATAAACCTTCCTGAAACAATGTATTTAACACATCACTTACATGCCTCCACACCCAAAGTGGTAGAGTCTCTGTTGGCTATCATATAACAAGCAAAGAAAAGAAAGAAAGAAAATTCTGTCCTTTCATGCTAGTGCTACCCTGTCTGTAGTGCAGGGTAGCCTTTTTAACAAGCCATCCCTTCCTTAGGTCTACATTAGGAAACATCATTAGGCTCTCATGCTTTGTTTCCCAACTGGCAACAAACATCACTCTATTCTCACCATCCCCACAGCATTTTGCCTTCATGTTTAACCTTACGTCTCACTTTCTCTCCTCACTCACTGGGCTCCAGACACAATGGATTTTTGTTCCTCAAAGGCCTGTGTACTTGCAGTTCTGTCTGTCTTGAATGTTCTTCCCCCAGATCTTCACAAGACTGGTTCCTGTGAAGTCTATTCACATAGTAGGTAGTTCCTTAGAGAGGAATTCCCTGACTTCTCCACCTGCTGACAGTTACTCTTTCCACATTGTCCTGCTTTATTTTCTTTGTTGCATACATGACTACGTAAAATGAACTCATTTATATAAACTGACTTGTAGAAGCTTGAAGGGAGGGCCTTTGTCTTATTCACCACTGTAATCTCTGGGCCTAAAAAAGTGCTTAACACACAGTAAGTACTGAATATTAATTTGCTGAATGAGTAGCCCTGGCTATGCTCTTAGTCTTCTCCACAATACTATGTACTTACAGACCATTTTCAGGGATTAGGACTCATGATTAATCAAACTCCTGGATCCCCATTCCTTCCCATGCACTATTTGCCAAGCAGGAGACTGTTCAGTTTGTTCTAGTTTTGAGGGCAGGTTCCAAACTCCATCTATTAACCTCAACTTCTAGTACTCTGACAAAACTGCAATTATGCTATCTCCTGGAGGCCCCTAGGACATACATATTTATTGGCATCATCTATAACATAGGCAGCCATAGGGAAAAGGATTGTGACATCTACTGGGTGTGCTACTTCTAGCATGGTGGACTCTAGCAAAGTACTTAACCTCTCTGTGCCTTCAATTACCTCCTTTGTATAATGTGGATAATAACATTGTGTAATTCATACAGTTACCATAAGAATTAAATGAGTCTGTACATAAAGTGCTCAATACAGTGTATGATACAAACTAATAATAACTAACATTCAGGTAGTACTTACTATTGCTCATTTTTGCTCTTGAAAGTACCCCCATCTGCAATACTTTCTCTATCTTTCCAACCTGGCCAAATCATACCAAGTTTTATGACCTCAAATTCTACTTTCTACACTAAGCCACTTCCCCAGGTTTCATTAATCTCCCTTCTTTCTAAACTCTCATGGTATTTAGCTGTCCTTAGATGTTATTTAAACTATTTCATAAATACACATGTTGCTATTGATGTAAAGAGATCTGTAACTTAAGAACAAAAAGACCTTACTCCACCTCTATCCACCAAGTGCCTAGTACACATAAATGCTACTGGGTAACAAATACTTGCTGAATGAAAAAGATAACTTTTTTTAGAAAGAATTTTCTAAAATATTTTATTTATTTATCTTTAGAGGGGAAGGGAAGGAGAGAGAGAGAGAGGGGGTGGGGAAGAGAAATATCAATGTATGGTTGCCTCTCATGTGTCCCCTGGCCTGCAACCCAGGCATGTGCCCTGATTGGGAATCGAACCACGATCCTTTGGTTCACAGGCCTGCGCTCAATCCGCTGAGCTACACCAGCCAGGGCAAAAAAGATAACTTTTATAAGTAAATTGAGCTTATGTATGAATGCAATGGTAATATGTTGTTTGAACAATACAACATTAAAAGTTTCCAAAATAAATATATATTTACAGTAGTTTCAAAGATGTTACTCAAAAGTTACATGAAAAAGGAAAGAAATAAGTTTATTTGTACTTTAATAAACAAGGGTATGTAAATAAACTTTAGGGTTTATTTACTTATGGACTTCCTTCATAAAGCATTTTAAAATATTTGATGTATACGGAGTCTTTTAAAAACACACATGCTAACACGAAACACAGAACAGATGCTTCATATATTAATCAGAAACAAAGTTTGCAAGTTTAAAAAGACAACTTTGTTTCTTAAATTGAGAAGTGAAGAGAAAGAAGATGTGGCTTACATATTCAGAGTATCTCAAAAAGCAGGTAACATATTTCTTCATAAAGGTGTTAAAGCTTTAAGAAAGAGAAGCTCATAAACAATAGTTTATCCCAAATCTTATCAATTTACCCCTTACTGTCCATGCAATTCTGATTCTCTCTCCATTAATTTTTCATATGCCAATCTCTCATAAAATCCTTTTCTTATATACTATTCTGGTGTGTCTTATGAAGTAAGAAATACCCCAAACTTTACAAACAACTGTACAAAGATAAATTAGATTTTATTCATTAAAAACTATGTTTTATTTATAGAATTTAAAAAATACTTACTTATACAATGCATTCCTAAATTCAGGAGTCATAAAAAGTGTTTGCAAAAGGCTATTCAAATAGCAAGTCATTGCTTGGTTTACTAATCCCACATATCCTTGAAAAAGAGAGCACAAAATAAATATGAGTTAGCATTTATATTAAAAAATAACAAAAGAGAACTTAATATGAATTTAAAACAGTACAAACTGAGAGGTTAAGGGTACTTTGGTGGAAATTATTTTCATTTTCAACAGCACCTAAGACATATGTGAACTATGTACACCGTGCTTCTCAGAAAGTCAGGATATCTTGTTATATGTCCAGAGATACACATGACTATTTGGTAGCATTTAATAAAACTTTAAGAGAAATATGTTTAATACAGTATGTTTAATTGACATAAAAATAATCTTTGTTCCCCAAATGTGAAAGTTGTGGTTTAAAATTGAAAAGGATAAACATACTCACTGTAACTATCATACCTACCCCATATAGGAAGGCCAAACTGATCCAGCTATCCCTGTTATCAGGTCCTATAACCCACTTTCCTACCAAGAATTACTAACATGAGATAAACTCATTATATAAAAACTCAGAATGACTTCCTCTATTTTAACAATCCCATAAATGGTCAGATTCTATAGGTCAGCATGTTATACAAAGAGTGACAATAAGGAAAGAAGAGAAGAAGTGGAAGTAGGGAAGATCAGAGGGATGATGGGGAAAAAAAGAAAAGGAGAAACTTCTATAACTTAAAATTTAAGCTGAGGAGAAGATTAAGAGTGTTGGGGAAGACTGTGTCTTGGTAGCTTGGAGCCACAGAGTGAAGTTCATTAAATGTTCACAAGTGCTTTTCAAAAATGATAATAATAAAATAAAAGTATTAGCTTTATCTATCTAACTGGACTGTTGAGAACATTTTGGAAACTTTTCTTTACAAGCAGACCACAGGCCCAGTTTACGAGATATACATATACTTAAAAAAATCAGTGTCATCATTTGTTATACCTTATTATTTGAGCAAAATTTAGTAAATACTTTGCCTAATAATTAAACTTATTTACTCTTAATGCCAAATAACTTGATTGTCTCAAAAAAAAACAACAACCCTAATCTGCCCTGGCTGAGTAGCTCAGTTGGTTATTGCCCAGATATGTCAAAATTGCAGGTTCGATTATGGTCAGGCCACATACAAGAATCAACCAACAAATGTATAAATAAGTGGAACAACAAATCGATGCTTTCTCTCTATCTCTTTCTGTCTTCCTCTCTCATGCGCACTTAAAAAAAATCAACAGAAAAAGAAAAGAATCAAAACTTAAATTCTTTCTTAAAAGATGCTAAAGGTGGTCACTAAAGCTTTTCAAAAGCTTTGCATTTTTCCAACAATTATTAAAAATGGTCTTTAGAAATGATAAGCTGTGTGGATAACTATATTGCCAAAGAAAACAACGAAAGGACCAAAAAATATGCATGATGAATCTTGGTCATTGTGAAAAAGGGGTATTCCCCCTTTTCACACTATCTGCACCTGCACAATTCTAAGAGACCAAGTTACTACCACCTTTCACTTTGAACAAGAGTTCAAGCTTTGATTTGTAAGGGCTTTCACCTTTATTTTAAGAACATTGTGTTTATATAGTTTACTTTACATTTTTTATAATTATAAATTGCTTCAATTACTACCCATCCCCCACATGAGTTTTTTTTCATAACACCCCATCCTTAATCTATATCAGAAACTTTAATCTCACTATTCTATAATTACCTATTTACTTATATTTCTTCCTCATCAGACTTTAAGGGCAGGGTTCAAATCTGCAAGTAGCACATAAAGGGGAAGAGCACATGACTTACAAGTAACTCAAGTCTGTATGATATCTAGCCTGATTATTAATAATTAAAAGCATTATTTCATTCTTAGTTCACATAAACAGACTCTTTCACACAAAAAACAAAAACAAAAAACTGTGCTATAGTCAGGAGACCACTGTACCCATAGTTTTAAAAATCCTACTATTGTTCTTTGTGCACCTATAGACCAATCATGTATCATTTATTTGTGATCTTTAAAGATTTACAGTAATTTCTTAAGGAAAATGAAAATTCAATAGTGACTAAAAAAGTAAGAGTTTTTAACTTAAATTTTATTTTTTCAATTACAGTTTACATTCAATATTTTGTACTAGTTTCAGGTGTATAGCATAGTGGTTAACAATTATATACTTTAGAAAGTGTTCCCCCAGTATTTCCAGTACCCACCTGACACTATACATAATTATTACAATGCTATTGATGGTATTCCCCATGCTGTACTTTACATTCCTGTGATTATTCTGTAACTGCCAATTTGTACTTCTTAATCCCTTTACCTCTTAGCCAATCCCTCAATTCCCCTCCCCTCTGGCAACCATGAGTCTGTACCTATTAGCCCATTTTGTCTGTTCATTTATTTTGTATATGATATTTGTCTTTTGCTGACTTATTTCATTTAGCATGATATGCTCTAGCTCTATCCATGCTGTCACCAATATTGAATAGTAAGATTTCAGTCTTTTTATGGCCAAGTAATATTCCATTGTCTATATGTACCACTGCTTTTTTATACACCTGTCTAGTGACCAAAATGAATTTTAAAGTATAGCTCCTTGGGATGCTTACAGACTATTTCAATTCAGAAAGGCAGTGCCCCAAAATACTGGAGAAAAAATACAGGTAGGAAAAAAGGATGGAGTAGAGGTGTGTGAGGTACAATAATTGGAAATAAAGACTATGATTACATGGCAATGTATTTCAAAGGCCTCTCAATTTTAAAAAAATAAATTTCAATTTAGTAATTCAATTTCTGGGAATTTACCATAAGGAAATAATCTGAGATGAAAATAAAAACTTATGTGAAAGAGTGTTCATTATGAAACCAGTAACAGTTTAAAACCTAAACCATATACTAAAACACTAATTTTCAGCCATTTTAATTTTCAACCCCATACTAAAATACTACTTAATAATTGAAAAATGTTCCCCATATAGTATTTAAATAAAAAATATACAGACTAAAAATTTGCTATCATGATTACCCTATTTTCATAAAACCATACATGTAGGGAAAGATATAAATAAGCAAACCACTAAAAGCAGTTTCTGCTAGGAGTACTATCAGTTGTTTTCACTTTTTAATTTTATTTTATGTCAATAAATATGTATTACACTTATATAATCAGAGAAAAGACATTTTTAAAGAATGTTTTAGTCTAGGAATTTATGGGTGTCGAAGAGCCATATAGCACACATCACAAAGTAGCAGTTTTGTAAATACTGTTTGCAGAAAGGCTGAACTGGATGTCAGAATACAAAGCAAATATTTTAACAATCTTGATGTGTTAAATCTGGAACTTTCTTGGTATTCCAACTATCTCAGAATAATCTAGGATGCTCATTTAAAACAAAATGCAATTTATCCAGCCTGCTCCAGAGCACCTAAGCCGGTATTGCTTTGGAACCTATTAACAAGTGTCCCCAAATGATTTTTTAAAAAATAAAAATTTGAGAATCACTATCATAGACAAAGTAATGAGAAACAGCTTTATTGTCTCCTACTATCTGAAACAGAAGATAATTTCTCTCTCCTTTTTATTTTTGGTAGTCTACTACAAAAAGTTCTACTGATATAAATCATCCTAAATACCAAACATGATCAGCTTTTACTGCAGTTCCCAGAACAAATACAACATTTAAGCCTGAACAAATGATTAGCTATGAGAAAATTATTCTGTATTTAAATTACAAAATATAGTAATGGAAGATTACAGATCACATTCAAATGCAATGTGCAATGTAACTCAATAGTTTTCTTTTTATTTCAGATATTTGTATGTGATATTTCAAATCATCTGTTTTGAAGTTCTAAGACTAAAGGTTTGAAAGGCATACTGAGCATTAACTAGGTACACAATCAAAGGTGTTTCTGTACCCCAGTTTCCATTTATTTTAATATGAATAATACCATCTACTGCAAAGGTTTGTTATAAAATGAAATGATATGTAAAAGTATGTACATTTTATTTTTAGGCAATTTACCAATCACATGTAAGGGAATATCATTTGTATTTAAAAAGCAATTTCACTAGCTCAATAAACTGAAAAATTTCAAAAATCTAGGTTCAATTATGTTTGGGAAAAAGTTAACAGAATTTTTAAATTACAAGATTAATATCGAATATATGACTAGATTAAACTGAAAGATAACACAGTGGGTCTAATAAAATAAGTCTGGCCTATCTGCTCCAAAACAGAAGTATCCCCCCCCATAGTCTATTATAATCCAAAAGGCGGTAACAAGAGACATTCCTTTCCAAGGAAGTCAATACAAAAATTTAATGTTAAATTCCAAATAAAAACTTACCAAAAATAAGAGTATTCCTTCAAAATACAAATTCAATATTTTTTACTTTATTACTAAATAGTGGCAGTAAGAATATAGTAAAAACAACGTGTTGAGGAAACCGGAAACCACATTCTTATTCTAACTTTGCTTCTGCTAACCACTGATCTTACTCTGGCTCTCAAATGTTCTAATCCATAAAATGAGGGGATTAGGTTTGAGACTGCTAATATAACTCTGGGCTAATGTCCTATAGTTCATGAAAATACAACAAAGACAAACCTTACCAGTTTCTGACTTATTCAAAATAGATGAATAGGAGTAGCTTTGGCTGACATAATCATTGGTAGAGCCCACAGAACCTTCTCTTGGAAGTGGCCCTATAAATCTGTCATGGACACTGTCATCCCCAGCACTGGAATCCTCCTAAAATTCAACATAACCAATATTTACTAAATGGCAAATGTTGCTGAAACAGTAAAAACAAAAACATACTAATAATTGCTGAGGCAAGGAAAAAAAGATGAGGCATTATTATTACTGTTACCATCAAGACATTTAAAAAGGTGTCTACTCTGAACATTTCCTGTAGAGATGTTTGAAAGATGGTTGATACAAAACACTTTGGAGAGGTGCTCATGTCTCCTTCCAGAGTTCTTACTTTATCAATTTTCTTTTCTCTTTTTTTAATGGATTTTATTTTTAAATATCATAGGTATTTTATTTTATTACATTGTTGTTCAGTATAGTCATCTGTCTCAATTTTTTATCTCACCTCAGTACCCTGCCCCCCACATCCCCACCTCCCACCCTTGAACCTATCCCCTTAGGTTTGTCCATGTGTCTTTTATACACATTCCTTGATGGACCTTCTCCCATTTTCCCCCATTATCCCTCTCCTCCCAGCCCTCTGGTTACTGTCAATTTTCTTTAATTATCTTTCAAATTTCATTGACATGAGAAGAAGATTTGTTGGTACTAATAAATCAAAACTACCATCATGAACTACAGTCCATAGCTCATTTTTACATGATAGTCGCCAACAGGCCTGGCTGGTAGGGGATACTCAGTAAGTGTTGAATCGAATGGATAGTTTCCTACTGTCTCCAATAAGAAATCTCCCATCAATGAGAAAAATGTTGAAAAGGATTTAGGGATATAAAATCAGTGCAAACAATTAACACATAGCTGAAGCTAATTACTATGACTCTTAAAACATGAATTCCCAAATTGTGAATCCAGAGGTTCTGAAATTTTTAGCTGATTTCAATGTCAGACTTATCAAAAATCTTCTCATAATGTTACAAAAGTAAATGAGATTTTAAAAGGGGAGAGGGCATATTTCAATACTGCTTCAGTATGAATGCCCTATGTTGAATTACTACCTACTGTGCAGAGAGGCATTATAATTCACAATAGGCTTCTAAAGGAAAAGCATCAAACAAAACTTTTCCTAAGTAAAATTTCACTGAAGAGAAGGGTTCTGAAAAAGTCCATGAACTCTGAGCCTGCCTTTCTTCAGTCCATAAAAGAGGAAGGTTAAATCAGACCAAGTTTTCTCAGTCTTTTTTTAAAAAGGCCAATCGAACTGGGAATTACTGGGTTTAACCATCTCTAAGACCACTACACCAGACAGGAAATCATATCGAAATATGAATTGGCATAAACACTAAAAGAAAAGAAATATATCATTTAATTTACAAACTATTCATTCTCCCAAAAAGCAGGAAGAGGGTCGGGCAGTGGGAGTGAAAATGGCAGGATATAGAATTCTGAGGACCTGCCCTTCTCCAAAATATCAAAAAATGTGGGGCAAAACTGTCAAAGATTTACAGCAACCAAGAGAATGCTTAACCAAACAAAAGACCACCAAAACACAGTAGGAGATCTTTGTGTCATTTTAACTTATCCTAAGCCCACCCCCATCCCGGTTGTGGTGGTGGTCTTGAAGATGGTAACCTATGTTCCCCATGAAATAGGCCATATACACAAGCAACCGTGCTATGGATGCCCATTGTAGCCATGTGAACATCTACACTGTTAACAAACCAACATACTTTATTATAATCAATTATATTTTTCTCTAAATAAATTTATTTTTCCATAAATTAAACACATAAATTAAAATACATAAATTGAAAACATATCTCTCCTTCTTCTTTTGGAAAACTGCTTCCCAAGTAGTAGGTAACAATGCACAAAAACTATGAATGGCTTTCTAAATAGTTTACCAGCAGTATTTGAGGCTGTTCACCATCTTTATCTGTCAAATGCAGAAAGTTCTTCTTTCCAGGCTCAAAATTAGCATCAAGAAGAGACTTGTCACTGGTATGATCTAGTGGAGCCTATAGACATAAAGTAAATATCTCAGATTATGAAAAACATTTGCTGCAATACTAAAATAAAATATGCAAATGAACCATATCAACAATTATTGGGCTCAAATCATTTTTTAAACAAAGATTCTGGTGAAGTTTATTAAACTACATTTGGAATGAACTCATCTACTCATGTATTGGGATGGCTAAATCCAGTGACAGTGCATATACTGATAGGCATCCCAGCTACTGCCATTCCCTGATGTCTAAAAAACTGAAAGGAGAAAAGGGTAAAGGTTAAAGCACTCCACAAAAAAAGAATTATAAACATTTGTGGTTTATGCTCTCTAAAATATATGCGATGTAGTATTTATTTAACAGATTTTCATGAAAATCAACTAAAGATAATTTCACATAAAAACATGTTTTTACATATGAATATATGAAGAATTCCCCGATAAGCAACACACTAAACAAGTCGAAATAATTATGTACTGTAACAAAGCGGGCACCTTTAGAAAGACTCCTTAAGGAAAAGCCTGTCCTAGTAAATGATACTTATTTTAAGTCCACTGCCAGGACCCAGGAGATCCCAAGAGGATAAAAGTGATCACCCTTTGAAAATTAAACATCTAAGATATTTAGTCTCTCCCTAACTTTTTAATGTTAGAGCAATTTCAGCACTAGCTGTCATTTTGATAGACTCCAACTGGTGAATGTGAGCTGGAGCTCTGTATACTCCAAGCCCTACTCACTCACACTGTCGTCCAGGGGTGTTCAACCTTTTGGTATCTCTGGCCACACTGGAAGAAGAATTGTCTTGGGCCACACGTTAAATACACAAACACTAACAACAACTGATGAGCAAAAAAGGTCCATGTATAATTTTCGTGATATCTGCCACCACAGATAGGCAAAAATGTCCTCACATAATTAACCCTAATTATGCAGCAGCTTCATAGTAACCTTGGGCTGCATGCAGCCCACGGACCACGGGTTGGACACCCCTGCTCTAGTCAACCGTTGAGAAAAATGCATGATGGGATGAATACCCTATTCTTGTTTTAAAAAATTGTTACATTAAGAAATTTTTTTATGTTTTAAAGAGATGAGGAATGTCTCCTTAAAAGGACTTATTTTATGGAAACATTTTTATTTCTTAGCAAAGCAACATTTTATAAAAGTATAGGTATTGAGCCCTAGTTGGTGTGGCTCAGTGGATTGAGCTCTGTACTGTGAAGCAAAGGGTCACTGGTTTGATTCCCAGTCAGGGCACATGCCTGGGTTGTAGGCCAGGTCCCCATTAGGGGCACATGAGAGGCAACCACACACTGACGTTTCTCTCCTTTCTTTCTCCCGTCCCCTCTCTCTAAAAATAAATAAATAATTAAAAAAAAAAGTACAGCTATTGAGAACCAAAAAAAATTAAACAATTTTTCCACTTGCTATTTACTTGACTTTGGGCAAGTTAAAGTTACTTCACTTCCGCATACTCCGCATACTTCACTTACTCAGCTGCCTCCGCTGTAATATGAAGCTGTAACATCACCTACCTTATAAAGTAGTTATAAGGATTCAATGAGGTTATATTTTATGGAGCCTAGTATCAAAACAATACTAGATATCTAGTCAGTGCAGAAAGTGTTAGGGAAATAAAATAAACTATATGATATATTTCTTATCTCTGGCACTAGAAATTCATGGGAAAAATAGGAAATAGTAAACCTGAAGCTACAAGAAGTCACATAGGAGGAGGAACAGTTTTGGGTCCCTTACATTCTCTGGCAAGAAATAAAAGATCAGATGATAAAGTTTGAATATATAGTAGTTTTACCTCAATAAATGTGTCTATGTGTACCAGGCAGTGAGTAGCTAAATGTGCTAGGTTTTCAGAGAAGCATACACTCAGCATTTCACAGTAAGCAGCTGAGAGTTGACTTTTAGAAATGTAGAGTAGGCAAACAGAGAAACTGAGTACTCAAGAACAGCTAAAGTATAGCTTAAAGAATAGCTAAAGAAAGAGAAATCGTAATCCTGACATAGAGCTATTTGAAATTATGTACATGTTAAATTAATAAACACTTTTTGAACACCTAAGGGGAATATCTATAGAGGACACAAAATTGGTGCTGTGAGGCACTAGCCATCAAAATAGTCTACCAAATGGAATTACACAAGTGAGTGACAACTATGATAAAAGGAGACTGTGATAAGTGGCACAGAAGAAGAAAACTAAATAGGAGGACAAAGATAGTGAGATTACATTTAAAGTTGCATGCGGAAAACATCAAGTAAGTCGTCTTAAAATTGAAATATAAAAAGGGCTTGGGTAGACATATATGACAGTATAGAGCTATACTTTAAACTGAAAAAGAGCAACACTAGAAGTTATATGGTGATATGACAGGGAATATTCAAAGTTTCAGATTAAATATTGTTTCTCTTTGTATACTTCGTTGGACTACTAATTTTCACTGATCAATTTCAAAGGGAAAAGCTAATTTAAAATACTAGTTCTATATTTTAAAAAACGAATATGGAACAGAAAGCAAAATATCATGAATTTTAAAGGCTTATCAGGCAACATCAAACAGCTTTGATTATTCTACAGAGCCAATGAAGCTATACCCTCCAAATACCATGTGGATACACATTTCATTTCATTTGCCATTAGAGGTATTTTCCTGAAAAACTTAAGAGCAGCAACAGCAAAGGATAGAAAGAGGTAATATAAACACAAGCATGGATATGGAAAAGTATGGATATTTGTGTTGTGAAAATAAATTAGCCCAGTATCTGGGAGTTACGTTTACAAAGACTTAAAGGACCAAACGTAGCTTGTCTTGATTGCTAACCTAGGGAATCTGATTTTTAAGTGTGGGCACTGAGCAGTCACTGAAGATTTATGAACTGAAAGGTGACACGAATGCTATGGTTCAAGATGACCGAAGGTAACTCTAACAGGAGTATTCAGAGTGAATTTGGACTGAGAGACAGGAAACAAAAAAAGACTATTTAGAATACTAATAGTGCAGTTAGAGCCAACTCAACAGTCTCCTTCACCACCATCCCATGCAAACCTGATCAATGCCTCCTCTTTGCACTCAGGGAAAATGTGTAATACAGTACTTAAAACATAGTGTAATTATTTGTTGATACATCTGTCTCTGCAACTGGATTGTGAGATCCTTGAAGTAGATGTTACGGTACCACCGAACTTCTTGATCAGGGGCTTACCACTCTATCTGGTGTGTAATTTGTTAACACTAGTGTGTATATCCTTTTACTCATTTCTCTTTCTATATACACTTTTTTCTTCTTTTCCAAAAATTAGATTATAAAATATGTATAATTTTATTCATGCATTTTTTTCATTTTAAAAATACAAAAGGAACATCATTCCATTCAGTAAATGTTGCAAATTTTTCTGTAGTTGACACAATATGATAGTCGTATTACATGAATTAAAAAAACTGAAGGCGCAAACTTTAGGATAAGCAAATATTGAATCAATCAGAATGAAAGCAAAAGGATGAAGAGGGATGCAATTACTAAACTGCAGATAGGCTCTTAATGTTACAGTTTTGCTCATATTAAAAAGGACTCCAGGATTTAATATATTCACTTATAAGAATAATAAAAATGACTATATTATTATTAGCTACTTAAGAGAAGATGCTTTTTAAGTGTAGGGTTTTACCATATCAGCAGTATTGATTCCATTTCCCCACACCAAATCAAAGGTTCCATTTATGTAGCCTACTTTATTGGCCACATCTTCAAAGAGCTTTCTGAGTGGAGTAGAAGCTGGTAAATTTAAAGTGATCCGTTCATTCACTGTCTTTGAATTAGTAGTATCTTGTATTATACATAAGACTCTAGGTTCTTCAGCAGCATTTTCTATCTGAAACAAACAAAAAAAATTATCTTTAAAGGAAAACAATGATATTTAGCCACATTTTCTATGATTAAATGTTTTTAAAATCCCACAAAATGTTATTTTCTTTGTGCTAGTAAATGTGTATGTCAAACATATAAAGCACCATATTTGCTTGTTTTGGAGAAACTGGGACATATTTAAAAATCAACAGTCATTCTTGTGGATATTTGCTTTCCCCTCTTAAGGCTGTAAATCAATGGCCAACAAGCCATACAGACAGTATACACGAACAATTTTCAGTTGAAAATAACAAAATCTGATCCTTAATATTGTGTCATTACCTCGCTAGCACAGTCAAATCAAGCATACCTGGGTCTCCTGAAGAAACAGAAAGGGAACTGTGTAGAAATGCAGTGAGGATTGTCTAAGACTGCAAAATCCATAAGTAAAAGACACACAGGCAACAAGGCCTCCAGACCTTTTTGCTGCTGTACCCATAAGCCAGATGTCCAAAAAGCCCATTACCATTGTACTGGGGAGCTGACAAGGTTCTCTAAACAAACCAGCCAGCAGAGGGAGGAAGTTTTAAAAAGCAAGAAAAAATCTTTTAAATTACCAATGTAGAAGAAAGTTAGGGTCACAAATTCTTCCATCTTTCTCAGTAATTATCAAGACAAAAAGAATTCTAAAGACATTTTCCAAAGAAGCTATGCCCCTCCTCAAGCTATTGAAAGATACCATTTTTCTTTATCACTTTCCACAGGGGTCAATAGGCTGCATCAGATACTTGTGGAAGTTCTTTCCCTCCTTCTCCTGTAACAGCCAACTCAATGAATGGCACCTTCATTCACCAGCTGGTGAAATCACAAGACAGCTGAACATCTTCCTTGTCCTTTCCTCCTCCTCGCCAGCACACAATCACCAAATTCTTATCCCTTTTCTCTTTATTTCTGCCTGCAGCAATCAGAACCATAAACCAAAATGATGGCAATGGCTTCCTGAGAAATGTAACTTCTTCCAATGCTATCTTTCTTCAATCCAGAATGTTACTTTAATCTTCCAATCTGATTATGTAAACTTTGTGCTTTCCATCAAAGTCAAGTGTAGCAGTCATTTTACTGGAGGATCTCACTGTATCTCCATGATAGGTTTTTCAGAAATATGAACTGTACAAACTGCTACAGTATACAAAAATTTACTTTTCTTCTTTTTTTACAATATAACCTGTTTCTTCTATATATACACTTTTAAATAAGAATAATTATTATCATTTACTAGTTTTGAAAAAGAGAATGGCCATAAGGTTTGTTTATTTAATGGGTTGATACAATTAGAATTTGTTTCTGACATATACAATTTTGAGTTTGCAAGAGATTACAGAAATTAAATTTAATCTGATTAGTTTAGAACAGAAATAAGTTGTTATAAAAGAAGTATAATGTTTAAAACATTGGCTGGCACTATATTTCAGACAAATCAAAATATTTAATTACCAATAATAATCCATTTAAAAATGAAAAGGATAATAATTTCTATAAAATAAGCAGGTAACAAAAAAGAGTATTACTAATATATGAATACCTCTCACACAGGACAAAAAGCTTTCCCTATAAACTTAAGGTGTCATATTGAACATATAATGAATTGTTTTACATGTTTTAACCCCAAACTGAGAAACATAAAGTAGACCTTTTTAGAAACTAGTTTATAATAAAAGAGGGAGCAACTACATTTCAACTATAAAAGATCTACTTTTGTAATTTCAATAGTACACTTCAGAGGTAGGTTCAAGTTTTCTGGGTATAAAATACTGTGGTGACCAGATTTTTAAAGTTTCAGATAGGTTGGAACTGATTGTCCAAATAAGATGACCTTACCTCAGAACTCAGAAATCAGAAGTTCTGATGCATTATATATAAGAATAGTGATGTAGCAACATCAAATGGCCAGATACTGCCAGTTCCTAGTTCTTCCCCTAAATATACCTGAACACAAGGTACAGGCACTCCAGCCTCCTCACTTTTCACCCAAAAATGTGGGGAAATTATCCCCAATTGAATCTCTGAAGACTTATATGTACAACAGTAAACACAACATTTAATTCCATGTATGCCTTTTAATCTTTTTAGTGACAAAAGTTTTCTTTCCTGTGCATTGCATATAAGCCATTTTGCTCCTTTTTTAGAAAGTAGGAAGAGTATAAAGGAAAAAGTGAAAATCTCCAGCAATCCCATAACACAGTTAACTACTACCATTTTAGTATATATCCTTCCAAATAGTTTCCCTACACACACACACACACGTATGTTTTTAAACACAAACACTAGTTTAGGATATACATGCTGCTTTGTAACTTCTTTCTTTCTTATAAATATACCATGTAATCTTGCCCTATCAAACTTTTTAAACTCATCATTATAATAGTTGAATAGTATTTTATTACATTATAATTTGTTCTATCAATTCTATTATACTAACTCTTAGCATAGACTTTATTACACATCAATTTTGTGATGAACACCTACATAAAAACATGTTGTATACTTTTCTGTTTCCTTAAAATTTCTATAAGCAGAATTTTTGAGTTAATGACATTTTAAGTTCAATTCTAGGATAATTTAAACAAAAATCTCTGCTCTTCTTTAAAGCTCTAAGATAGTCAGTCACCTGTAAACTATACGACTTTATACCCAGACTTTTGGCCCATTCTTTATTTCTAATTTAATTAAATAGATGGTTATCATCCATGGACTGCATCTAAATTTTTGATATTAGTATTGCCAACACTAACCACACTGAGATGAAATTTCCTCCCTATCCCCCACCTCCCAATTTGGGAACTCACCCCCCACCCTGCAAAAAAAACCCCAATCTTACAATGTTATATTAAATATGGAGATTTCTAAAACATTGAAATATAGAAAGTTATCTGTTAGAATTAGAAAAAGAAAGTAGCTATCTTTATTTATTTCTCTGGAGCTCTACCCTTCACTGAACTACTTATGCCAGAAGAAAAAAGCAGCAGCATCTTGAAGATGGCTAAAATTCCTTTGCTTCTCTTCTTCCTTTTTTTTTCTTTTTCCTCTTCCTATAATTCTGGGCTGGCCTTTTGACCAGCTAGGACCAACAGTATGTGACAGAAGTGACACTGTGTGGGACCTTAAGAAATCAACAGCTTTTGCACTTCCTGGAACATTTCCTTTTTTTCTAAGCCAGCCACCACAAAAGCAATCCAGTCACCCTTGGACCACCATGCTGTGAGGAAGCTCCAACAATCCAGACAGAGAAAAGCAGCCACTTAGAGAATCAATGAAGTGCCTGATATATGCCGGGGTGGGGAGGGTGGGGGGAGCCTTCTTGCATATTTCATCCAAAGCCAGCCAGCAGCCAAATGGAGCCCAGTAATGATCCCAGATGATGCCATGTGAAGCAAAAGAACCTCACAGGCTGAATCATTGCCCAAATCCAATCTCAAAAGAACTGCAAGCAAATAATCTAGTTGTTTCAAACATTAAATTCTGGGGTAGGCTGTTCCATAGCAATAGATAACAAAACACACCTAAATACATTTAAGCACAGGCTAGCTCTAACTGGGAAGGTTGGTGACGGTGGATTATTGAGGGCATCAGCAGGGAGGAGGGTGCCCATTTAAGTATACACCCAACGTAATTTAGGGAAGGGAGAAATTTTTTAGTTAAAACAGTTCTATGAGGAATATGAGAAAACAGGTAAGAGAACGGTGCAAAGTTTTAGAAAAGTCTAAAGCATGTCTCACTAAGGAAAATGTTTACTATCTTAGGGAAGCTATTTGAGGGGCACAAAGTTTTCTACACTGAAAATCTAGCCAAGTACAGAAAAGGCATAAAGCATAAAATTAAAACTACTTATTTTATGTACCAGTCATAGCAATATTATATTTGTAAGAACAAGGAGAAAGTCAACATTATATATGCTAATAGAGCATTCTGCCTCTATGCTGACTGCAGAAACAAAGCTAGATTTTCTAGCAAAGTCTGAAGAAAGCAGATGAAAAATAAGTGAAAAAGAATAAACCATAGTCTTGTTTACAAAAGGTAAAAAATATTGGGATTTTTCATTGAAAACATTTTTCTTCCAAAGATCAGCTCACTGCTAGAAACATTTAGAAATGGTTGACACAGATAATTCTTCTAGGAAATCTCAGAGCCTGCTTAAGCCATAAGTATTTGCCTCTTGAGTCATTTTGGCTTTTCTTGGCTTTCCCAGTAGGGATGATTTCAAATCTGAGTTTTTTGAAGCTAACATCAAAATTTTTGTTTCATAAAAAATACTTCCTAGGTGTTTCTTATTTAAAAACAGATAACAAGGTATATAATTCATGGTATATGTTCACAATGGTATTAGCATGCAGAAATCAACTTAATGTCAAATAAAACTCAAAGTTATAAAGATTCAAATCTTTCTAAGAGAGAAAAATTAAGATAAAGAATTTAAAAACATTAGAAGGGACCTCTTTACCTACAAATTTAAGTCGGACCACTTGCTCTCAAAACTTCCTTTCAATGTTATTACAAAGAATGGTATTATGGTTATAAACTTAAAAATACAGACACACACGTGCACACGTTAAGTCCATCTACACAACACTTTGTGTACTTTTTTTTTATTTACTTCTTGATACAGGATCTTCTATGAGCTAAGAAATTAGATCTTAACACAATACCCTTCTGAATCTCCACAGTTCATTTTCAATATGTTATAATACATCTAAAAAGAGAATTGATGGTGTGAATACTTTTGCTGATTAAAATTTATTAAATGTATTAGCCTCATTCAGACTGTGCATTTTTACTTTAACAAGTGACAATTCTTGGTGTAGGGATGGTGATCCTAACTTATATGGGGAAAAAAGAGATTATTTTAAGTTCCTCCCACCACTCCATGCCAACTATCTCAGCAAACTGATATAATATGATTTGCATCTAAGCGGTGTCTTCCCACAGGTGTCTTGGAAAAGACAGAAAAGGTTAAAGGAATAATACTGGGGGAAAAAACTTAGAGCTAAGGGGAACTGGAAAAAATGAGGTATTAAGTAAAAGTTAGAATGAAATGATACATCCCAGGGAAGTTTAGGTTTGTAATGTATTAACAGGCTGCCAGGAAGGTAACAGTTTTACTTAATTCTTCAAATAAGATTTCTGGGTTTGACTATGTAAATTATTAAATGATTTAATCCCAAAACCATTAATATTTCAAAAAATAAATGTCTGTTGAAAAAAGAAACAACTAATATACTCAAAAGTCAAAGCAAAGGGTTCTTGTGGTTTTTATGTCAGTTTTCTCCCTCATTCTATTGCTAAAAACAAGGGACTATCACATACATATTTATGTAAGGTGACTTTATTAAAATTGGGTAGAAATAAAATAGTCAAACAAGCATAAAACTTAACACATGCCTTGTTATTAAATAAAAATATTGACATGCTGTTACTTGCTCTGCTGATTATCACACTAATGCAATTACATCAGCAGTCTACCTGTAAAAATTTCTTCTTCATTTCATCAAAGATATTTTGTCTGCATCTCCAAAACACATCCTATGGTATACAAAGAACAAAATGAATTACAAATTATTTCTTTAAAATACAGAGGTTAAACAGCAAAATGAGAACAATTAATCTAAAGACATCTTTTGTAAACAAGTTTTCTAGAATTTTATTCATAAATTACACTTACTCTTATGAAATTACTGAAAATTTCTGCCATAGTTATAAAGAATAATATTAACATGAAAAACAATTACATTTTTAAAAAGAGTGGTACCTTAAGATTTGGGTATGAATCAGAAGTTCTAAGTTACAGAATATTTTTCCCAGTTTTAATGAGATGTAGTTGACATACAACATTGTATTTTTATTACCACTATAAGTTTAGTTAACATCCATCATCTCACACAGTGATGAGAATCTGGCCACTGTGCTGTGTGGGAGCCAAGTAGCCACATGGAAAAGTCATGTGTATCACGTTCCAGTCACAGCTGAACATGAGATCACAGCTGGCAACCAGCATCAGCCACCATACACGTGCGTGAGAAAATATTCAGATGATTCTGGCTGATATCCTTTCAGCTGCCCAGCTGACACCTAGCCTAGCAGAAACAACCTGCCCTAGACTAACTTTGCTTAAATTAACATCTGTGAGCAAAATTCACTAAGTTTGGGAGCAAACTGTTATATAACAAAAGACAATCAGAAGAAAAACGTCTCAATCTGCTCCTCTCACCTTCCTATAGACAATCGCAAGTGTCTTAGTATTCTTTAGTATTCTTCATTTCCTTTCCTTGGGTCAGGTTTTATAGCTACCTGATATATTTGTTTATATTTTACTTATGTATTATCTATCTCCAAAAAAAACTTCTACTATGAGCCAATATGAAATAGCAGACTGGATTTACCCTCCCCACCTTAAACAACTAAAAATCTAGAAAAAATATATAAAGTGATAGTTCTTAAATATTAAACAACAGGCAACATGGGACAGTGATCCCTGTGAAAGCAGCAACAGACAAGATAAGTCATCATCCAGGCTGCAGTGCTGGGGAGGAAGAAGCCAGGTAGAGTCCAGCAATCTCCCTGAATTCAAGAGATGAAGTGGGGAGTTCAAGGAGGCCAATTCAGCTAGAATTTACAGGGCAGAATATTGAAGAGAAGAACGCTGCACAAATATTAGGCTGGCCAAAAAGTTTGTTCGTTTTTTCCATAAGATGGCTTTAGTAGTACTTAGTTGTCTTTACCTTAATTCAAAACAACTTTGTTAGATTGTATTGTGGCAGCATCATATTGACATGCATTAAAAAACACTTATCACAATTGGTGAATTTCTGTGTAGCCATTTTAATATTGAAGATGAAAAGCAACATTTTCGGCATATGATGCTTTATTATTACAAGAAAGGTAAAATGCAACTGAGATGCAAAAAAAGATTTGTGCGGTGTATGGAGGAGGTGCTGTACTAATCAAACATCTCAAAAGTGATCTGCAAATATTCATGCTGGAGATTTCTCGCTAGACAATGCTCCATGGTCATATAGACCAGTTGCAACTGAAAGAGATCAAATTGAGACATTAACTGAGAACTATCAATGTTCTGTCACATGGGAGACAGCTGACATACTCAAAATATCCAAATCAATAAAGTTATTGGTAAAAATAAAAAAATTATTTTATTTTACTTAAAAAGCTAAAGGGACTTTTTTGGCCAACCCAATAGCAAACTCTAGAGATCTGTAGAGTGGTCCTTCTTTGAGTACTCAGCTGAGCACTCATCTGCATATGCATGTGAAGAAACTATCTGAAGCCTATGGAAGAACCACAGGAAAGAATCCCTGGAACTCACTTCAGTTTCCACCAGCCAGAGTGGGGAAAAAAAAATCTCATAATACACAGGGCATCAGATGAGAGAATTGGCAAGAGTGCTGTCTCAGGGACCAAATAAGGCCTGGTCTAAAGGCTACTCTGGTCGAAAGTTTAAAAGCCTAAAAGCCTCAAAAGGATCAAACTGTTTAAAGTAAATTAACTGCATCCAAAAACAAAGCTCAAGAATATTTATGGGAATAAAAATATCCAGTAGCAACCAAAGTAAGTAAAATTAAAAATATCTGCCATCCAATCAAAAATAAACAAGCATGCAAAAAAAAAAAAAAAAAAAAAAAAAAAAAAAAAAAAAAAAAAAAAAAAAAAAAAAAAAAAAAAAAAAAAAAAAAAAAAAAAAAAAAAAAAAAAAAAAAAAAAAAAAAAAAAAAAAAAAAAAAAAAAAAAAAAAAAAAAAGAAAGAGAAAACATGGAAACTATTACCCATATTAAGGAGAAAAATCAATCAATGAAAACCAACCCAAAAGTAATACAGATGATAGAATTAATAGATAAGCATATAACAAGTTTATAACTATATTCTGTATTTCAAGAAGGTAGAAAAGGTTGTGTTAGGGAAAAACATGGAAGATAGAAAAAAGATCCAACTCAAATTTCTAGGAATGAAAAGTACAATAGCTGAGATGAAATATATAATGGATGGGAATAACAAATTAGGTATCATTGAAGAAAAGATAATGAACTCTTGAAGATACAGCAATAAAAACTATCAAAAATAAGACACAGAGGGGGAAAAAAGTCAAAATAGACCAAAAAGTGGGACAACTTTCTTATCAGAGGCCAGAAGTAAGTTGTATAATACTTCTTAGCTGCTTACAGAAAATAACTGTTAGCCCAAAATACTGTATCCCCCCAAAAATGTCCTTCAGGAATGACCCAGGAATGGATTTAGTAGTCAAGTAGAATCCAAGACATTCTCAGATGAAGGAAAACTAAAAGAATTTGTCTCCAGTAGAACTACTCTAAAGGAAATTTTCTAAACAAAAAGGAAATGATCAAAGAATGAACCTTAGAACATCAGGAAGGAAGAATATGGTAAGTAAAATGTATCTAAATACAACACACTTTTCTTCTCCCATTGAGTTTTTACTAAATGGTTGTCAGTTGAAGTAAAAACTAAAGGACTGCTTGATATAGTTACAAATATAAGCAGAGGCTATATTTAACATAATTATAAATGAGGGAGGGTAAAGGGACATAAAATAAGTTCCTACATTTCAATTTAAGTGGTAAAATAACGACACTAGTAGATTCTGCCAAGTTGACATATCTAATGTAACACTCAGAGGAACCACTAAAAAAGCTATCACAAAAGAATACAATGAAAATCACTATAGATAAATCAAAATGGAATTTAAAAAATGTTTAGGTAACTCATGAGAAGACAAAGTAATAAAACAACAGAAAAATGGAAAACAGAACAGAAAACACAAAATAAAATGGCAGACTTAAGCTCTAACATATTAATCATTACATTAAATACAAATGGTCCAAATAAACCATTAAAAGGTGAATTGTCAGAGTAGATTTAAAAATATGACCCAATTATATGCTGTCTCTATGAAACTTACTACATGCACATGTACACACGTGTCAAATATGTGACATTAAAATTTGTCACATGAATTGGTATATAAAATATATTTCACGTAAATTATTTTATATGAAAATAAAAGGATTGGGAAAATATACCGTGCAATCATTAATAAAAAAAAGTAGGAGTTAATTTTAAAAATTAATAATCAGATAAAGTAGACCTCAGAATAAAGAAAATTATCAGAGATAGACAGATTATACAATGATAAAAGGGTCCATCCACCAAGGCATAGCAATCCTAAATGTGTATGAACCAAAAAACAAAGCTTCAAAATGTTTGAAGCCAAAACTGATAAAACTGAAAGAATTAAATAAATGTAAAATTGTAGTTAGGAGATCTCTCTTGATCTCTCTCTCTCTCTTTCTCAACAATTGCTAGAACTACACACAAAATCATCCAGGTCATTAAAAAACCAACAATACCATCAACCAATAGGATCTCATAACCAACATTTACAAAACATTCCAACCAAAAGACAAAATATACATTCCTGTCAAAAGCCCAAGGAACACATAACCAAGACAGACCATATCATGGGCCATAAAACAAACTTCCATAGATTGAAAAGAACTGAAATGTAGAAAGAAACTGTAGAGCATATTCTGCAACCACACTGGGATAAAAAAGACCCAAATAAATGGAGAAACATAATATGTTCTTACATTGGAAGACTCAACCTAGTAAAGATGTCAATTCTTCCCAAATAGATATACACTTTTTAAAAGCCACCCAATGGAGGAAAGATAGTCTTTTCAACAAATGGTGATGAAGCAATTGGACATCTATAGGCAAAAAATAATAATCCTCAATCTAAATGTCTCACCTTAAAAAATAATTAACTGAATATGGATCATAAATATGAAAAATATAAAACTATAATTTTTTAAAAGAGTCATAGGAGAAAATTTTCCAGAGCTAAGACTAGGCACAGTTCTCAGACTTAACATCATAAGCTGGACTTCAGTGAAACTAGAAATGTTTATTTTACAAAGACCCTGTTAGGTACGAAAAGACAAGCTACAGAGTGGGACAATATATTTCCAACCACATAATGAACAAACAACTAGTATTTAGGATATCTAGAGAACTCTGAAAGTCTAGCAATAAAAAAGCAAGCAATCTAATTAGAATATAAGCAAAAATCATGAGAGACATTTCAATGAAAAGCATAACAGATGGCAAGTAAGCACATGAAAAGATGTTCAACATCACTAGCCAATAGGGAAATGCAAATTAAAACCAAAATGAAATATACCACACACCTATCAGAATAGCTAAAATTAAAGTGATTACACCAAATTCAACAAAGATACAGAAGAAACAGACATGAAAATTAACAAGCCCCACCTAAGGGATATATGAAAAGACTGTACTTAACAACTGCTATATATATTTTTTTCTTTTAAAGCATACATAGAACATTTATAAAAACTAACC
This sequence comes from Anoura caudifer, assembly GCA_004027475.1. Classification (NCBI taxonomy): domain Eukaryota; kingdom Metazoa; phylum Chordata; class Mammalia; order Chiroptera; family Phyllostomidae; genus Anoura; species Anoura caudifer. Next base: position 223,180 of record PVKU01000820.1, on the reverse strand, counting down.
TGATATTGGTCTTCACTATAAAGCAAATCTCAACAAATTTCAAAGGACTGTTATGCAGAACTTTCTCTCACTATAATGCAAGTGAATTAAATTATTAATAACAAAAAGATGACTGGGAAAACCATATATAACTGTAAAATTAAGAGACACTAAATCATGGGTCAAAAAAGAATAATGGAAATTAGAAAATATTTAGAACCAAATGATAATAAAATATTACATATTGAAGCTGATACAGAGTATAAGGGGAAAGTAAGGAGTTTTACAGCAGAACAAGGGAGTCTACATAAGAATAGGCAGAGGCAGGATGAAGAGTGATCTGCCCAACTCTGAATGAGGAGCTTGCAAAACCTAGAGCTCAAAAACAGTTCTCCCTTGCTAATGGTGTATGGGGCTGTAGCGGGTCCCCAGAAGGCAGAAAACAAAACCAAACAACAAACTCTGCCATATTGCTAGAGCAGAAGAAATAAAAAGGTAAAAGCAGATATTAATGACATAGAAAATAAAAATACTATGAAGAAAATATCAAAGCAAAAAGCTGGTTCCTTAATGACAAACTACTGATACAAGATAATCCCTAAAAAGAAAAAAATATTATGAATAAGGGAATAGAAGTACACACACACACACACACACACACACACACACACACACACAATGACAAAGATAAAATAATGTCACCAGCAAATTTATGCCAATATATTTGAAAACATAATGAAATGGAAACATCTGAAAGATATAACCTATCAAACTCAAAGGGAGACAAAAGAAAACCTTAATAGTCCTAAAGTCATTAAACAAATTGAGTTAGTACTTAAAAATCTTTCAATAACAACAAAAAATTCCAGGCCTAGATGATTTTTTAAAAGTTTTTACCAACTACTCAAAGAGAAACCATTCAGGTTTTACAGATATTTTTCAGTTATAGAATATGAGGAATGCTCTCAAATCATATTATGAGGCTAGCATTTGGTACTAAACTCTAAAATACTAGTATTAAAAAAGGAAAGTCATAACCCAGTATCACTCATGAAAACAAATGCAAAATACCTGAAACAAATTATTAGGGATCTGAATGCAGCAATATATTTTTTATGACTTTTTAAATTTTTTATTGTTGTTCAGTTACATTTGTTCCCATTTTCCCCTGTTGCTCTCCCCTACCCCATCCAATCGTGGCTCCCAAAGACAATCCCCACCACACTGAACCTGACCTTGGGTCCTTTCTACATGTTCCTTAACTTGACCCTTCCCTTTTTTTTCCCTTGTTATCCCCCTCTTTTCTCCCCTCTGGTCAGTCAGTTTTTTCTTTATTTCCATGTCTCTGGTTCCCTTTTGCTGGTTTGTTTGTTTTGTTGATTAGATTCCACTTTTGGGTGAGATCATATTATATTTGTCTTTCACTGCCTGGTTGATTTCACTTAGCATAATGTTCTCCAGTTCCATCCATGCTGTCTCAAAGGGTAGGAGTTCCTTCTTTCTTTTTGCTGTGTAGTATTCCATTGTGTAAAAACACCAAAGTTTTCTGATCCACTCATTTACTGATGGACACTTCGGCTGTTTCCAGTACTTGGCTATTGTAAATAATGCTGCTATAAACACAAAGGTGCATAGGTTCTTTTGAATTGGTGTTTTAGGATTCTTAGGGTATAATCCCAGTAATTTAATCACTGGATCAAAAGGCAGTTCCATTTTCAGATTTTTGAGGAAGTCTCATATTGTTTTCCACAATGGCTGCACCAGTCTGCATTCCCACCAACAGTGCAGTAGGGTTCCCTTTCTCTACAACCTCACCAGCACTTGTTTGTTGATTTGGTCATGATGGTCATTCTGACTGGTGTGAAGTGGTATCTCATTGTGGTTTTAATTTGCATCTCTCTGATGGTTAGTGATGTTGAGCATCCTTTCCAATTTTAGTGTATGTGCTGCCAAAGTGAGCTTGAGCAGCATTTCATATGTCTCTGGGCCCTTTATATGTCCTCCTTGGAGAAATGTCTGTTCAGGACCTTTGCCCATTTTATAATTGGATTGTCTGTCATCCTGGTGTGGAGTCCTGTGAATTCTCTATATATTTTGGAGATCAAACCCCTGTCCAAGGTATCTTTGGCAAATATATTTTTCTGTGTGGTTGGTTCCCTTTTAATTTTGCTGATGTTTTCTTTAGCCACGAAGAAGCTTTTTCATTTGATATAGTCCTATTTGTTTATTTTTTCCTTTATATCACTTGCCCTAGGGGATATATTGGTGAAAATACTGCTGCATGGGATATCTGAAATCTTCCTGCCTATGTTCTCCTCTAGAACTTCTATAGTGTCACAATTTATATTTAAGTCTTTTATCCATCTTGGGTGTATTTTAGTGTATGGTGTAAGTTGGTGGTCTAATTTCTTTCTTTCTTTTTGCATGTACCTGACCAGATCTCCCAATACCATTACTGAAGAGGCTATTTTTACCCATTTTATGCTCCTGCCCCCTTTGTTGAATATTAATTGGCCATAGAGACATAGGTTTATTTCTGGGCTCTCTATTCTGTTCCACTGATCTTTGTGATGTGACTGTTCTTATGCCAGTACCAGACCGTTTGAATACAGTAACCTTGTAGTATAGTTTAATATCAGGTATTGTGATCCCTCCAACTTTGTTCTTCTTTCTCAAAATTGCTGAGGCTATTTGGGGTTATTCATGGTTCCATATAAATTTTTGAAATATTTGTTCTAAACCTGTGAAATATGTCATTGGTATTTTAGTAGGGATTGCATTGAATCTATACATTGCTTTGGGTAGTATGGACATTTTAATGATGTTAATTCTTCCACTCCATGAACACAGTATATTCTTCCACTTATTTGTGTCTTCCTTAGCTTCTTTCTTCAGTGTTCTATAGTTTTCTGAATACAGGTCCTTTAACTCTTTGGTTAAATTTATTCTTAGGTACTTTTTTTTCTTATTGCTACAGTAAATGGGATTTTTTTTCCTAGTTTCTGTTTCTGATATTTCATTGCTGGTGTACAAAAATGCCTTTGATTTCTGACTTTGTATCCTGCTGTTTTGCTAAAATGAGTAGTTATGTGGTGGAGTTGACAGGGTTTTCTAGGCACATTATCATATCATCTGCAAACAATGACAGTTTTACTTCCTCTTTTCCAATTTGAATATCTTTTATTTCTTTTTCTTGTCTGACTGCTGTGAATAGAACTTCCAATACTATGTTGAATAGAAGTGGTGAAAGCAGACACCCTTGTCTTGTGCCTGATCTTGGGGGAAAGCTTTTAGGTTTTACCCATTGACTATGATGTTGGCTGTAGGTTTCTTGTATATGGCCTTTATTATGTTGAGGTATGCACCTTCTACTCCCACTTTGCTGAGTGTTTTTATCATAAATGGGTGCTATACTTTATTAAATGCTTTTCAGCATCTAGTTATATTATCATGTGACTTTGTTTTTCTTTTTGTTTATGTGATATGTTTATTGATTTACAAATATTATACCATCCTTGCATGCCTTGGATGAATCCCACTTGATCATGGTATATGATTTTTTTAATGTACTCTGGATGCGATTTGCCAGTATTTTGCTGAGGACTTTAGAATCTATGTTCATCAGTGATACTGGCCTGAATCCTGCAATGTATTAAAGCATAATACATCATAACCAGGATCATTTAACATTGGACATATCAATTTATATAATACAACATATTAACAGATTGAAAGAAAATCATGTCAATACATACAATACAAAAAGATACTTGAAAAAACCTAAAACATCTTTTCATGACAACTTTCCATAACTTCATGAACATCTTTTGATGATAATGCATAACAAAATAAAGAGAATTTCTTTAAGTGGATGAAGTGCATCTACAAAATTTTACAGCAAGCATATTTAATAATAAAATGCTAAAAACTTTCACTTTAAGAATAAATATATTTACTTTAAAAATAGAAATATATCCTGGCTGGGTACTCAGTTGGTTATAGTGCCATCCTTATACACAAAGGTTGCAAATTTGATCCTTCATCAGGGCACATACAGAACTCAATGAATGAATGCATCAGTAAATGAAACAACAAATCCATGTTCTTTCTCTCCTTCTCCTTCTTTCCCTCCCTGCCTCCCTTCCCTCTCTAAAATCAATCAATAAATTATTTTTTTTAAAGAACAGAACCAAAACAAGGTTGCATACTAGTCATCATTTCTGGTCAACACTGTTGAGAGTGCAATAAGCAAATATATGCAGTGGAATACTATGCAGCCCTTTAAAATAATGCTATGTGATATTTATTGACAAGGGAAAATATTCACTACATATTGCTAAGAAATAAGGGTAGCCTTACAACACAAAACAAAAGAGCCTTTTAAAAAGTCTGTATTGGGAAGGAGAAGAAAACATGTATAGAATAAAAGAATTACATCAAAATGTTAAGAGTATTATCTTTTAAGGATAGAATTAGAAGTGATTTTCTTCCCTTTTTCTTTTCTGGGACTTCCAAATTTTTGGCACTGCACATGTATATGTTTTTACAACTTAATATAAACCACAAAAAAGAAACCTATGTACTTAGTTAACTTTTATATAAAATAAACATTTCTAAGTGTTAGCCCACTCACCCTATCAAAAGAGACAAAACAACTAAGTGCACAGTAAGGGAATGAAAGCACGTTGCCCGGGCAGCAGTACACATGTCAAAGATGTGCAGAGAGTTCAAGGACTACACTCTCAGTGTGTACAACATGCAGAATGATGTGTCTATGGAAAATAAACAAACAATAAAAACCAGCATAATAAAAAGATTACATAATATCAACAGATACTAATATATAGGTTTTAGGTAATTTGAAGTTACTACATAAAAATATAATGAGAGAAACTAAGGATGTCTAAAACAGAGAAGGCAATAAACTTCAACATCTAGGACTCCTCTACTTCAAGTAATATATACTTGGAAGAATACAGGGCACAAGGAAGGATGAAAGCCCCTTAAAAAGAAATTAACAGAAAATAGCATTCATTTAGTACTGGTTAAAAAAGAATTATTGTCACTTACAGCCTTAGAGCCACACACACGATACGTGTTGCACAGTTTAAAATATCTAATAATTTCTGGAAGAGGGAGGAGATGTATTTCTCCCTGTTCCTCCTGCTAAATAAAACTAAAAATTTTATGTATAAGGAAAATATAAGAAGACTGAACTGTGATGAGAAAGCAGACTGACTAGGGGCCTAAGGAATTAAGGACACGGTCATTAATTTCCTGGATTTATTTTTTGCCTACTACACCCTGGTCTGAGTGGGCACACACTAAAAAAAGCCCCAAGAAAAGAATGTCCTGCTCTAGCTAAAGGATCAGGAAAGGGGCACCCTTATAAAACAGAAAACTTTTAGACACTAATCATACTATACTCCAGCCAAACACCACAGAAAAAAAAAAAGCTATTGCCCTAACTCCACTCTCATCATCAAAGTCTGAGAGAGAAGCCTGGATTTCCAAGCTCGCTGGCTGTAACAAGGTACTCCCTTCCCTCCAGCAGGGTAGCATCAAAGAAGACCTAGTGGGCAGCAGGGTCTTTCATCACAGCCCAGTGGTAAAGACAGCCTCTGCACTTCCCTGTCAGTGGAAGCCACCTGGAAATAACAAAAGGCCCCACCGCCTCCCAACCAAGCAGGTGTCCACAGAAGCTTAAAGGGAGTATGAACTTCAACCCCATCGGCAGTAATAAGGCACACCTCTCACCCGAGACTGTAAATAAAGGTGGAATGAGGAACTGGACTCCCTCCTCTACCTCCGAGTAACAAGGAAGTGCCCCCTTTTCCCTGTTGGCATGCCATCAGAGGAAGTCTGTTAGGAGATTTAAATAAGATCCAAAGTCTCATAATGTAATACTCAAAATGTCCAGAATATAATAAAAAAAAAATCACTTGTCAAAGAACCAAAAACATGTCAACTTGGAGATGACACAAATGTTGAAATTATCTGACAAGGACTGTAAAGTGGCCATCATAAAAACATTCAGGAAGCAATTATGAACACACATAAAATAAATGAGAAAAGAGTCTCAGCAAAAGACTACCAGCTAAAATACAATAACCAAAATTAAAACTCACTAGGTGGGCTCAATAGCTGAATGAAGATTACAAGGGGAAAGAAAGATCAGTGACCCTGAAGATAAGAACAAGAGAAATCTTTGTCTGAACAATAAAGCAAAAAACAGACTTAAAATCTATCTCAAGCACCTGTAAAACTATAAAAAGATCAGTCTTAAGCACCCATAAGACTGTAAAAAAACATGTAATATTTGTGTCATCCAAGTTCTGGGAGAAAAGGAGAAAGAGGGCAGGCCTGAAAAACCTCTCTAAGATATAATGGGTGAAAACTTCCCAAATTTGAAAAAGACATAAAACTACATATTCAAGAAGCTGAGTGAATCCCAAAGAAGATAAACTCAAAGAAAAACCTGCCAAGACACATCATAATCAAAGGGAAAGCCTTTGAAAACAGTGAGAGAGAAATGTCTTATCTGTTAAGCGCAAAACTATTCAAATAAATGTACCGATAGACTATTTCTCCTCAGAAATCACAGAAGCAGCGGTGGCACAATGTTTTCCAAATGCTGTTAGAAAAAAATAGTCAGTTCAGAATTCTATATCCAGCAAAAATATCGTTCAGGAATAAAGGGGAAATAAAGACACTTTCAGATGAAGTAAAAGAGATTTGTTGTTAGCAGACGTACCCTAAAGGAATGGCTAAAGGAAGTTCTCTAAACAGAAACGATGAAAATGTTATGAAACTACTTTATATTAAAAGTGAAATATAATTATTATATTCTATGATAATGTATAAATGCTATGTTATATAAGTAATTAAAGTACTGCCCTCATTAACACACTGCAAAACTCCAACTATAAAATAACTTAGAGTTTACTCAATGTGATATTTGGGCTATTACTACAAAAAGCTAGGCATTATGAGCTCTTTGTCAAGTCTATAAACTTCTGATATATCACTTACCTATGCTGCAAAGTCAAATTCAACTTACATCATTTCAACTTTCAATAATTTTCAAAACATGTGACCCTATATGTATCACATACATACATATACAAAAATAAGTCTTAAAAAGGCAATTCTAGTACATACTACAAACTGGATAAACCTTGAGAAAATTACGCTAAATGAAATAAGCCCACCACGAAAGGTCAAATACTATATGATTCCACATTTATTTCATATTAGAGGTAGGTGGGTAAGGAAATGAGAACTTATTGCTAATGGGTAGAGTTGTGCAAAATGAAAAGATTTCTGTGGGTGGATAATGGTGTGTAGCACAACAATGTGAATGTACTTAATATCCCTGAACTGTACACTTAAAAATGGTTAAGATGGTAAATGCCATGTTACATGTATTTTACCATAATTTTTTAAAATATTAAAATTAAACAGAGAGGTTATGACCATAAATTTGTAAAAGTAGCAAAATTCCCTGTAAATCTGGCTTCTACTGGTCTGTGTTACAAACACATAATATGCATAAACATATTATGGATAAATGTAAATATATGTATATGCAAGAAAATTTTTTTCTTATAATCCAAAAAATATAAAATCCTCCTATTTTTAAGAGCTTTCATGTAATTTGAATGTATATATTCATACATGTAGAGAAAAATATAGGAATAAAAACAGATTTCAAATTTATGTGTGTGTGTGTGCATATTTTGTAGCCCCTTCCACTAAGAGAACCTAAAAGTAATGACATCCCTCTAGCAATAAATATATCTAGCATCCAGATTTTGGTTTCTGAATACCATCCTCCACAAAAAGGATTCAAGGTTTTTGTAGAAATGGCTGGTGTCAGTGCTGGGGCTGAGAAAGTCCAAGAAGAACTTGGAACATCTTATAGTGCCAGAAAGGAAGGAAGTTTTTTAAGAATGGTGGGATATGTCAGTTAAAATGGCTCTCACTAACCAAATCTTGACTAATTTAAACATCAAAATAAATAGATGAATTATTCAATTAAAGTTAACATTAAAAAGATTGTTGTATAGAATGAAAGGTAATCAAATGAATAAGAATATATATGTATTCCAAAAACTTTAATACTATATCCTATTTCTAAATAATATTAAGATACTGTTGATGGGCAGTAAAGATTAGAGAATGGCTCTATCTGGCCTAATACTTCTTAAGGAATCCTTAGAAAACTTATTTTCAATTTTTAAAACTCACTTGCTTACTTAAAAGCAAAAATGTTAGCTATAGAAGTTATCTGCCTGGAAGTTGTGTTCCCAAATCAAATATAAAAACATTGCTCATATTTTTTAAAAAAATCTGATCATGAACTTTTTATTCAGCATATTTTAAATATTCAACTTAGAAATAATGTGTATGTAAATAAATGAGAATTAAGGATAAAGACATTATTGTTAAATTTTACATGAACCAATTTAGAATTTTTAGTGCTTATTTCAGTTTTTAAATTTTTTAGAAATCATTTACTCTTTCCACTTTTGTGACTTCATGTTTTAAATGTTCCATTTTAATGTGAATGAAAACTGAAGTTAAATATGTCATTAAAAGCCCTGGCCAGGTATCTAGTTGGTTACAGCACTGTCCTAATACGTGGAGGTTGCAGGTTTAATCCCTGGTCGGAGCACATACAAAAATCAATCAATGAATGCATAAATAAGTGGAACAACAAATCAGTGTCTCTCCCCCACCCCCACTCTCTAAAATCAACAAATAAAAAAATAAAATAAAGTATATTGTTAAAATATATCACATTTCTCAATTCCCATTCCTATTTCTGTTCATTATTCCTAAACAGTCAAGCCTTTCTAATAAAACATCTCTATGAATCAGTATAATCAAAAAGTATTAAAAGCTATATATTACTAACAAAATTCAAGTCTTTTTTACTATCTACTTTAAGTCCATTCCCACTACTATCCTTTATAACTTCCCCCCAAAAGTTCAGTCTTCTAAACCCTAGCTTTTCATAACATTCAGTTTTAGGCTTAAATTTCTAAAAATGCTTCATATTTCTAGGATTTATATCATTTTTAAAAAAAAATAGACTTCAGCTCTTCTCCTTAAAATAAAACAAACATGTCCAAGGATTTGAGATCGAGAATATATCAATATTTCAGAAAATCATAAAGATACAATATAACATTAATAAAGATCATAACAAGTCTTTATTACAGGAAAGAAACTAAGCAGATTCTTATGAATGATTCTGCTTAGATAAAAAAATGAAAATGGTACTTTACAATATTTATTACTAAAAACTAACTACAGAAGTAGAAGGTCTAATGCCTTTAATGAATTCTCTAAATCAGTGATAGTCAACCCTTTTCATCTCATGGCACACATAAACTAATCACTAAAATTCTGTAGCACATTAAAAAATATTTTATATTTTTGCCAATCTGACATATTGTGTTGGCCACTGTCATTTTTTCATTTAACAATCTAAGGCCACTTCTTGAGGACACTGTCCAGTGTTTCTGGTCAGCTAATGTCGAAGCAGATCAGCACAGCGTCTGAAACAGGACAGGCCAGGGCCAGATGTTATAGTAAAATGAACCTGAAATGTCCCACACGTTGAACTCAATGAGGCACTTGTCTATCTCAAAGCATGCAGCATAGTTCTCACAGTGGGGACATAACTCCCCTGGTAGGCATCCTTGGCAAACACTTGCAGCAGCACCATCTTGCTGCTCATGGTGTCCCCAACTACAACTCAAGCACCACCACCAACTCTCCCACCCCGCAACCTCCCTCCTTCTGCCTGGGCAGCGTTGCTGCCAACAGCAGTCTCAGCTCACTGGCCCACACAGTGCCCCCTTTGCCCTGCCCCCAACACCTTAAAGATTGTGTCACAGTGTGCTTTTTGCAGCATTCCAGTTGAAAAATCTCTGCTCTAAACAAAATGTGTTCATTCAGGAAAACAGTTTTATAGTATGTTATAGTTGAGGCTTTTAGAAATAGTGTCTCTTAAAATTTTTACGTAAATTTTTAAAAACTGATTAAAAAACTGAAAATTTTCCAAGCAGATTTTAAATTATGAAAATGTTTTAGTGCAAGAGCTTTTACTATTTTTTAAAGAGTTTATTTATTTATATTTAGAGAGAGGAGAAGGGAAGGAAAGAGAGGGAGAGAAACATCAATGTGTGCTTGCCTCTCACGTGCCCCCTGCTGGGGACCTGGCCTGTAACCCAGGCATATGCCCTGACTGGGAATCAAACCTTCAACCCTTTGGTTTGCAGGCTGGCACTCAATCCACTGAGCCACACCAGCCAGGGCAGAGCTTTTACTATTTAAAGTAAGTTTGAGAATAATCACTCCCTGCTTTAACCTGCTTTCTAAATTCAAATCTTCATAGGAATTTTCTAAAAGATGACTTTGTATCTGGTTCTAAAGGCTTAGTTTGAGGCATAAAAAATTGTAAGTATATTTTATTGTAAGTACTTTACTATGTTACCAATAAAACAAGCTCCCAGAGCCCCCATGATATAATTAGAAAACTAAATATACAAAACTCTTTGGAAACTGTTTTACTTGTAACAAATTATATCAAGTTCTAATTCAATTAGGAAAAAACCAACAATGTAAAGTTTCAGAACTCTAAAAGAATACCATATTTTTAGGACCATAAGATGCACCTAGGTTTTAGAGGAGGAAAACAGGGAAAAAAAATTGAAGCAAAAAAATGTGGTAAATATTTAATAACTTGTGACCCTGCTCCACTGCTACCTCCCCTCACAGCAAGCCAGGGAAGCTACATTCAAACTATAAGATGCACCCCACTTTCCCCAGGAAAGTGCGTTTTTTAGTCTGAAAAATATGGTAGTTTAAAATCTAACTATGATCAATAAATTAACTTGACAGTTAAGAACCAATCAGCTGACTCATCATCACACACGATACATTTAAAGCCAGATGGACCTTTGGACATCAGATCAAACTCCTTATTTTACAGTCGAATAAAAAGTCAGTCAGGAACCTGAAGGCACTTACCTAAGGTCACATACAAACACAGATCTCCTAAGAAATACAGGCTTTCTGGAGACTTTATAATGTTAACATATTTGTGGCATTAAAATTGTAAGGATACGCTGTTTTCCCCCTCACTTCTATCCTAATCTCTTCCCACTTTTGCTTTATTCCTTTAATAGTAGTTGTTCTCCTGCCAATGGTAACTCACCAATAATGTACCATAGGTATCTAAACTTAGAAACTAAACAAATTCCTCTCTGGAGGAGAAATAATATACCCTTTACTATTTCCATTATCTTTACAGTTCATTACAGTTAAGTTTTCTTTGAGTACAATATTGCTGACACACAGTGACTCAGCTTGTGATAAAACTGATTTGTTTGAAGGTCTTGAATATTCTGCATTATTAGTAAATCAAAGAAGCTGTAACCATACTGTTCATTTAGAAGCATGAATAATAATTTTCATGTAAGATTACATTCCTATAATACTCTGAACATGAAATTGTACAACTGAAAAAGTGTGAAAGTTATTTAAAACCACTTAAAGACTGTTTATTTTCTATTGGAGTAAACTACAGTCCAAAGAGCAATATATTGTAGAGGCAAAAGATCTAGACTATAATTCTTAGGTCAAGATGGCTGGTAACTCTTCTTTTAACGGTGTAATCCTAAACAAGTCACTTATCTGTGACTCTCAGGCACTACAAAAAAGTTTTTCTGAATATCAAAAGAGAGTAACTTGAAAATGCTCTATAAATTATAACATTATAGTCCTAATTGGTGTGGCTCAGCAGATTGCAAGCCAGCCTAGGAACCAAAGGGTCTCAGGTTTGATTCCCAGTCAGGGCACATGCCTGGGTTGCAGGCCAGGTCCCCAACAAGGGGCACATGAGAGGCAACCACACACTGATGTTTCTCTCCCTCTCTTTTTCCCTCCCTTCCCCTCTCTCTAAAAATAAACAAAATCTTAAAAAAATTATAACAATAATATCATATAAGAGGTATTACTTAGAATGTTACTATCCTTATAAAAGAATTTTAAAATCTATAATCCTTGACTATAATAAATATACATAATTTATATTTTTAGAACTTCAAAAATAGGAATTTCATCAGATGGGAAAAATTGGCAAATATCTTTTGTTTTCTGATTACGCAGCCTTCTCACAAAATTAAAAAACCTACTACCAAAAAAGTTGAGAAAAACCTACTATTAAAAAGTTTATGTAGATTTATAATTTAGGGACAAATCTTATACCATATCTGGTCCAACTCCTTTATTTCACAGATGAAAGAATTTTTTTTAATAGGCCGACAAGGATTAAGCAACTAAGGCAAAGTCAAACCAGTGAGTTTTCTGATTCCCAAACCATTGTTCTTTCAAACAGACCAGTTAGTATGTAAACCACATTCTCCAAGAGCCTACCAAAATTATAACCACACTACCTTTTACATAATTACCTGTTTTCGCTATGTAAATCATTAACTCCTTAAGAATAGGTACTTTTCTCTCCCTCCTATCAGTACCTAGCAAAACTTTAACCATATAAAATCTTCATAAAGTATGCTTTTTATATCAGGCTTAATAAAAAAAAGCTCAGGCACATGAAAAGATGCTCTATATTATTAGGCATTAGAGAACTGCAAATTAAACCCACAAAGAGATATCACTACACACTTACTAGAACTGTTAAAAAGCTAAACTAAACTTAAAAAAAAAAAAAACAAAAACCTGACACTGCCAAGTACCAAACAACTCAACTACAATGCTCATACACTGATGCCTGCAATGCAAAATGGTACAGCCACTTCAGAAAAGAGTTTAGCAGTTTCTTACAAAGCTAAAGATTCATTTGCCATATGAAGACATGTCCACCCAAAACAATGTATGCAAACATCTGTAGCAGCTTTATTCAGAATCACCCAAAACTGGAGAAAAAACCAAATGTCCATCAGCTGGTGAATGGATAAACAAACTGTGGCATTCGGCAATAAAAAGGAAGACTACTAATACATGCAACAACATAGACGAATCTCAGTTTTATGCCAGATGAAAGAAGTCAGACTCAAAATGCTACACACTGTATGAATTCCAGTTATGTGAAATTCTGGAAAAGGCAAAATAAGAGGGCAGAAAACAGATCAGTGGTTTGCAGGGCCTTGATGTAAAAGAAGGCGTTGACTGCAAGGTGCATGAGAAAACTTGAAGGTGATGGAGGTATTCTGTATCTTGACTGTAGCAGTGGTTATACAATGTATAAGTTTGTCAAAATTCATAAAACTGTGTATACCTTAAAAGGGCAAAATTTTACTGTCTATAAATTACACCTCAGTAAACTTGACTTTTTATAAAGACTTTATTTATCTATTTTTAGAGAGAGGGGAAGGGAAGGAGAAAGAGAGGGAGAGAAACATCAATGTGTGGTTGCCTCTCATGTGCCCCCAAATGGGGACTTGGCCCACAACCCAGGCATGTGCCCTGACTGGGAATCAAACCTGCAACCCTTTGGTTTGCAGGCTGGCACTCAATCCACTGAGCCACACCAGCCAGGGTATCAATAAACTTGACTTATATAAAACGGTCTCATTCTAGCTCTTCTACTACCTGAGACTTTAAGTTATTAAGCTTTTACAGCCTTTATGTTTTTTCACCTAAAAATGGACTATAATACCTCACTACTATCCTTCCAATATTAAATTGTATTACCGAATTGTAGAAATATTTTCTGTGCTATGTTTATCATTCTTAGAATTCTTAAAATTATATTAGTATCATATATTTATGGCAAATAATGTAATGGTAAACAAGTATTTCAAGACCCATGAATTTTAAATGTCAAAATTAAACCAATAATATTTTGCAGATATCTTTTAATAAGAAACTTCATTCTTAGGTATCTAACCTTTTTTTTTACCAATTCCCTTTCATTACCTCTAAGTACTATAAATAAAGTAATATACAAAGGCAAAATAAAACACCTAAACACATGATAGGATAGACAGTTTATACCTATAAAATGAAAGAAATGTATATAAATTCATAGATAACTTATTTATATTTACTAAAGCAACACATATCTTTCATGAGTCATAACAAAAGTTCTACATTCTAATCTAGCCTAGAACTGGTTATAATCAAGAGCTCCTCTTAGTTAAATATTAAAGCCAATTTTACTTGGAGCACTGGGGATATCCCTGGGAAGATTTCATTAATCCCTTAATTAGAAACATTCCTTGTGGTATTCTCAGATGCTGCTGCTGCCGCCACCAACACCATCAGATTCATCCGTCTCTAGCACAGGTGAAACCTCTAGCCTGATGAACTTCTGCCAAAAAGAAGGGGTGTAAATAGCGAGTTATCTGTACTATGGCTCCTACCAAGATGAAGGCCTGCTAAACAGACCATCAGTAAATCACTCAGGAAGCAACCAGCTACAAATGTTGCTTTGAAAAGGTGAAGGAACCACATTATTACAAGCTTAGTACTGTGGTTGTCTATGAAAATCCTAAGTACATTGAACTTCTCATTTGAAACTTCCCTTCCAGGAGCAAGTGTAAGAAACTGCTCAGGACTTCCAAACAAACCTAAACTCCCAGGAGTGTAGGTGCTGGCTCTTTTCTGAAGGAAAATGAGGCCTATTCTACTTAGCCTATTTGAAGACACCTACCTGTGCATTATCCATATCAAATGTGTAACAATTATACCAAATGATATCCTGTCAGCATAATTCGTATGTGGAGAATGTGTTTAAAATGCATTATAATGAGAAAAAATTTATTCTTCAAATACAAAAAAGTAGCCTTGGCCATGTAACTCAGTTGGTTCAAACGTCGTTCTGATACACCAAGATTGCAGGTTCAATCCCTGGTCAGGGCACATACAAGAAGCAACCAATGAATGCATTAAATAAGTGGAACAACAAATCAATGTTTATTTCTCCTTCTCTCTTTCCTCTTTCCTCTCTCTCTTTCACTAAAATCAATAAATAAAAAAAAAAGTATCTAAGTATATGATTGCAAATAAAAAAGAGAAACAGGTGAGAGAATAAAGTATTAGCAAATTCCCCTTTTCCCCATTTTCAACTGTGTGCAAATTTTTAATATTAATTGAGGACATGAAACATTAATGTAAGTAAAATGCTTCAATAAACATGTTTCAGCAATTAAATTTCATAACAATTATAAACAAATCTGTTAACCTGTTCTGGGGAGAGAGGGGGACATTTCCCTAATATCTACATAATAAAAATCTAAATTCCTTATAAATCCTTCAGAATTTTAAGACACAACTTGCTAGAATTATCTTCTTTCACTCAACCACAGGCACCCTATGCATCTACACTAAACTTCTGCCACTTTCTAAAATGCATTATAAATTTTGTGTTTTAAATGTTATTCCTTCTAACTAAATGATCTGCTTCTTCACCTGATAATTAAGTCATCCTTTGTGAACTAGTTCAAATGTTACATTTTCACAGAATCCCCTATATAAAGCCATTTTTTTTATTTGTGCTATACACATGAAGTTATTTAGCTGACAGGTCATAATCAGAACTGTAACTTCAAGAAGCATATTTAATAACTAAAATACAACTTCATTTTCATTTTTTTAATCCTCACCTAAAGATACTGTCATCAATTTTAGAGAGAGAGGAAGTGGGTAGGGGAGAGAAACATCAATGTGAGAAACACTGATCGAGTGCCTCTTGTGTGCACCCCAAACGTGGATCAAACATATAATCTAGGTATGGCCCCTGACCAGGGATCAAACTCACAACCTTTTGGTATATGAGATGATGCTCCAACCAACTGAGCCACCCAGCCAGGTCTGACTTCATTTTCATTTAATCAAGAAATATTTATTGCACAACAATGTAGAACACATTGTGCTGGCCCCTAGGGAGAATATGAAATAGAAGAAGGTGTGAGGGAAGAAGCAGCTTTCCTCTACCCTCAGGTTCTTTTGACTGGTTTAATAATCAAATAGACCTGAAACAGATTAGCAAGAGAAAATAACCGTAATACATACACATGTATGGAAACCCCACATACATGAAATTCAGGGACCACATGCATAAGAAGTTCAAAGACAGAAAGAGAAAAATGGGTATATGTGACATCCTGAGCCAGGGAATAAGGTAAGGCACCATGGGGCCTCAGAAGGTCATTGCAGGGAGAGACTTGTTTAGAAATTAGTAGTTTGCGCTGCCCTACATATAGGTTGAAAGAGGTTATTTCTGATAATCCTTTATTACGGGAAAGGGCCCTAATTCAAGTTCTTCTAGGTAGTTAAGAGAGGGGTGGAGGTTTCCCTTCAGCCCACAACTAGAGTTGCCATTAGCTCAAAACAACTCTCATACCACAGAGGCACATCTTTGGGTGACCCATTCTGAACCCCCACAAAGGTAATAACAGTAATGATGACAGTCACACTAATGATAAGCTAACATTAACAGAGTGCTTATTATGTAGAAGACACTTTACATGTATTAACTCATTTAATGTTCTCAACAACCCTCTGAGGTAGTTATCAGTATCTCATTTAACTAAAGTACTGAGAAGTAACTTGCCAAAGGTTACAAAGCTGGCATTTAAGCCCAGGTTCTCTAGCTATCCTGACTTTGAAGAGCTTTTTATATAATAAAAACATTAACACAAGTAACAGTTAACTTACAATAAAGGGATATAGGTTTTTAAATGCCGAAAAACTACAGTGTTATGGGATTTCAAGGTTAAGAAAATGCAATCAGATTGATAGAGGAGAATCAGGAAAGGTTTCTTATAGAAGAGAGGCTGGATTTTGCTGGTTAGGCAGGATTTTAAGAGTATATTTTTGAAAATCAACAAAGTTCAAGACAGATAGGGCAGAGAGGAGACATCTATTTACTTACACTACATCAATAAAATCCAGGGTAAAAAATATACATGCTCTTTAAGAATCTTGGTGTAAAAGACCACATCATTTTGCCAATCATTTCACATCACTGCCAAACACAATCATTTTGCCAAACACTTTTTAACAATGGGCAATGCTTGTACAAAATTAAATTTTAAGATAGCAATACCTGGACAAAACACTTTAAAATCTGTGTAATAAATCTTAGAGAAGAACATGCCCCTGCATATCATGATACCTAAACATGCTGCCTGAACTGAAAAAGGCCCTTAATACCCATAAATCAGGTTTTTTTTGTTAAATTTATTGAGGTAACATTGGTTAATAGGGTCATGTAGGTTTCAAGTGTACATTACTGTGATATATTATCTGTACAAGGTCTGTCCAGTAGGTATCCAGCCATATAAAATGAAAAATACAGACATTTATTGAAGAAGATACAAGATACAAGAAACATTGTACATAGGACAATGACGCCTCAGTCCCCTTCAAAGTAGGCACCTTGGGACCTCACACAGTTCTCCCAATTGCCATCAGCTGTCCTGTCATATTTTCCTAAATCTCACCAATGGTCTGAAATCTCTTACCTTTCAAAGGTAATTTTAGTTTTGAGAAAAGTCAGAAGTCACAGAGAACCAAACTTGTGCTGTACTGGGGCTGAGTCACCTGGGTGATTTGATGTTTTGCCAAAAAACTGCATGAGATGTGATGCATGAGCAGGCACGTTGTTGTGATGAAACTGCCAATCACCAGTTGCCCATAGCTGCGGCCCTCTGAATCATCCAAATAGTTTCCAGAGGAAGGTTCAAGCTTAACGCAAAATGTGATGCAGATCCGTTGCTCCAATTTTAAATGTGAAGGCCACACAGTGCAGACACTTACTCAACGGTATCTACCACCCCACCTGACTAGTACAGTGAAGTCGTCATTGTTTACGTATGCACATTCCAGCCTACTCTCTTTGGCTGTCAGGTTACATCGATGCAGTGCAAACTGTTCTCATTATATTAGCAATGGACAGTCTTTTTCCGGACAGACCTTTTCATATAATGCACTGTGTGCTCACCACCTAAAGTCAAATCTTTCTTTGGTCATCATATTTTAGCCCCTTTACTACTCCCCCATTTTACTCCCTTCTGGTAACCACCATACTATTGTCTGTGTCCATGTAGCTTTTTAAGGTACCTCTTTTAAGTAAGTGTTGACTTCCAGGGATCGCCAAATATCTAAGGAAAGCACCTGTAGGAAAGATAAAACCCAAAGCAAACAAACAGGAAATCTGGAGACAACAGAGTCTATGCAGTGAAGAAAACTACCAATATTTCTTAAAAGACATTGCATCCATGAAACAAAAACAGGATACAATTTAAAACTTTTCCCAGAAAAAAACTATAGTGCTTGAAATTTATAAACATGAGAGCAGATATAGAAACCTTAGTAGGACTGGAAGACACAGCTGAGAAAAATCTCCTAGGAAGTGGGGTGGTGGGGGGGAAGAAATGGAAAATAGATGAAACAAGAAAATAGATGAAGACAAAATTAGAGAAACCACTTAGTATAGGCTGAACATTTAAACAATAGGCATTCCAGACACAGAACAGAAAACAAAGGACAAAAAACTAAGGAAATTTCTTAGAACTGATGAGAGACCTTCTAGATCAGATAAGACTACCCTGAACAGCAGACACAGATAAAAAGCAGACCTATTCCAAGGAACCTAGCACAGGAATTTCAAAACTCTACGGGAAAAGATTACCCAAGCTTCCAGAGAGAGAAAAAAATGTTTTGAAATAGTGGAAAAGAATTTTGTAGGAATCACATATTCCAACAGCAACACTGAAAAAAAAGTAGACAATGAACCAATGTTTCCAAAATGCTGAGAGAAAATTATTTCTGACACAGAATTATCTGCCCAGCCAAGCTATCTTATAAAGCAAGGAGATAGAAACAACATTTTCAGGCACATGAAATCTTGAAAAAATTATATTCCATCCAGGAAGCTACTGAAAGTGATCCTCCGAAAAATGAGAAAGCAAGCAAAGAAAGGTGAAGACGTTAGATACAGAACCAGGGAGCCCCAGCACGAGAGATCTGAGGGGAACTACTAAGGTGACAGTAAAGGCAATCTAAGACAACAGCCAGAATTCAGGAAATTCAAACAAAAAACTGGTAGGTATGTACATAATAAGAAGAGATTTTATATACTTGAGAGAGAAGAGTAAATCAGGGTTTCTCAACAGTGGCAGTATTGACATTTGGGGGCACGTAATCCCTAGTTGGGGAGCAGCGCTGTCCTGTGCAGTGCCAGGTGAAATTTGGTAGCATGGCTGGCATCTACCCACTAGATATCAGTAGCACGCTCCCTACTCTCCCTCCACCTACCTAACGAATGCCAAGTGCCCTCTAAGTTGAGAGCCACTTGGCTAAATTAATAAGTACATAGAAAACTAAGCGAAATCAAATTTAAAATATTAGAGAAAACAAAATGTTGTGTAAGAAAGGAAAATAATCACAGTAAACCAGATGACCTAGATGGCTCAACTATGACTAGTTTGTAGTCACACTGACAATAAACTTTGAATAATGATGTATCCAAACAACTTGCAATATGACCACACTGAGAGGATTGGGAAGATCAGGAACTGTGTCTCTGTATGGTTGGGGATAGTGTTATAAACATTTCTTCCACAGTGGGAAGTCAGTAGATAATACCTTAACCTGGAAAATCAAGAAGGAAAACTATAAGCATGCTATTTTGAGATATGGAAATAAATATCAAAAGAATAGATTGAAAGTAGTTGCCTCCAGAAAGCCAGAAATAAAGAGGAAAAAGTACAAAGGACTATAGTTTTTGTTAAGTAGTCCTGCAAAATTCAACTTTTAAATGCATCCATGTACAACTTTGATAAAAATTAAATTTTAAAAAACCAACTGAGCCTAGATTATAAAGGACTCTCCTGCTGGTTAAAGCCAAATGAACATAAAATCTAACAGCTATACAACTCTGAGTAAGTTACTTAACCAAACCTTACTTTGTTCATCTACAAAATAAGTAATGAAAAACAGCTGTCTTAAAGGGCTGTTATAGAAATTAAATGAGATGCTGTATATAAACTGTTTAGCATAGTGTCTGATACATAGTAGTGTTTATAAACAGCACCTATTATTCAATTTGCAATGGAAGGTAATAATTATAAACTTTAAAACAGGTAAATCCCCAAATTATCTGCTTTAGAAAGTACTTCTGGCACTTGTGAGGAGGATGGCTAGCAAAGAGAAGAGCTTGGAAGCTGAGAGACCATTAGAAGAGCTACATTTGAATGAGAAAGTAGAGTCAGAGCCAAGGATAGAAAAATAAGAATACCAGAGATATTTTCCAAGTGATGAACAAACTACAGTATATATGAAAAAAGGAAAAGGTGGAATCCAAAAAATGTTCTTTTAAAAAAAAGATTTATTTTTAGAAAGAGGGGAAGGGAAGGAGAAAGAGAGGGAGAGAAACATCAATGTGTGATTGCCTCTTGAGCACCCCCTACTAGGGACTTGGTCCACAACCCGGGCATGTGCCTCGACTAGGAATTGAATGAGGGCTCTTTGTTTGGTTCACAGGCCAGCACTCAATCCACTGAGCCACACCAGCCAGGGCCCAAAAATGTTCTTAACTTAAGCAAAGAAATAGATGGTGATGACACTAACTGAACAAGAGAATACAGAGAATTATGTTGAGAGAAGGATGTGAGAAGAGGGAAAGAAGATACATGAGATTGACATTATTCACATTTAATGTGTGGGTTGTATAGTACATGCAGGCAGACATCTGAATCTAGAGGAAGAGACGTCGGTCAGGGCTGGAGATATAAATATGTAAATTACAATCAAAAGTTGAAGTCCTACAAGTGGATCATATTACTTTGTGGCAAATATACACAGCATGAGGACAGGTGGAAAAAAACCCCATAAGCATAAAAAGCAAGACAACGCTATATAACTACCTCAAAAACTACAATCAGATCATCTACATTTAGACCATCTAAATGTACATGCCTCGTTGTTGAAATACATAAAGATAAAAATCTAAATATAGTCCAATAATTTAGATATCCAGAAACAGCAATTGTTGATATTTTAGAGTATTCTTTCTAAATCTTTCAATTCATACAACCCCAAATTGTCTATTTTTTTCTTGACAAAATTGGAATCATATACAATTCTGCATTCAGGTTCACTTTATCAAATTGGTATTTCCAATTCTATCTGAAATACTAATGATTTTTATTAAACACTCCAATCTTTGTAAACCACTGACTAGTGTTACCTAACATATTTGCCTCTTACTGGGAAAGGAGAATCCACACTGCAAATTTAAGGAAAAAAGGCTAATTTTAAAAGAACCACTGAAAACAATAATGACCATTGCAGTACATTTTCTCAAGTGATTTAATTAGGACAAATAATATTAAAATACACACTTGACATGCTCCATAATAGATACTGATGAATTTTACTTAAAAAACAAAATTGAAAAACCCAGGCAACAGAGATGAAAAACAAGTTGTTTTAATGTTCGGGGGGCTCTCAATACCAATGGCCCTTATATAGTTGTGAGGTCATTGTGAAGTTCAAATGAGTTAATATACAGAAAGAACATACAACAGTACCTGACATATAATAAATGCTTAATAAATATTGGTTATTACTACCATCATCATTAGTTCTAGATGGAAGCAGTGTTTATTATATGGAAAAGAGAGGCAGAAAAAAACCCACTGAGAGATGGAACTGCATTCTTTTTCTTTCCTTTTTCCATCTTTTCTACATTAATATACTTCTTGGACATCAGTTTAAGTGTTGCAGTGGAAGTATTATTTTAAAAACATTAGTAAATATGTACCCTAACCTTAATTATACTATAAATACTTGAAGGAAGAGTGAATTTTTTTTGCATTTCTTCTAAATTTTCACTATGTGGCAGAGTACAATTAATATGCAGTGAATACTCAATAAATAATAATGTGACAAATCCTTATAAGAGAATAATAAAAACAACAAATAAAAAGAAATTGTGAAGACATTAAAACAGAGATCTCAAAGTTAATATCAATATGCAACAATTCAAAGACATACAGCAGAGTGAAAAAGTGAGGTACAAAGCTTTATTGTTAACCACAACGAACAGACCACACTCTCTTTGCTCTTTTCTGGGCACAACAATTTAGGAGGAATACCAAAAACCTGAAATATGCCCAAAAGAGAGCAACTGATAGAAACAGTTCAAGAACTGAGATGCTCAGACTATATGCAGAACAGAGAGGGTTTTCCCTCCTGCTCCCCTACCCCATCTTCATCAGTGAGAAAAGGGCATCTTACAGAAAATGATTAAAAGATTTCTCTATTGTCCAAAGGCAACTATCGAAAGATGGCGGCAACAGAGATCTAGACATCTCTCAACTAAAATAAGTAATAGATCTCTTCTAAGCCAAAGATATTATGAGAGATTAGTCATGAAGGTATTCAAGCAAAGGCTGGAAAACAGCTTGCCAAGGATTCTGTGGAAAACACCCAAGCAGGGGGTAACGAGTCAGGGGTTCCATACAACCCCCTAACCACATCAATGACTATGTGCTCCAGGAAGGACAGTCTTAGACCTAAAATATATACAAAGTAAGAGAGATAGAGAGAGAGTTAGAGTGAGAGAGAGAGAGAGAGATAGATAGAGAGAGAGAAAGAGAGATCTGCTGCCAAGAAATTCATAACATAATGTATAAAATGTATATTATAGTTTGAGACCATAATAGATGTCACAAAGCACTATTTGTTAAATTCCAAATGAATTCTATTCATATATAAGGGTCTTCTTAGGAGAAATTCCTAAGGTTAAAATGCTCAGAAAGGTTTAAGAATAAATAAGATATGAGGTACTTGTGAGAAAAAAAAATGTGTATGAAGGTTCTGAACAGGTGGAGAAAAGAAGGAAAGAGAGAAAAGCAGAAAGAGAAATGAAAAGCAAGCTAGAAACCTGTTTGGATGCATTAAAAACATGTTTCATGGGAGAAGAGCTAAGTTGAAAGGGCAGGTTGTGGCCAGAATCAAACTGCACTAGGCCTTGAATACCAAGCTAAGTAGTTTCAAATGTATCCTTCATACACAGCAATTGTAGCAACTTCTCAACTCTGCTGTAGCCACAGACAATGGTAAATAAATGGGGGGAGGGGGACATGGCTGCATTCCAATAAAACTTTACTTACTGACACTGGTATCTGAATTACACTTATTTCTGTATCACAGAATATTATTTTGGTTTTTCTCAACAATTTGGAACTCAACTCCTGGGCCATAGAAAACCAGACTGTGAGCTGGGTTTGGCCCATGGGCAATCGTTTGTCAAGCCCTGTCCTACACTAAGCTGCCTTCTTCAGCAGCACTATAAGGGGCATCCTTGAGCTTCAGGGATCAGAATCATATATTCCTCACTCAACATGCATGAATGCACATACCTAACCAAAATCTACATCTAGTCAGGGTCAGAGGTTCCCTATATAAAGATCCTCAAACAAACAAAAAACTCTCCAAATTGTTGGTAACAACCCATTAAAACAGAAGAAATTTTAAAATTTTGTGATTTATTTTCTCATAGTACATGTACTTAGAGAATTACAAACTATTCTTACAGAGCCTCTTTTTACTTGGAAGGACCTGTAAAAGAGAGTATAATCAAGGAGTTCGTCAGTTCTACTCCTAGCTCTGTCATTAACTCATTACGTGACCCTGAACAAGTCATTCTCAATCCTCTGGCCCTAACTTTCTCATCTGTAAAGCGAAGGGATATAAGTTACTAGATAATCACTGTGCTCTCTCTCAGCTTTAGCACTCCATGATTCTACTACTACTTAAGAAGACCAGAGAGAAGAAAACATACACCAGACAAAAGTGATGACTGAGGACACAGAAAAGAAGAAAAAAGCACTGACTAGATGAGTGAGCAGAGAGAACAGGCAGGAAAAAAGACCAGAAAAGTATAGTATTGCAAAAATCAAGGTATTTTTTTTTTAAAGTAACAAATGCAAAAGAAAATTAAAGGAAGAGAAGCAAGCAAGAAGTCATCAAGGAATATGGCCATCGAAAAAGAAAGAACTAGTTAGCTAGATAAAAAAGACAAGGACTTCAAGTGGCAGTCAAGGTTTAAGAGCACTGTGCACGCTCCCAGAAATCATGAGAGGAGCTGGGGAAAGACCAAAGACGAGTCTGGGGAACAGAAAATAATGGCATATGATCCAGAAAAAGTAGAAAGAAAAACAAGTTGGGGTAAACTTGAAGCCTCAGGTAAAGGAGTTAGTCTTAAAGGAGAGGCATTTTATCTCTAAAATCCAAAAGGCAAAAAAAAAAAAAAAAAAAAAAAGGCAGCATTACAGTATCAGTTTTCATGTTTTCTATACATCCAGTTAGGGAAATAAATCTAATATTGGCTTTTCTTAAAGCCTAGTTCCACCTATTACTATATTTTGTAATGGTCAAAAACTTAAGAACTAACTTCGCTTTTCACAAGAATGAAAACCAGCAATATATAGTTCTAAAAGAAAATGCATATTTAAATCTTCTTACAACACCTATCACTTCCACCAGTACTTATATAAGAGTTACTTTTGTAGTAAAGTACCTAACCCCTAATCGGGCTCAACAAATGCTAGTGTTCTCTTTCTTAGTAGCTCTGAACACTCCCAAAACAAGACTTCTGATTAATTCACCTGTTTATCTGCTTTGCACAGGTGATGTTTTATGAATACTGACACAAGTGAATTAAAATTGTCCTTACAAAACAATTATCATCTGATAAAGTTGGAAAGATATTTGTATCATAGATACATAATTCCAACATCACTAGAGCTTGCTTTAAGTAGCAACAAATTACTACAAAGCAACTAAAAATTAAGAATTTTTAACGAACGTCACTCATAAATATCCAGATCCTGCTACACAGCTAATTTCAACAGACACCTGCCTCTATTTAAGGTATATGGGAAATAAAACTCCAAAGCATTAGCCTGAAGATCAACCAGTTAAAAATACACAGTTGTATACGCTGAAAATATTTACAAAGCCAACAGAGATACTATTAATATGTTGAAATTCACTGGCCAGTGCTGGATTCTACCATTAATCTTCCAATATTCAAGAGAAGCTAAGAAGTCGAGGCTTCTCATATCACTTGTTTTTAAGAAATTCAGTAAGTCACCCAAACTGGCAAACACAACCCAAGTTAATAAAAGTAGTTCAGCTCTCCACACGTCAATGTTAAGCTCTTACCTTTATGCCAAAGTCACATCTACTACTCTTCAACGATGTTTGGTAGGCCCCATTTAGGCAAGCCATTAGTGCTACCCAGTAACAGCAGTTCATGAAAGTCTTAACAGTTAACTTGCCCTCCCACAGATCTCAAGTCGGGTGTAGATTTCACAAGCCCTGAAAGTTATACACTGCCACTGTCAAAACCAGAAGAAGCACCGTCACTCTGTGGAGCCCATCAAGAACTGTTGCAGAATTTTTTCTTTGCAATTACCTATCTTGGCTCGACATGTTAAATAAGGACTTAAAAGGCCACCTCCCCCAAAGCGGGACTTGATACCTTCCAGTCCGCTCCTTTATTTGTCCAGCCCCACAAACCCGAGGGGGTACGTCTCTGCTTCCCCGGGCCCCCTAGATCCAGTCGGGTCTCCCAGCTGCTCGCCGCACCCACCATACACCGCACCCCCCCCACCCCCCACCTTTCACGTCCTCCTTGCCCCACACCCGGGCCCGCACACGAGCTGGGCCCGCTGCCGACCCCTCCTTGCCCAGGCCCGCGCTGCCTCCAGTGGTCGCAGGCCTCAGGCCTAGCCGCCTCCGCTGGCCCCTCACCTCTTTCGGAACCAGTTGGTTCTCCTCTCCGGGCACCATCGCTCCGACTCCTGCCGCTCCTCTCCGCCCTGCCGGGGGAGGGGGGAGGTGGCGGAGGCTCTCTCTCAGGAGAGAATAGCAGTGGCAGTCATCCTCTCCACCGCCTGCGCTCCAGCAACCTCCGAGGCCTTAGCCTGGGTCTCAGGCACCAGCGCGCAGATACCGACCCACCGCTCAGCTGCCGCCGTCGCCGTCGCCTTAGTTGTCGGCCCCTCCCCCAGCTCGCTGCAATCAATGGAAAAATGGCGGCGTCCGCTCTCGCGAGAATTCGGGCTTCGGGGCTCCGAGCCCGGCGCCTGGCGCCGAAGGTGGCGAGGCAGCTGTCGCTTGCTTGCGTATAATTATGTCAGCTCTTCTTCAGCCTCAGGGGGTACAAAATTGGCTGAGCAGCTACGGAAACGCTTTTCGATAGAAGGAGTTTGGACTGTCCATCTCGGCACTCCCTTTGCTGGCAGGGAAAAAGCCAGGCCTTAGAGTCCTCCATGACTTCACGGACTGTTCCTACTCCCTGCCCACCAAGGAAAGACTGGTGCCTAAAGCCCCTTCCCCTACCCTACCAGCAATACTGCTCTCCATTAAGGTTGGAAAAGTGCCTGAACTTCATCCCCTCTTCACTTACTCCTGGCCTCTTCCTGGAAGAGAGCACCACGGGCTACCTCCCGGCCTCTGCCTTCAAACATAGCATAGCCAGAAAGAACTGCGTTTTCTTTTTCCCTGATCCCTACCCTCCCTACGGCCCTTGCTGGAGAGACATCAGGGCCCATCTCTTGCTAAGGGAAGGCAATAGCTCTTGCCTCGGAGAAGTGGTGTCACATCTCCACCCCAGGTACACCTCCATTAGAGCTGCATTCCCCTGTGGCCCTTCTCCAACAGGTTCCAGCCTAGGATTGAGATGGCTTCAGAAAGTAGGGCTGCAGTTTGAACCTATGATCCTCTTTAAACATGTTTTTTTAGAGGGCTTTAATCTCCTCTAGCAGTAAGCAGCATTGTGCTCTGTTTTACACTAAACAAATTCTGCAAGTTATTTTTCCAAATCCTATTCATTCTTAAAACACACACACACACACACACACACACACACACACACACACACAAACCCTTTATAAAGAATCAATGCGAAGTTTTTTATGACGATTTCCAGGGATATGGTGATTTTATAGCATGCTGGGATAATATAATCCTGCCTTGTTCCTAGCTACCTGTACCTGTGCTCTCCAAACTTTTTTTGATTACACTTTATTACCTAAAAGGAAAAGAAAGTCTATACAGTTATGCAAGTTGCATACACATCCTGCTAGCTAAAATGTAAAGCATTTTAATATAAAAAGGATAAAGATGAAATAAACCTTTAAAGTTAACTATGAGTTATTTTATATTAAAAATCTGACTTTAGACCAAGATGGAAGCATAAGTGGGTACACTTTGCCTCCTCTTAGAACCAAAAGAATGACAACAAACAAAAAACAAAAAAACAACCAGAACTGCCAGGAAATCTGCTTGAACGTACATAAACCCACCCACCCACCCAGGAATTAACAGCAAAAGGGCCCAATTTGCTTGTGGGTAGTGGAGGAAGTGACTGAAAGCCAGCAGAGCCTAGCAAGCTGCATTGTTCCATCTCAGACCCATCCCCAACATACAGCGCTACACACAGCAAAGTGAGTTGCCCTGCCCTGGTGGATACCTAAGGCTCCACCCTTTACAATGTAACAGGTGCACAGAGACAAAAAAAAATATGGCCCTAATAAAGAATAGACCAAAGCTCCAAAAATAGAACTAGGTGATAAAGAGATAGCCAACCTATCAGATTCAGAGTTCAAAACACTGGTAATCAGGATGCTCACAGAAATGGTTGTGTATGGTCCCAAAATAGAGGAAGAAGTAAATGCTATGCAGGATGAGATGAAGTGAAATATACAGGGAACCAACAGTGAAGGGAAGGAAACTGGGACTCAAATCAACAGTTTGGACCAGAAGGGAGAAATAAACATTCAACCAGAACAGAATGAAGAAACAAGAATTCAAAAAAATGAGAGGCTTAGGAAACTCCAGGACAATTTTAAACATTCCAACATTTGAATCATAGGGGTGCCAGAAGGAGAAGAGGAAGAGCAAGAAATAGAACATTTATTTGAAAAAAGGAATGAAGGAGAGCCCCAATCTGGCAAAGGAAATAGACTTCCAGGAAGTCCAGGAAGCTCAGAGGTCCCAAAGAAGTTGGACTGAAGGAAGAACACACCAAGGCACATCATACTTACCTTACTCAAGATTAAAGATAAAGAGAGAATCTTAAAAGTAGCAAGAGAAAAGGAGACAGTTACTTACAAAGGAGTTCCCATAAGACTATCAGCTGATTTCTCAAAAGAAACCTTGCAGGCAAGAAGAGGCTGGAAAGAAGTATTCAAAATCATGGAAGGCAAGGACCTACATCCAAGATTACTCTATCCAGCAAAGCTTTCATTTAGAATGCAAGGGCAGATAAAGTGCTTCCCAGATAAGGTAGAGTTAAAGGAGTTCATCACCGCTGAGCCCTTATTGCATGAGATGTTAAAGGGACTTATCTAAGAAAAAGAAGATGATAAAAAATATGAACAGTAAAACAATAAGAAACTCACAACTATCAACAACTGAACCTAAAAATAGAAACAAACAAAGCAAACAACTAGAACAGGAACAGAATCACAGAAATGGGAGATCACATGGAGGGTTATCAGCAGGGAAGGGGAGGGGGAGAATGGTGGGAAAGATACAAGGAATAAGAAGCATAAATGGTAGGTACAAAATAGGGGGAGGTTATGAGCAGTATAGGAAATGGAGAAGCCAAAGAACCTATATGCACAACCCATGGCGATGAACTAAGGAGGAGGGGAATGCAGGTGGGAGAGGGGTACAGGGCAGAGGGTAATGGGGAGGTGGGGAATGGGACAACAGTAATAGCATAATAAATACAATATTTAAAAAAATACTGTTACTCTCAGTGAAAATATTTAGTGAAAGCAATATGATTGACTAGGTCTCAGTGCTTTACAAAATCTTTAATATCTTATGAAAGTTATTAAAATGTCATATTCAACCTTCAGATTATTTCTGTAGTTCATTGTAATGGATGTCACAGCTGAAAATGATAGAAAGATATGCATATCCTAATGGAAGAAGTACATCTTTGGCTGCTCTTACTAATGTGGTTCCATTTTTATCACTTCCACCCACCAACCATGAAAAGTTTTTGTTGAAATTTAACTAGTAACATTTTACTTTACCTGTTGTCAGCCAGGAGATGTTGCATTTTTATATTTTTAACAAATGGGTTCAAAACTCTCTGGAATCAGAGCTTAGAGGATTTTTAAACAGGTTGAAAAATTCTGTCTTCAAATTTTAGTGTACATGTATAACTTCTTTTTAAGTACTACTAATCTTGCCTTTATTTAAACTTTTGATATTTTTGTTCATCACAGATTTTCACATTTTGACTTTTTAAAATGTTACATTAAGATAATTATCTTAATTCCTCAGTTTTGGGGGCTCCCTGAAATTGCGTGCCTGAGATGAAGGCCTCACTTGGCTCACAGCAGTCTCAGCCTTGGGTGGCATGCATGCATTATTTTTGCATCAAAATCACATAATGGAAGTGTTTCCAAATCTCTGATTTCAAAAAGTCATTCCTGCTACTTGGTAAGATGACTTCTATAGAACTCATGCTAGAAGTAGACATGTCCTCTCTAGTATTGTCCTTTTGGCGTATGCTTGCATTTTTATTCCCAACTCATGTTTTCCTTACAGACATCTTTTTTAGCTCCTTTCATTTTAGTCGGGGTTAGTTCAATGAAGTTCAATGAAATAATAATGTAATTAGTAAATTTACTTAGCCCAGGACACATAAACCAAAATAAATCACAATATATTAAAAAGAAAGAAAATAAATAAACCCCTGAATTATTCTCCACATTGCATAACTTGCACTTTTCACTCATCAATAGTGAGATGCCAGTATAAATCTGTGTACTAAGTACTTGTAAGACATTTTTTAGATAAAAAAAATGTTTTCAAGGTACTAATATTTTCTTCCCATGATCTACCTTCTCTGGTGACACACTCTTCTCTTCAGAGGCCATTAGCATGACTGTACCTATCAGCCTTCAGCCTAATATGTTGATATGCATACAATAAATATTTCTGGATTAAAAAAGTGAACACATTAATTTATTAGTAAATAAATGAACCAATAGAGATGTAGGGCTACTCTTCCTAGCAAATGAAGTTACTGATATTACATATACATGTGTTTATTTTATAGATTGATTCTGACTCCAGCCCTGACCTTTCCCATGGGCTCCAAACTCATACATCCAACTATCTTTTTCATAACTCTGCACATCTCAAATTTAACTAGACCTGAGCAAAACATTCGATTTCTAAGCCTCTCCCACCTTTCTCCTGCAACATATGTTCTGTCAGTTTTGCCACCTCAAGACATTGCACCATCAATTCAGTTTATCAAGCCAAAAAGGTGAGAATCTTCATCTTATACTTAATTCATTAATAAACAATGTTGCTTCCTCCTCTGAAATATATCCAACTTCTCTGAAATATATCCAACTTCTCCTTATGTCCACTGCTGCCCATCCCGTTTCAATCATCGTCTTTTCTTGCCTGGACTACTGCAACCGTCTTGTAACTGGGCTCCTGGCTTCTACTGTTACCCTCCAACAATTCATACTCCACACAGCATCTTTTAAAAATGTATCAGATTATGTGCTTCTCTTAGTTAAAGCCTTTCAAAGAGTCACCACTCCACTCAGCTTCAAAACCACATTCCTAGCCATGGCCTGTAAAACCCAATGCAATCTAGCCTGTCTACCTTGCTCATCTCAGGTACCACTCTTCCTCTTACAACAATGACCCACCACTCGGTCTTTATTGAAGTTTTTCAAATACATCTGCTACAAAGCCTTTGCACTAGTTATTCCCTTTCCCCAAATGTTCTTCCCCCAAATCTTTTCTCTTATCTAGTTCCATCTTGTCATTTGAGCCTCTCAAATGTGACCTTTTCAATGAGGACTTCCATGACCATTGAATCATAAGGACTGGTTGTCCTTAAGGTATATCCTCTGTGCCTAGAACAGTGCCTGGCACATAGTAGGTGTTTAATAAATTTTTGTTAAATTAATGACCTTTTAAAGATAAGATTCTCATTTTTAAAATGCCAGGACTAGGGTAGATCATAGGCTTGTTGCTTTTCCTTATACATTTTTTGGATTATTTTTCTTTTCCCTTTCATTCTAAAATGTTCATAATATAACTTCAGTCAAAATATAAAATATACATCACACAAAACCAGACTGAGGGACATTCTATAGGATACCTTGCTGCTATCCCTTAAGACAGTTAAGTTCACAAAAAAGCAATGAAAGACAGAGTAGTTGTCACAGACCAGAGGAGAATGGGACATGACAATTAGATGCCATGTGGAACCTACAATTGGATCCTGGAACAAAGAGAATATTATAGGAAAAATTGGTAAAGTCCAAATAAAATCTGTAATTTGCTTACTAATAATGCTTCAATGACAGCTTCTTAGTTTTGACAACTGTATGATGGTCATGTAACAGGTTGACCAGGGGGGACCTGGGAGGGGTACATGTGGACTCTCTGCTCAGTCTTAGCAACTTTCCCAAAAATCTAAAATTTGTCTAAAATAAAAAGTATATTTAAAACTGTTCATGGTAATAAAAATACTTCTTTCTTTTATATTTCAAGACCCTTTGCAAAATATTTCTATGTTTTCAACTATTATTTTTTAATTTTTAAAAGATCTTATTTATTTACTTTTAGAGAGACGGGAAGGGAAGGGAAGGGAAGGAGAGAAACATCAATGTGTGGTTGCCTCTCATGCATCCCCTACTGGGAACCTGGCCTGCACCCCAGGCATGTTCTCTGACTGGGAATTGAACCAGCAACCCTTTGGTTCACAGGCCCATCCTCAATCCACTGAGCTACACCAGCCAGGGCTATATTTTCAACTATTTTTAAAAGCCATGTAGTCAAAGTCATATTGTACAATTTAAAGAGCTAGTGATAATGTTCACCACTATAATTGTAACTATTAGTAATAATGTTAAATGTATTTCATTAATGTGAATAGAAATTTAACCATAATTATGTTTTAATAAGGTATGATATGGCTTTGGAGATCGACTGACCTGTTTTGAGACCTACACTCTGACACTTTTCAATATAAAACCTCTCTGAACCTCTTTTTTCTCAACTAGAAAATGGGAATAATAAAGTAGACCCTTGACATTTACCAATTTAATATTTGCAGTTTGGACCAGAAAAGTGCATCATGTGTAGCTTTCTGTAATTGTGCTAAAGGAGTTTAAATTTTATACATTAGCCAGAACACAGAAGACTGTATGGCTGAGTGCCTGAAAGAATATGCTGAGAATTGGTTACCTGAATTTGAATCCTACTTCTGCTATTATTAACTGTATGGCCTTCCTCGGATAGCTCTCTTGAGTGCGCTAAGTTCTCGTCTTCTTATCTATAAAATGAAGATAATAATAGACCCACTTTATAAGGTCACATTAAATACTAAAGGAAATAATAATAATCACCAAACTTTAACAATTAAGATTGGTTACATATATATATTTTATATATAAATATATATATATAACAAAGCCTTGAAGTGTAAAGAAAAATACGGTTAATTTATACATATAATCTCCAGCCCTGTTCTGGGTGCTTTACACATGTTATTTCATTCAATTCTATCAACTACTCTATACATAGCTATTATCCTTGTCTTACAAATGAAGAACTTCATATGAAACCTTTGAAACCTGTAGCGCACTGTCTAGCATATACTAAATAATCAATGTATACTGCTTATATTATCCCAGCACTAGACTCATCTCCACTATGCAGCCCTAACAATACCTAGCATATAACAGTTTCTTTTAAATATTTGTTGAGTAAATGAGTAAATACACTAGTCATTTAGCTAATGAATGAATCTTGTTAATCACCCCACAACTATACTTTGATAGTTTCACTGGTGCCTACTCTTTCCCACTTACATAATACCTCCCTGAAAATGCTTAATATTTTATTTTTTTGGAAATGGCTCTGAAAAGAAATTCAGCTATTAGCATGAGACTGAAAAAATTAATAAAGTGACAGATCTTAGCCACAAGATAGGCTCTTTGATTTAGTTAGAGTAGAATGTAAAATGGTTTATATTTGTAACGGAAATGACATTATCAATAAAGAAACAAGAAAAGTCAATTTGGGAAACTATTTCAGTGAGTGTTTCCACCACTACAAAAGAAAGTCATCAATTGAGTAGGAAACCTAGTAAACATTAAAAAAAAAAAAGACCAATTATTCGTGTAAAATAAGAACAGGAAACATGATACTCAAGAAAATGTAATCCAGGTGAAACCTAGGAACACGTACAAATATTTTTATTAAGCAATGTAGTGAGGACATTAGTGGAGCTCTCAATCCACTTTGGCTGCAAAGAAAAATTGGTTCAAGGACTTAACATTGAAAACTTAAAAAAATTATTCTTACAGACATGCTTGCCCTTTCTGAGGTGAAGCTCATAAAAAGAAAAGAGTTTACAGGTCAATGTGTTCATCAGCACAGAAAGAGGCTCACCCCAACAGAGACTGCCTTAGCAAACATGTAGTAGAAGACACCAATATCAGAGCTTACAGCAACCAAAGACAAATCGACCATGATTCATTTTAGCTTTCTCTAGCGTTCTGCAAACACTCAAGTTTCAGGTCCAAAATAAGGAGCAATCCAATAAATCATAGTTGGAGTCATGGTGTTAATCTTTTAAAAATTCTTTTGTAAGATTTTGCAACAGAGTAGTATTTATAAAGTTGGTGTTTGAGGTGATCTCAATATTCCTTGAAAATATCAGGTGTTCATTGTAATAATTACTTTATAGAATTGTGAGGGTGAGAAATGATGTATACAAAGGTGAATATTTTATAATAATACTGTCTTGGAACAAAACAAAAAAACAGAAGTGTAAACAAAGATGATAACTTTAAAGTTTCAGGCCCTGGCCAGGTAGCTCATTTGGTTAGAATGTTATCCCTACACACCAAGGTTACAGGTTTGATCCCAGGTCAAGGCACATAAAAGAAGCAACCAAAAAGTGCATAAATAAGTGGAACAACAAAATTGATGTTTCTCTCCCTGTTTAAAAATCAATTAAAATAAAAAATAAAAAATTTTAATGTGTGTGTAGCAAAATATTAATATAAATAAAGTCCAAGGATAAAATATCACCTGGAAAGATATTTGCAACAAATATGACAAATGTCTAATTTCTTTAATATAAAACAGCTCTTATAAATCAATAAGGAAGAGATGAACAACCAGTAGAAGAATACTTAAAGGAGATAAATTGGCACTTCATAAGAAGTGAAACATGAATTGCCAGTCAATATCTGAAAAGAGGCTCTAAATTATTCTTTATTAAAGAACTGCAAATGAAAACAACAAAGTGCCATTTTTCACTCTCAGATTAGCAAGACTTATGGGAAAATAGCTCATTTAAATTTTGTGAATTGGTATAAAGTTTTTTAAAGGCAATATGGCAATATGTATAACAAAATTATACAGAAAATGTACACATCTTTTACCCAGAAGTACTATTTCTAAGATTATCATACAAGCACAAATGAACACAGATATACATGTCATGATGTTCATTATGGTATTGTTTTTCATACCGGTTAAAAACTAGAAACAACATGAAAATTTGTCAGTAGGGTTATGTAAATCACGGTACACTCATACTATACAATACTATGCAGTTGTTAAAACAGAGTGAGGTGGAAACACAAAAACTGACACGGACTAAGTGCAGCATAGTATGCTGACTTGGATCTTGGAGCAGAAAAAGGGTATTAACAGAAAAACTAATGAAATCTGAATAAAGTTCATAGTTTAGTTAATAACAATGTATCCATATTAATTTCTCATTTTTGACAAATGTACCTGGTTATATACTATGTTTATATTACACATTTTATGTAAGTTTATATCACAACTTTCTGTAAATCCAAAATATTCCAAAACAAAAAGTTTATTTTTTAAAGTGATATAGAAAGAAAAACAAGACATAATAAATGAAAAAAAGCAAGGTGTGGGGTAGTATGTATAGCATCTGTGTACTAAAAGATGGGGGTTATATGTGTATATTCTATTATGGGCATAGAAATCTCTAGCAGCATATGATTCTGTACCATCAAGAAAGAGAGTTTATGATGGTTACCTCCTTATCCCTGGAATAGAGGTTGCCAGTGTCAATATTAATGTTGGCTGGGTGATTTCATTTTCACTTTCACATTAAACCATGCTGTATTCTTTCAATTCTTTTACCAGGGAGCATGTGTGTCTTACATAACTGTAAAACAGTGAATTTTAAAAAATGTATGAAAATCAACTAGCAGTAGGACTAACACATTGTACATGCTGAATATTTGATAAATTTTATGGTTTTTTAAAATTTTCTGCTTTGATTCATAAGTTCTCTATTATATCTCCAATAACAATTGTAAATTTTTATAAAGTATTTACTGTGGTCCAGGCTCTGTATTAAATACTTTACAGATAGTATCTCACTATTTCTCACAACAACATTTTGAGTTGGGTACCACTGTTATCCACATTTTAAAAAATATTTTATTTATTTATTTATTTATTTATTTATTTATTTATTTTTAGAGAGAGGGTAAGGGAAGGAGAAAGAGAGGGAGAGAAACATCAATATGTGAGAGATAAATCCATTGATTGCCTCTTGCATGCCCCCAATTGGGGACCTGGCCTGCAACCCAGGCATGTGCTCTGACTGGGAATTGAACCAGAGACCTTTCAGTTTGCAGGCCAGCACTCAATCCACTGAGCCACACCAGCCACGGCTGTTATCCACATTTTACAGAAAAAGAAACAGGAATAAAGAAGTTAAGTAATTTGCCAGGGTCAGAAGGCTAATAAATGGTGGAGCTAGGATTTGGACCTAAGCAGTCTGAGTTTAAAGACTTTCATCAAAGGTAAATCATTGCTTGCCTCTATAGATGCTATAGAATATATTTTAATATATAGAATATATTTCCATAGAATATATTTGAACTTCCTTGATGGTTATGTGATGAGTATAATTTGTTTTCAATGGGAGAAAGCAGTGACTAATCACCTTTAACTTTTAACAAAGTTGGGTGATTCAAAGTCTCTGGGCCTTTTAAAATTTCAGCAAATGGACGCGAGATGGCAGAGGAGTGAGTGGAAGTTACACTAACCTCTTCCCAGGACCAATCTGGAATTATAGCTAAATTATGGAGGATCATCTGCAAAAAAAAAAAACAAAAACAAACAAAAAAAAAACAAGTGAACAATAGCGAGAGAGAAGCCTTATAAACACAGACAGTCAGAAGAAACAGCTTGAGCACAATGTGACTGGTAGGGAGTATGGGGAGATAGATGCAAGTGGGTTGGCTGGGTGATCACAGGCAGCAGCTGAAGCACCATAGGGATACTTAAGTGGCTGGTTGGATCCCCCTGAGAAGTGTGGGGTCTAAACCCTAAGGTGGGGTCCCCAGCCTAGAGCACCAGAACCCCCAAAGTACACAGATAACATCAAGCTGCAAAAAGAGCAGGGTTTCTCTCTGCTAGAGATAGATGGCTGGAGATACAAAGAGCTGTTTAAAGAGCCAACGCAACACATAAATTTTCACTTGCAGCCACTTACCCTGGGCTCCAGCAAAGGGGAGGGAAGAGTGGGTGAGCGACGCCTGAGAAGAAACTGGGGGTGGAAGCTTTGGGGTGAGAACTTAGAGAGTAGCCACCAGAATCCTGGTGCTGAATTATCCCCCATACTGCAGCGGCCATTCTGCTCAGGCAGACCACTCTCCTCCAAGTGGCAGCAGCCTGAGGGGAAGCAATAGCTCCACCTCCAGGATATACTTAGCCCACCTGTGGTGCTCAAGCCTGACTGCTGAATGCAGAGTGACTACATTAACAAGTGAAGGTTCAGCTACAGATAGCAGATCCTTGGTAGTCTCCAACAGGCTACCTAAGACCAGTTGGGGTCATCATCCGACATCACCAGAGGCGGATACAGAAAGAAAAAACAGTGGTAAATACTAGATGCTACTGAGACAAAATCTATGAAAAATCCTTGGTCTTTTTCATGATTTGTGATATTTTCTTTCCTGGATAGCTTTTAAACATTCCTTTCTTGTCCTTCAAGTTTGTTCATATTAAGTCACTAGATTTTATATTATAGTTTATTTCAATTCACATATTTTGCTCCTCCTTTCTCTTACCCCAATTTACCTTCTTCTTTCCTCTTATTATTTTCATTTTAAATTTTTTCTCTCTTGCCACAACTTCTTTCCATTCTGCACTCTTACTATTCTCCCCTGTCCAGCCTCTCAAAACTACTTTTCTTGTCAATGGTCATCTCACATTCTTTTTTTCCACTCTTAAAATATCCATGTTATCTCTCCACCTTTAGCAATCCTTGCTCATTGGTTATGGATAGAGTAGTTGTTATTGCATTGTTTCAATTTTATCTCTATAGCTTCACTAATTTTGTATTTCAAATCTCAAATTTTATTGTTCTCCTCTCCTACTCTTTTTATCTCAAAAATTTTAATTTTTCCCTGACTTAGACTTTCTTCTTTTTTTCTTTTTCATCTTGCCCTTTTTGCTCCCTTTCTCTCTTTTTTCTTTTTCTTTTTGTCTCAAATTTTAATTTTTCCCTGTCTTAGCCTGGTTTTCATTCCTTACCCTTAGTATTCTCTCTGCCTCCATCATCTCAAAATCACTTTCCTTTCCTCTAGACATCTCTTAAGCCTTTCTGTCTTTCTTTTTCCCCCTCTTATTCCCATCCCACCTATATTAATTTTAGCTCCTTTGTCATTGATAATGCTGTAGTGGATCTTTTTCTCCAACTTGGTTCCTATTTCTTTATTTACTTTTTTCCTTTTTATTTCTCTCTTTTATTTTATTCTTTTTTACTGCTGTTTAAACCTAATACTATACACTTCCTTCCTTTTATTCCTTCCCACTTTCTTCATTCCCCTTTTTATTTATGATGTAAATTTTATTTTCTCTCTTCACATTGCTCCAATTCCCTGCTCTTACCAGGGCTCCTCCCTCTACTCTTTCAAAATAATTTTCTTTCAGTAGGTGATCTTATATTCTCTCTCCTCTCTTATAATAGTCTTAATCTCTATACACTCTTATTCATACTGGTTCATCTGCTGTTGATAATGGGATTGCAGGTGGGAGTTATTTTTGTGGGTGTGGGTTTGCTTCCTGGGCTTCATGGTTTTGTTCTGGCAGCACCTGCACAACAGCATACAAGACGTGATGGGTGGAGTGACCCGCAGTCAACCAGTTGGAGGCAAGACCCACCAAAGAATGACCCCACAATCATCAAAATCCAATTACTTCTAGAGAGCCAACAAAAATGGCATCTCAAGAGCATCAAGTTCAGGAGATTAAGGAAACTGCACCACTGAATCATATAGGTCTCCTACCATAGAAGTTGACATCACAAAGACAGGGAGTCAAAGCATATTAATTTAAGAAGCAGAAGCAAACAAGAAGAGTCTCCCCTAAAATGGGGAGACAAAGAAACAACCCCCAATCAAAAGGAGTGGAGAAATCCCCAGAGAGTGCTAAATGAAATAGAGGCAAGTACATTCTCAGATATTGATTTCAAAGCAATGGTTATAAGGAAGCTCAATGAGCTTAGTAAGAATTACAAAAAACTACAGGGAAGCTACAAGGAACTTATTGAAAACTACAGCATGAAAAAGGACATAGAAACTATTCATAAGAGCCAGGAGGAAATGAAGAATACAGTTTTGGAACTGAAGAATACAGTAGAAGGAATCAAAAACAGGCTAGATAAAGCAGAAGATTGAATCAGAGAGCTGGAGGATAAGATAGAAAAAAATTCCCAAAAAGATCAAGAAAAGGGAGAGAGACTCAAAATAGTGAAAAGGTGTTAAGGGAACTGAAGGACAACATGAAGTGAAAGAATACTTGTATAATAGGGATACCGGAAGGAGAAGAAGAGGAGCAAGGGAAAGAAAACTTGTTTGAAAAAGTAATGATGGAAAACTTTCCAAATTTGATTAGAGAAAAAGTCATACACATCCAGGAAGCAGAGAGGATCCCAATCAAGATTAACCTAAGAGGCCCACTCCAAGATACATCATAATTAAAATGGCAAAATTCAAAGACAAAGAGAGAATCTTAAAGGCAATGAGAGAGAAACAGGAAGTATCATACAAGGGAGCTCCAATAAGACTAGCAGCTGACTTCTCAACAGAAACAGTACAAGCCAGAAGGGAATGGCAAGAAATATTCCAATTAATGAAAAGCAAAGACCTATAACCAAGACTACTCTATCCAGGAAGGCTCTCTTTTCAAATGGAAGGTAAAATAAGGAGCTTCCCAGACAAACAAGGCTAAAAGAATATACCTCCTCCAAACCAGCCTTGCAAGAGATGCTAAAGGGACTGCTTTAAAAAGGTGAAGAAAAAGAGTGTGTGAGAGAGAGGAACACAGGTACAAAGGGGGGAATAGCAATAAGTAACAACCTATCAATAATAACCTTAAATGTAAATGGATTAAATGTTCCAATCAAAAGACAGAAGGTAGCTGAATGGATAAGAAAAGATGACCTGCATATATGCTGCTTACAAGAGACCCACCTCAGAACAAAAGACCTACACAGACTGAGAGTAAAGGTTTAGAAAAAATATTACAAGCAAATAGACAGGAAAAAAAAAAAAAGCCAGGGTAGCAATACTTATATCAGACAAAGTAGACTTGAAACCAAACAGACACTTTATAATACTTAAGGGAAGAATCCATTAAGAAGACACAAACATTGTGAACATATATGCACCCAACATAAGAGCACTCAAATATATAAGGAACATCTTGGAAACTTCCAGAAAGATATAGACAGTAACACATTTATAGTAGGGGATTTTAACACCCCACTGTCAATATGGATAGATCTTCCAAGCAAAATATCAAAAAGGATATTGTGGCACTGAACAGTGCACTAGATCAAATGGAACTGATATATACAGAACCTTTCATCCCAAAGAAGCAACATACACATTCTTTTCAAAGGCACATAGAACATTTTCAAAGACAGACCACATGATAGGACACAACACAAGCCTCAACAAATTCAAGACAATTGAGATCATACCAAGAATTTTCTCAGACTATACGGGCTTGAAACTAGAAACCAACTTCAAGGAAAAAAACTCAAAAACATTCAAATGGAGTTTGAATAGCATACTATTCATGGAGACTGAATAGTATGCTATTAAACAATGAATGGGTTAATAATGAGACCAAGAAAGAAATCAAAAAGTATCTGGAAACAAATGAAAATGAACTTACAACAGTCCAAAATTTATGGGACACAGCAAAGGTAGTCCTGAGAGGGAAGTTCATAGTAATACAGGCCTACCAAAAAAAGATAGACACATTTCAAATAAACAACCTAACTCTACATCCATAAGAACTGGAGGAACAACAACAAACAAAACCCAGAGCAAGTAGAAGAACAGACACTTCTCCAAGGAGGATATATGGAGGGCCCAGAGACATGTGAAAGGATGCTCAGCATCACTAGACATCAAAGAGATGCAAATTAAAACCACAATGAGATACCACTGCACATCAGTCAGAATGGCCATCATAAACAAATAAACAAACAACAAGTGCTGGCGAGGTTGTAGAGAAAAGGGAATCCTAGTATACTGTTGGTGGGAATGCAGCCACTATAGAAAACAGTATGGAATTTCCTCAAAAAACTAAAAATGGAACTGCCTTTTGACCTAGCAATTCCACTGGTGGGATTATATCCTAAGAATTCTGAAACACCAACTCAAAAGAACCTGTGCACCCCAATGTTCATAGCAGCATTATTACAATAGCCAAGTACTGGAAGTAAACTAAGTGCCCATCAGTAAATGAGTGGATCAAAAACTGTGGTACATTTACACAATGGAATATTATGCATCAGAAAGAAACAAGGCAGCATGGATTGAACTGGAGAGCATTATGCTAAGTGAAATAAGCCAGGCAGTGAAAAACAAATACCATATGATCTCACCCATAAGTGGAACCTAATGAACAAAATAAACAAATGAGCAAAATACAACCAGAGACATGGAAATAAAGAACAAACTGAGAGTGACCAGTAGAGGAAGGTGAGGGGGGTGATGGAGGAGGACAATGGGGGAAAGAAGGCAAAAGGTCACATTTAGGAACATGTCCAAAGGACCCATGGACAAAGGCAACAGAGTGGGGAAGATTGAATGTGGGAGGTGGATGGTGGGTAGGAAAGAGAAGAGTAATGGGGGGAGAAATGGGGACAACTGTAACTGAGCAACAATAAAAAAAGAAGAAGAAAAAAATTTTCAGTAAGTGACTTTTGCTGCTTGATCCCTTACATTTTAA
The DNA here is from genome assembly GCA_004027475.1 of Anoura caudifer. Taxonomy (NCBI): domain Eukaryota; kingdom Metazoa; phylum Chordata; class Mammalia; order Chiroptera; family Phyllostomidae; genus Anoura; species Anoura caudifer. Next base: position 181,822 of record PVKU01000820.1, on the reverse strand, counting down.
ATGTTCATGCTGGTTTTTAAATTATTTGATGATTTCTCACTAGACTAAATGATCCCAGTTCTTGAACACTTTTTAGATATTTAATTATTTACCTTATAGTGCCTCTATTCTGAAAGATTATCAGTCTCCTTGTATGTATCCTAAAAGTGAATATTTTCTTTAAAAGATAAAATAGTAGTTGTCAATTCTTTCCCCTTCTTCCTCTTCTTCCCTCTTTGTATACAGTAGGCAGTTTCTTTTGCATATTATCATCTAAATTTTTTATCAACCTTTCCTAGACTAGGACAAGTGAGCAAAGGGATACTTTCTCATTAGTTTACATCAGTCCTCTGGTAGAAAACAAAAATGACACTTATGTTAAGTTGTTGATAGAATTTTCTATATGCACCGATAAGTAGCTCCTTCTCTTTATTTAAAAAAAAGTTCCAGGAGCTTCAGCTATTATCTGATTTACTCATCTGTAGGCAGGATATAAGTTCTGAACTCCAATTGTCATCATAATTTTCATCAGTAGTCAACATGTGTTGGATTCCTGCTGTGCATGTGGCGCTCTTTTGAGGAATCATAAATTCTTAGCCAGACTCAATGTCTCATTAGTTTAACTATGGAAACTTCAAAATTTATTGCGTGTGAGCAATACAATCATAAAAGGTTGTTTGAAAGATAAGATATAATAAATAAAACTTAGGAATTCGATAAGAAAATAGATAAGAAAATGTGATGGGAAGAATGAAAAGCAAACAAGGATCATTTACAATCATAAACTAATGTCCACTATATGTTCCTAAGGTGTGATAGATGTTTAAGAGAACATAAAGTCAGTGTGGTCACTGATTTCCTGCATAACTGAATAAAGATTTAAATGATGGAGCCTATAAGAGTTTTATGTCTGAAAATGTACTCTGAAATTCAATTCAACAGAAGTTTATTGACTGTCTTCTGACAAGGCATGGTGCCAGGAGCTGTGTCTAATGATGTACAAGTGTGTTCTCTACTCCTAGGGACCTTACAGTCTGGTTGGAAGTGTGCTAGTCCATGTGTGCATTGGGAGAGGCACTTCCTGAGTGTGCAGAGCAGTGTTTGGGCTACACTTCAGCCTCCACTCATCCTTAGCTGGGCACTCTTAGTTGGGCACTGCATAAGTTGCACAATCACATAACTAAAACAAGTATGTGAAAAAGATATAGCAGATGTACACATACAGTTCTGAGTGTGTAGAGAAAAAGCGTCTGTTAGGACAAGGCATTTGCATCTTAGGTGATTGGTAGGGTGTGTGATAGTGAGAAAAAGGATCCCCTCTATTTATGATCTGCTCTGAGTCACATGCCTAATGCAGTGGTCAAAGACTGATCTGAGTGGGGACAGCCAAATGAAGCACCGGTGAGAAGAGATCCCTGAAACGCAAAGCCACAGGGGGCATTTTGAGAGCTGTAGAAGAGAATCATAAACATTATGGAAGATCCTAAATGCCATGCTAAGAATTTAGGCACTTTGGGGGTATTAGTAGATACATAGAAATAATTTTTTTCCAAAAATTTTCCCTATAAAATGTTTTGTGGGGTTTTTTTTTTTTTTTTTTTTTAGAAATTTAAACATTATTTAAGTCTAGCGGTAATAAGTTGAAATTTTATCTTAAAACTATTCTGTGTGCCCAATCTCTGTTCTCAGGAAATAAGCACTATAAACAATTTGGAGTGTAAGCTTCTGGACACTCATAGAAAGTTGTTCAGCTCTCTGTTAATCTCTAAGGCAGCGGTCTCCAAACTCTTCTGACCTGGTGTTTATTTAATAAAGCGCTAATATATGTTGATTCATTTAGTTGTAAATTCAAATACATGTCCTACTAATTTTGGCTAATATCCCAAGACATAATCAACAACTTAAGGCAAAGTTCACCATTAGGGATGGTGAAGGCAAATCTGTATTTCAAATACCTTCTTGATAGTTCCATAAAACTTTGTTTTACTGTCACACCGGTCAGGCTTTTAGCTTCCTAAGACGTCTGACTGAGACGTCGTACCAAGAGGAGGAAAAGCATCGACTCTGCCATTTTCTTGTTTCCCTGTGCTTGTAAAGGGGTATCATGTTGTGGTCAGGAGCACTGTCTGAGGTGAATTGAGGCTCTGCCATTGACTAGCAACTTAAACTCTCCCTGCCCCACTTTCCTCATGTTTAAAAATGACAGTAAAAACAATAGCATTCTCACAGGGTTTTTGTGAGGGTTAAATGAACTACTAGAGACAAAGCACGTAGGACGGTGCCTGGTGTGCAGGACACGCTGCGTATTTGGTATCGCTGGCAGTATATTCCTCCTTGTAATTTTTTAGTTTGAATCTTTTAAAGCCACTTCTCTATTTTGTGAGGGCAAGTTAGTTAAAACCAGATAACACAATCTGTAAATCTACCTCGCTGAACCCTCAGTGACCCACTCTTTGCTGTGGGAGCTCCCCTCCCCCCTCCCTTCAAGTGACCTGGGTGTAGCATTGGCCAAGAAGCCATCAGACATGCGTGGTGAGTGGGAGTGCTGACGTTAATCCACACATAAAATGTTAGTAAATCTTAACTTTTTTTAAAAATAAAAAACACGTAAGTACCTGTGTGTTGGTGTGTGTATTCTAATACTTCCTTCTTACACCTTATGGATTTCTAGGGTATTTCCTGTCATGTGCCCACCCACTCTGGAGGCCCCTGTGCCGGGGGATGCACTGAGAATACACCCGCAGCCTTGGTGCGCTGACCGCCGAGGAAGCAGGACGTGAGCAAGGTGGGGGCATGAAAGGACAGGTGGGGGAAAAAAAAAAGGAAACCTGGCAAGAGCCTACAAGAGGAATTTTGGCTGTAGGCAATCCTGCTCTGAAAGGTCTTCCTGGACAAGTTGGTGAGATCATGGGGTTTCAGATCCAGCATTTTCCCACAGCTGGGCTGTAGGCAAGTTGGCACACAGCCCCCACAGGGCCCCGCACTGTGCTATGGGCCTGAGGGTAGGTGGTCACTTCCCCAAGGAGTTTATTGAGATGACTAACACCAAGATAGAATTTCAATATAAATTACTTATGTTTATTAATGTGTAAATACACATATACTTCATGAATAAATCACACAGCACAAAAGTCTGTAATTTACAGAAGGAGGAACTATTGAAACTTACTTGAGTTTTCAGAGGAATTACTTGCTGGAAGAAGGAGATGGTACCTGGGATAAATACTGAAAGAACAAATTCTCCTTCATTATACTTAAAAAAAAAAAACAAAACCTTACAAACAAACAAAAACCCTTCTTTTAACTGTTTATTAAAGATGCTATTCCTAAGGCCCCAGGATTTGTATAGAGCCACTCCAGACACTGGAATATAAATTCCATGAGGATGTTTGTATTTTTTTTCACTGTTGTGTGCCTGCTGCCTATGCTAATACTTTGCATATTAGTGTGTTCTCATTTGTCAAATAAATTAATGCATGATTAGAGAAACTGTCTGTGAAACGTTAGTTGAAAGTTTCATGGTCTCTCTTTGAATTATGGTATGACTATTATGGTGACTGCAGACCAAATTTAGTCCATGTTCCGCAGCTGAAAAACCAAGGTCCAGATTGTTCAGTAACCTACTCAAGGCAATCCAAGAAGCCAAGTTTATAACTGGAGTTAGAACTCCTATTTCCGAACTCCTAGCCCAGTGCTTTCTTCACGATCCAATGGCACCTCCCCAGAAGTACCAGATGGCCACAACTTGTCTTTCAATATTCAGACCTTCTCAAGAGCCAGGAAAGAATCTGATTCCAAAGGTTGACAGAAATGAAGACAGCGAGAGATTTTTCCCTCCAGCTGCTGTGTCTGTGTCTGGTCTCCTAGACACCAGTGGTTTCCATTGTTATATGTCCTTTTTCTCTCAGGAATGAGGAAAAAGAAACAAAATAGCATTAAATTATGCTATTTAAGTATGATTTAAATTATGTAATATAAAGACATTTTGTAACTACATCCATTGTTTTCAAAGCAAATTAACCAGGCTAATAACTTACTCTATGTAGCCCAATGCTCAACAGGAGTATGACCCGAATATCTCAGAGTTCTTCTTGTTCTTAAGGGTACATTCTGAATACACATATATTATGAGTATACATATAATATGAAAACATATTCACATTATTCTTATGAATATATAAGAAATAAATGTGTCATCTATAAATTACTACATTTCATATAAAATAAAATTATATATATAGATATAATATATATACACACGTACACAATTATATATACCTAGTAACCCAGGTTTTTAAGTTTTAGGCGTAAAATCTGACCTTGTCATAACACCCTTTTGTTTCTGCATATATCTTATTGTCTCAAAGTAAACTCTGTAACCCTTTCTAAATAGGAGCTATCTGAACCTTACTAAGTTTCCACCCCTTTTAAACTTAAATTTATATCTAATAGTTTGAATTTTCAGGCCTTACTTTTGTTCTGTAAATTTTCCTTATAAAATATTTTGTGGTTCTTTTAGAAATGCCAACATTATTTAAGTCTAGAGGTTAAAAGTTGAAATTTTATCTTAAAACTATTCTGTGTTGTTTGTCCGTTCTATCTCCTGAAAAATTTTCAAAACTGCCCAGTTTTGTCCATCTTTGCTGTCACAAGCTAGGCCAATGATTACGGTCTCTCAGTTAAGACTAATAAAATAGCTTCGTAGTTCTACTCCCTCCCTCCAATCCTATTCCCACATAGCAGTTAGAATAATCTTTTTTAAAAAAGAATCATGTAGCTTTTTTAGTTGAAATCTTTCCACACTTCTCATAGCTCATGAGGTAAAGACCAGAGTCTTATTTATTTACTTCTTTTTAAAAGATGTTATTTATTTCTTTTTAGAGAGAGGGGATGAGGGGGAGAATGAGAGGGAGAAAGAGAGGGAGAGAAACATCTGTGTATGAGAGAAACGTCAATCAGTTGTCTCTGGCAGGCACCCCAGCCACGGACCTTGTTGGCAATGGCAACGCAGGCATTGCCCCAATAGAAATTGAACCCAGCAACATTTCACTTTGCGGGACGATGTCCAACCAACTGAGCCACACTGGCCAGGGCAAGACCAGGGTCTTTAACATGGCCTTGAAGGCCCCTTATGATCTGGCCCCTGCCTGCTCACCAGCTTCCTCTTGGGCACTCTCCCAGATCTTTGCATTTCAGCCACATTCTTTTAGTTCCTGAGAGGAGTCAGCTTTTCCCTTTCCTAGTGTTTTTGCCCATGTTGTTTCAACTTCTTAGAATGCTATCTATTATGGCACTCCCCCCACCCCACACACCTTCTGCATTTCTGTGAGTGGGCAGTGGAACTGGTGGATGCTTGGGAGCCCTCTCTAATGGCTCGATGCAGGGAGATGTATGAAGAGGAAGAAAAGAAGACTAGTTCTTGGATAAACCACAAGATACTAAATTTATATTTCCCATTGAGTATGTGTGGCATATAGGTGCTCTATGCGTGTTCATTTACTTGAAATAAATAGAACAGCAGAAACAGTTTTTGTCTGCAATGTCTAAGAATATGTTTGAAATAATAGCTCCTAGTCATTGAACTACATGTTGCAATTTTGCAAACTGCTTCACATTTAAAACTCATAACTAATTGCAGGTGAATGTTTTTAAGTTCTCATTTTACAGAGAAGGATAGTGAGAAGCTTAAGAGGTTAAAGCACTTGTCTAAGTCACAGCCAAGAGTCAAACTAAGAAATGCTGTATTCCACGGCCTGTGTTCGGCCTCATGTTTCTCTGTCTTTCTGCATTACTGAGTCATCAGAACTAAGATAATTTTCCAGATTGTTATTAATCAGATTTCCCGCAGAATTATTACTTATGTGTCTCTGTATGCTGCTAATCTGTGAACTCCTAGGGTGGAGAGAACTGTTTAATTCCTTGTTTTGTCCCTACTGGTTAGCATAATGACTGGTGCATAATAATAATACCATTTATTGAATACTAGGTGTTAAGTACAGTTCAAAGTGCTTTATATGTATTAACTTAATCATCACAATAACTTTATAAAATAGACACTATTATTATCTTCATTCTACAAATGAAGAAATGGAACCACAAAGAGGTTAAGTAATTAGCCCAAGATGTCTTAGAGGCTTTTAGTACTCACCCTTCCTGTGTCTCCTCTCTTTCTAAGCATGTGCTAAGACCATTTTTCCTACCCACTTGTAGTTAGATGGCCTTGTGGCTGGTAATGTTCAATAAGCTAGAAGTAGAATTGATATGTGTCACTTTTATGCTATAGGTCACTTCTTGCTAAAGCATGTAATTGCTGATATGAGACCCTCTAGTGCTCAAAAAGCTGAAGTGCACATACAGCTGCAAGATGCTGGAATCTCCATTACCCTGGATTTCTGAGCGATTATGTGAGAATAACTCCCTCTCCCTCATAATGGAAATGGAGCATGAGTGATAAATAAACCCTGACGTTTTAAGCCACTAAGATTTCCTTTTTGATTGGTTACCATATGCTATGCACTGAATATCTGTGTCCCCCTCAAAATTCATATATTGAAATCAAATCCCCAATGTGATGCATTTGGAGGTGGGGCCTTTGACAGGTGATCAGGTCATGAGAGTAGAGTACACATGAATGGTATTGGTGCCCTTATAAAAAAGACCCTTTCTGCCATGTGAGAACACAGCAATAAGACATCCAACTGTCTATGAATCAGGAAGCAAGCTCTCCCCAGATACTGAATCTGCTGATACCCTGATCTTAGACTTCCAAGCCTCCATAACCGTGAGAAATAAATATTTGTTGTTTATAAGTCACCCAGCCTATGTATTTTTTATTATACAATAAAAGCCCAAAGAACTAAATACCACAGCAAACATAACTTACGTTGACTAAGGATCAGAACTCTAGTAAGTGATGGAGTGGAGGTTTAAATCCAGGTAGCTCTGGCTCTGAAGCCCATTCCTTAAATCACTACCTTGTAAGTTACTAGTAAATGTCAATTGACTAAATGAACGAATAAATGTCAAGAGGCCTTTGTTATTCACTCATGCTTAGTGAACAGGATCCAGCTTTGGTGGGGGTGGAATGCCTTCCTTTTACTAAGAATACCATCACCAGATGAACATCTCTAATCAGCACAGCATTCATCTTGACCTTGTCTTTTGAAGGTATTCAGCTAAATTAAAGCTTTCAGATATCATAAAAATGGAAACATTGGTTGTTTTGATTTAGTCATGTTTGGCTCCATGTATTTAAAAATGACAGTACTGTCAATCAAATGAAACTTTAATCACAACTGCAATCTTAAAAAGTTAACAAAAGGCATGGTCAATTTAGTAATAAATGACAGTTCTCCAAAGAAGATACCCATAGATAATTTTGAATTTACTTAAAAAATCAATTTCTTCTTCTTGCTATAAGGCCACAGTCCTTTGGAATTACGCCCCAGCCTTATGACCTCACTTAAACATAACTACCTCCTAGAAACCCTATCCAGACACAGTCACATGGGCAGTTAGGGCTTCAACCTATTCATTTTAAGGGGAGGGGGACAAATTCAGTTTATAGCAAAATGTCACTAAGGAGCCATAGTCTAATGGCCAAAGAGAATGGAACATGATTCAAGTTTGACAGGTTTTTACATTTTAAACAAACATTTTCCACTTTCTGATGGCAATCATGTCAGGTTATCAAGTTTCCCTCTGGGCCTTAGTGCCAGGAAGCCCAATCCCTGGGCCTATCCTAGTAACTAAAGTGGCCCCTATTGTTAGAGTAACTGGTCTTTCCTTTTTACCTTGATTGTTTCCCCTATTACTGTATTTGTCTCTTTTTGTTAGTCAATTTATATTTTTCCCAGATGACACAAAGTAAAAGTTTAAAGAAATAGACAATGATTTCAGTAGCCATGGGTTTTTGTTTCCTTTTTAAAAAATATTATCAGTTTATAGTGGTACTATATTTTTCACTGGAACATGTCATACTTAGCAATAAAGAAATGGTGGCTGAAATATGCTTTCTTCCTATGGGGGGTTAGTATTTTTCCCATATCCTGTATATTAGTCTGTGTCTCAGGATTTTATCTTTTCTAACATTTAAATAACCTTAAGGACTGATTAAGGCTGATTCAACTTAAGACATTCATATCCTTTGTGTAAAAAACCAATATGAGCATAATTAATCTGAGTGTTGAACTAAGTTGAAGGTCCTGAAAATACCAGATTATAATGAAAACATCTCCTTAACCATGACTGCAGTGGTTAAAATTTAATGCAACATTAATGGTGAAGTATGAGTCTTCTAATGCTCTCCACTCCTGCTTTGTGGAAGCTAAGGCAGTATTTATGCTACAAACAGGACTCTGTATTCATGAAAATATGTAGCTTAGTTTTTAAATACACTCAACACATAAAAGGACCATTTGCTCTGTTTTATGTTTTCATGTATTTATTAGTTTGTAATAATAACCATGCCCTCCAGAGGCTGGACATTTTCTGGGAGCTAATGATCTGTCAGGGTTGGAGGCCCAGAGCTTCATGCTGGGACCATTAATCAGCCCACCAGCTCCTAGCTTACGGGCAACACCTTCCATCAGTCATTGTGACTCAGGTCCTGCAAGCCAGAGCATGAGGTTTGGAAAGCCTATCCTATGGACAGGCTTTGCGGAACAACACAGCACACTGCTAATCATATCCATGGAAACGAGTGTCAGAAACTTCACACCACAGAGGACATATCTTACATGACTGTCACTCTTCTATGGCCTAAGGCCTTGAGACTGTATCTCGAAAGGTCAGAATATGAGACAGAGCATCATTAACTTCCTTTTCAAGCCATTGGTCAAGCAGTTTTAAAAATATTTCAAAATATTTGGACATCATTGAACCCTATTAAATAAGCATTTTTAATCATTTAAAGCCTAGGATGGGTTTTATAAACAGGAAACTCTCAAACAAGCCCAATATTCCACTGTTTTTATTTACAGTTGTATGATGACTGACAGCTCTAGGGCAGGACATCTGTTGCTAGCACACCAGGTTCCAACATCTCACCCTCTGGAACATCTCAGAACACTAAAGTGGAGAAAACCAAGGGACTTTTCCTCCTGAGGCTGCTCCCCCTAGCTCCAGCTCAGCTACTAGGGGCCTCTTTAGAGCCCTCATCTTCCACAATCTCTCTCTGAAATATTGACCACTTCCTGCCCCCTCCACACACACTGCAGTTCATTCATTCAGTGGGAACTTATTTAGTTCCTACAGCGCACCAGAGACTCGTTCCTCCACTGCTTTCTGCACCATCTTTCTTAGTTCTCACACCTCTGTAACTAATCCTCTCCACATATCCTGTTTCTACTTTGTCTTTTCATCCTTGCATTACCCAAGGTTCTCTTTTATCCTTCTTATTATTTTTGAAAATTTTGAGGTATACTTAGCATACCACAAAGGTCAACCATTTGAAGTGCCCAGCTTGATGAGTTCGGGAAAATGTACATAGTTGTGCAACCACCATCACAATAAAATTTTGGAACACTTCTATCACCCCAAAAATGGTCCTTCCTGCCCCATTTCTGGCCCCAGGCAACCACTGATTTGCCTTTTGTTGCTATTATTTTGCCTTTTTGAGAGTTTTATATTAATGAAATTATGAGTATGCTCTTTTGTGTCCAGCTTCTTTCCCTTAGCATGATGTTTTTAAGAGTCACCCACGTTATTGAGTGTATCAGTAGTTTGTACCTTTTTATTGCTCAGTAGCATTCCATTGCATGGACGTACCATACTGTTTTATCTGTAGGTCTTAAACTTTTTAACCACCCTTTGCCTCAGTCTCCCAGTTTGTAAAACGGGCACAATACTGGTAGCTTAGAACAAAGACTGACATCTGTTAGGTTCTCTTTTAGCTCATATTATTATATTTACTTGTCCACTCCTGGGAGATACAAATGTCTTATCCCAAGGGGCTAAAATCAAGAACTCTGAGGGCAGAATTTTTGACTTCCTGTACCTCGTTACTCAGGAATGGGGGTCTTTCTGGGTCAGTCTGCACTGGGTCAGGAAGACTGGAAGAGAGGGAGGGAAGTGTGGTGCAGGGCAGCATGGGAGAGTGGGAAGAAGGGGTAAAGGGCTAGGAGTGGATGAACAGCAGACACCAGGGTGAATAGGTAAATGAGAGCGCAAGGCACCCGGGCTGAGTCTGGGGGCGGGGCCTGGAGAGAGGTAGTGGAGCGCGGTCTTTTGGCCCCCAGAGCTGCAGCACAGCGACTGAGCGCAAGGGGCGCGCCAGGGTCTCCTTCCCTGCACCGAGGCACTTCCTGTCCCCTGCGCGCCCTGTGACCAGTGAGAGCCCAGAAGGTTATTCGTAAGAGTGTACGCTCTTTTCTTCCCAGGAAAGCAGCCTAGTAAGCGGGATAGGGGGGCAGACCCAACCCTAACCCTCTGCGCCTTCCTCCTCATCCTGGGGCTACCGAGCGCAGCCGTCAGAGGGCCGTGGAGCGCAGAGAACCCCAGACAGCCGTGTTCTGGGCTCTGAGTCCTCGCCCTCTGCCTGAGGAAGGAGTGGGACACCAGCGCTTTTTACCATAGTACGCTCTTGATATTCAGTTAGCAATGAAGGAGAATAGCTTGTATACCAACTGTGGCGGGGGTTTAGTTTGCAGGAAGTTTCTTGATGAAACCATTAAGAGGCAGAGTCACCTCCACAAGCAGGCCCCTTCTTCAAACACACGGAAAGTATTTAGATGCTAAATACATCCTTCAGCAGAAGGGGCGATGAGCCGGGAATCAAGATAGTCCACGTAAACTGTAGTTGAAAAATAAAAGTTTTTTTTTTTTTTTTTTTTTAAGGATAGTTCACCTTCTATCGCTAGGGTCCTTCTGTTACCTCAGATGAGTCAGTTAACTTTCGGGGGTCCCCTCATTTTGTCCACTGTGTAATGAACAATCTCCATGACTTTTTGGTTCTGTATTCTGTAAAGGGCAGTCTGGTATAACTGGACAGCCACAGTTGATGTATCCTTAATCACAGGTGGCGGCTGTAAACCTCCCGTCCCTTTGTCAACCAACAGTTACAGCCAAGAGATGCAAGGTTTTCTGGACTCCTTGGCCGATAGACAAGCTGTGTGTTCAGGAGCTACCAGTCAGCAGGTACTGTGAAGTCCACCTTTTCCTTGAATTCTCAGATCCTAGATCCATTCTCCCAGACCCCCCAGATAGAGAAAGGAAGAGGAGGCTGTGTTTGGAGAAGCAGGGAAGGCTGTCAGGCTGGGGAGAGGGTGGAGAGGGTACAGCAAGAGCCAGGCTGGTGTGGAGAGGATGTCAGTGGACAATCTAAGGATATGAAATACTTCAGTAGTTCCAGGGTACAGATCTGAACAGCAGTTCTGGGACAGGTCAAGCACATCTTCCCGAGGGTCCCCAGTCCCCAACAAAGGGCTCCAACATGGATGACTAATACAAACCTACCTTATCAAAAAGCCCTGTGTGACTGTGATTCACATAAAGGGGGTGGAACAAGGGGTGGAGTATCTTGTATGTAGACTCTTTCAAGTCTGTACTTTATTCATTTGTTTCTCCCAATGTCCCTCACAGAGATCCTTGCACATAGCCAATTCTCATTTGTGTTTTTAAATTTAATTCCAGAATCACAGAATGAAAAGCGTGGTGGTTAACTCTCCTTCCCACCCTCACCCCTGCAAAAAAACAAAAACAAACAAACAAACAAAAAAACCAAACAAAGAACCTCTGATAACAGCAATAGAAACCCTTCTGTTCATATGATCTTGTTGCTTGCAATTCTTTTAATGGTAGACAATGACTTTCATTCTGTATCTGGGCCATTCTTGCAATGTTGTGTTCCATTCTGGGCAATGCTTTTGAAGAGGGACTTTATTGAACTGCAACATGTCCAAGAGAGGGTGAGCAAGATGGTTAGGAGCCTATAAACCATGGCATATGATGAGCATTGGGTATATTTGAACTGCAAAGACATAGTACTCAGTGGGGAGGTGCAGCTGCCTTCAAACAAAGTAAAAGGCTGCCAGGAGGAAAAGGACTTGTTACGCCTTTTGTAAGTGAGGAGAAATTGTAGGGGGCTAATTTTGGCTAACATGACTGAGAACATTTTAATGATTAGAACAATCCAGAAATAGAATGGGCTGCCCTAGGAGGCCTTGATTTACAATCAGGGGAGCTGTTGACTCAGGCTGGATTCCATGTGTGGGATTATTCTGGAATTGATGCAGAGGGTGAAAAATTAGAGAAAAAAGACTTCTAAGGTTACTTGCAGACATCTGATTCTGTTGGTTAAATTCTGGTTAAGGCTATCTGACCTCAGCTGAGTCTCTGATGATCTTTTCCTAGATATTTCCAAGTCCTGGGAGTGGGGGGTTAGGGAGTATGAGTGGTTAGGGTTCAGGTCGGGGGACTAAAGAACTATAAATAGGAGAGACTCTTTCAAGGTGAGAAAGAGTCCAAGAATGGCGGCACTCCTGGAGGAAGGTTGCTTTAGCCCACCTCACAGGTGTGCACTTGTTGGTTGGTTTGTTTCTGGGATCAATTCTGTTGACCTTTGTATGGAGAGGTACCATGTGGCTTAACAAGCATTTTGGTGCATAGCTTTTTCTTTCTCCTTCCTACTAGGTCTTCTCTGTAAACCACACTCTATTTGCTTGTTGTCAACCCTGATGAGCCAGACTGGCAGATTGAAAGATGGAATGACAAGCAGTTTAAATTAACTAGTGGAATCTAGACTTGTGTTCTATTTTTATTCCTTCCCTGTTATTGTGTAGGTCAGTGCATAAAGGTTTGATTCACATGTCCAATGTGCTTCTCTTGCCTTGTCTTTTAGTTAGTTTTGTCAGCCTTATTTGATATTGTTTTCATTGGAGCCCAGCTTCATAGTCTGGGGTTTATCTTCACATAATACAATATGCTAAAGACAAGCTGTCCTGCCTGCAGCCGCTGCCTAATGGTCCAGACATTTTTTCCTCTCATTTTACATGATAGCTGCATCTGGCACACCATACGACATCCTTTTTCATTTATTGGTATGGTATGTGAAAGCATTTTGAAAATAGAAACATACCATACAAGTATAAATTACTATCATGGATAATATGCAATTCTTAGGGGAAAGTTTATGTAGATATTTACTAATACCTTACCAGTAGAACATGGCTTTTTTGGCTTTATGATATGTTAGTAGATAGATAAAACCATTATTGTAAATTGGCACGTTTAATTTTGGATGACCAGATGTGTCTGTAGTTTTAAAATGGCTTTTCTCCTAGGTGCATGGTTCCCAGATGATGTTTCATCATCACCGATGCTTTTCTTTCTTACTCAAAACATCACATAGCAGTTTGATATACTTTATCAAATGGAAACATTCTCTTCTTTAAACTTTACTAAGTTGGCAAGTTGGCAACAGAAACTTTTTTTCCTGATTAAAAATCAAAACCACAGCTTGTCTTTTGTTTGGCAGCAAATGGTTAGGAAAGTAACTATTTCTACCTAAAGTATGTAATTGTTTATCATATGGTATTTATTATATGGATGAATGGAGCTTACTGTTGTTTGTCATATTTTGAGTATCATCAGTTGTAACCAGATGAGCACCAGTGTGAAAACTCTTTTGTCTATAAAGGAAAATTCAGAGCAAGTCATCATCAGAGAAAAGATAAGGCAGATAAGGCCAGAAAATCAAATAAGAAATGGAAGGTTCCCATGGATCATTACAATATGTTTTAGCTGTAAAGAAAATGAAGATATATTATATTCAGAACATATGAATTAAAAAAACCTCAAACATTTCTAATGCCTTGTCTTATAAAAAGAATAAAACTCCTAAAAACAAACATTTTGAACATGATGAAAAGGGTCTGGGCTCTAGGCAATATCCAACCCACCAAGGATTATATTTATCAGGATCAAATCTTTTTCATCTTTATTCTTAGTAATTACTGACAAGGAAGCAAAGAAGAGACAACATATTGAAAAGTCTTAGCCAAGTCTCATTGTCAGACATCACTTATAAAAGGTTTTACATAGCCCTGGCTGGTATGGCTCAGTGGATTGAGTGCCGGACTGAGAACCAAAAGGTCACCGGTTCGATTCCCAGTCAGGGCGCGCATGTTGTAGTCAGGACCTGGGTTGCAGGCCAGGTCCCCAGTTGGGGGTATGTGAGAGACAACCAATCACTCTATTTTTTACACATCAATGTTTCTCTCCTTCTCTTTCTCCCTCCCTTCCCCCTCTCTAAAAATAAATAAATAAATAAAATCTTAAAAAAAAAAAAAGAAACCCACCTCTTCCTCCAGAAAAGTAAAACTAAGACAAGGCCAAAGAAGTGTGTAAGTATTACATATGCATTTATCTATCAAAGATGAAGACAATGAACACCAGGTAGCTAGTACTTCTAGAGGTAATTGCAATGAAGATGGAAAAGCTGCCTTGTACTGTTTTGATGATAGGATCCTAGCAGATTTCAAAAAGCAGAAAAAGGACCACAAGGAAATCATTGTTGGCCTTGTAGTGGGAGTTGCCATGCCTAAGAAAACAGCTGTTCTCATGGCATAGAGCTTCCTTTGTCATACAGTCTGTCTGTGCTGGAATTCAAAACATGTAACTCCAAAGATGAATTTTGGGTGGAGAGCCCAAAAGATAAGAGGACTTCTCAAACCCTGAAAGAATAGGCCGAAGTTTTGATCACAGTCAAGAGAGTTTTCTAACTCAAAAGACTTAAAAAAACATCAACATTGGGTCTTGTCCATTGTAGCCACAGCAGTTGCTGTAGTTATTCATCCTTAGCAACTCATGAGCATGTCAGGGATGGGAGTTGAGAAGGGAGTCACCATTTCATGGTTCTGCAGAAATGGGCCGGAGATAGTGGAGAAACAGTTCAAGAGTACAGCCACCTCACTCAGAGCAACTTAAAATCCTCTAAGAGAGAAAAAAATAAAATAAAATTCTCCCAGAGAACCAGAAGCCATGTGGACACATAAGAGAAGGCTACTCAGATGTGTTTTGTTCTTCAGCCATAGCTACCTCCTTGCTCTTCAGAAAGAAAGTAGATTTGGATAAATAGCATCTGGATTTGAATTTGACTGGAAGAAGCAGGTTATGGCTAAAAGGGTCTGGGAGTATATTTTGGAACATGCTGGATGCTAGTGATGGAGTTCATATGATGCCTAAAAACGTCTTGGAGACTATGGGCCTTATACAGAAGACAATAATGAAGTCTCAGGGAAAAAATGAGGTCTCAGGTATCATGACTACAGTCTTTAGCAATTATAGCTGGTGAGAAGAAATGTGTTTGCATCAAGCTGTGAAAAACAGATGAGATAAAATACATTCAGGTAAAAATAAATTCATCTTGAAAAGCAAGCACAATACTAATATTGCTAAAGAGCTCTTAGTAAAAATAACAACCATGTGATTTTTCTTTAGCATGTGATTTTTCTTCTAAGGATATTAAGGCCATTTTCTTTATTTCTTCCTCTCATTTGACCTAATTGATCTTTTCCCCTACCATTCTCCTGAGACCCTGAGATCTCTTTTCAAATGCATACATAGCATCCTTCTGGTAAAATCCAATGATCAGGTCTCAGTCCTCTTATAACTTGAACTGTTAGTAGCATTTGATGCAATTGGTCCTTTGTCCTTTCTTAACCACTTTTTTTTCTATTAGTTTTGGTGGTAGCACACTCTTTTTGGCTTTTTTTCTCTTTTGGCTGCTCCATCCCCATCTCTTTCCCCAGTACTTCCTCTTTTTATCTGACTTCTAAATATTTGAGTGTCTCTGAGCTTAGTTCTTGGCCTCTTCTCTGCTCTTTCTTTTTCACTAAGACAGCTCATCCAGTTCTATGGCTTTGAATATCATCTATAGGCTGATCATTTGCAAGTGTACATTTTTATCTTCAGACTTTCTCCTGAATTCCAGACTTATATTTTCCAACTGTCTACAAGGCATATTCCTTGGGGTCTCTAATAGGCATCTCAAACCCAACATTGCCAAAACAGAGCTCTTGATTTTTTCTGCCAAACTGCTCCATCCTTTTTGTCCAAGTCAAAAAGTAGTCGTCCTTGAGTCTTTTCTTTCTCACCTTCCACATTTAGTCTGTCACAACATATCCTCAATCCATTCACTTCTCCCTACAAAAATTTCCCCACTTGCATACTTGCCCTGCCTACATTTTCCATATAGCAGCCAGAGTGATCACTTACATGCTTAAATTAGGTCAGATCAGTCATTGAGTAAAACCTCCCATCAGCTTCCCATGATACTTCAAATAAAATTGAAGTTTTAAATACTTATTCACAAAAAGTTCTATGTGATCTGGCCATTGTCTCACTGTCTGATCTTATTTTGTTCCCTTTTCTCCTCTACCCATTCAGTTCCATCTATGCTGGCTTGCTTTGGAATCTTCCAACCCAATAAGACACTTCTTTCTCCTGATTTTCAGGTGAACTTAGCAATCTTGAATGGTATGTCCTCTAAGAGGTTTCCCTGACCACTCATTCTAATGGAGCGCAAACCCTATTACATCACCGTAATTTAATTGTCTGCAAAACATGTATCTACTGGGTGTTTTTCTTATTTATTTTGTATTATCTATCCCAACTAGAAGGTGATCAGAAGTCTTGTTTTGTTTATTCCTCTGTTTCCCCTGCGTCATTTGACATTATTCATGGGCCATGTACGAGACATTGGATATGTGAGTCTGAGGCACAGTGGAAGAGGTTGGAGATGTCGTTAGCTGAAACCTTATGCAAGACTTGCTGATTTTATCTTCTGCATATTTCTCTGCTCCAGCACTTTACCTCCATCATCAAAGAGGTGGAGTAGGCATGAAGATGTCATCATTTTCTCGGTATTCTGTAGCTTTCCAGCTGGTCTTTCTGCCTTTTGTTTTGACCCCTCCCACTCATTCTCCATCTCAGTTTCCAAAACGCAAGTCTGATGTGTCACTCTCCTGCTTTAAAAGCTCCTTAAAAATCTACAAGATAAAGTTATTTGCTTAACTTGGCATATAAGGGCCACTCCTCCATCTATGCTCATTCTTCTTCTTGCTGTATTCTCCAGGAATACCCAGTTGCTTGTAGATCCCTGTGAGTCCCTTGCTTTTCCTCATCTTCATGTCTTTGCTCTTGCTTTCTACTCTGCCTTGGAATGCCCATTACTTAGAAGCTGTGTGACCATGAGACATTACTTATTTTTCCAAACCTTACTTTTCTAATAATCATAATTCTTCATAGAAAGAGCATAAGGGTCAAATGATATCATATACAGATAATCCAGTATAATGCCTGGTATATATAGCATGTGTTCAATAAATTATTTATCAGTAATGTTAGTATGAATGAGAACAATAAATAATAATATCATGGAACTAGTATAGAATTTCTGTTAGTTTCCTGACCTGCTTGCCTTGGTGGGAAGTAACTGGATCTGGTTAAAAGTTCAAGCTATCACCTCCAATGCTCTGATCTTCTGATTTAGCTCCTTCTCTCTCTTGCCTGGGAACCTCGCCATCTGTGTAACTGCCATACCAGGAACCTCAAATCTGCAGGGACAAGATAAGAACTTGTTTCTTTGGGATGCCCCCTAGTTGTACAGACAGGTAAATGGTCAGTCAGGATTGCCCTGCATTCTTGTGTTTTGATATTAAAAATCAAGAATTTGAAGTTTTTCACCAATCTTTACCTTTGAAGTTTTTTTTTTCCTCCTCCAATCTAAAGAGGCTGGTTTTAGGGAGAAGCTGGAGCCTCCTAGTGGTGGCTTTTGGGTATGAAAATAGTCATAACAACAGGATGAAAGGGACCTGTCAAGTTCTGAGTACTTTGGCCCCAGTAATCCTGTTATCATTTCAAAGGGTTTAGGCATCTACCTAGCATCTTGTAAACTGAGGCATAAAGAAGGGTAATGACATATTCTGACCTTCCAGGGTGGGGTGGGAATGATGAGAAAGGTCTTTGGTGTAAGTGGGACAGTTTAGCCTGGAGTGCTCCATAGGAGCAAAAAGCAGGATTGCTGTGCATAATGATAACCTTTACTAGATCAGAATGGGACCCAGGTGAGCCAGGTCTCCTGGTGATTTTGGTGATTTGAATCTACTTTCAATGTTTAGTTGCTCTGAGACCTGTGAATTTCAAATAGTCTAATAAGCAGTTTGGCTTATACATTAATTTACTTAGAGACTTTAAAGTTAAGCCAACAAATAGCTACTGAACACCTACCATATGCTGGATACTGTGTTAAGTGATGTGGCAAATTCTGAGATGATTCATGGTTCCTGCCCTCCAGGGACTCATGGTCTTCATAGGGGATATAAGACATGTAGTCCAATATCTGAAATAGAGTGGACAGTGATGATTCAAGACAAATTTAAATAAAATGCAAAGTGAGTTCAGAGGAGGGGAAGATATCCAACAAGGACTGGTGGCTACTGTTATCACTTGAAGTAAAAAGTTAATATATAGAATATAGGGAAAAATACCATTAAATTTGGAAGGGGAATATATTAGTTTGCTAGGGCTTCTATAACAGAGCACCACAAAATGCATGGCTTAAACAATAGAAATATATGTATTATCTCACAATTCTGGAGCCTAGAGCATCAAGTTGTTGGCAGGCTTCATTCCTTCTGAGGATATGAGGAAGAGTCTGTTCCATGTCTCTTTCCCAGCTTCTGGTGGTTTGCTGGCAGTCTTGGCATTTCTTGGCGGGTAGCCATGGCACCCCAATCTCTTTTTTTGTCATCACATAGTGTTCTCCCTGTGTGCATGTCTTGTGTCCAAATTTCCCCTTTTTATTAGGCCACAAGTTATATAGGATTAGGGGCCTGCCCTATTCCAGTATGACTTCATTGTAACTAATTATATCTGCAACAACCTGATTTCTAAATAAGATCATGTGATGAGGTATTGGGTTAGGACTTCAGCATAGGAATTTGCTAGGGACACAGTTCAGCTGTAACAACGAAGATGGCCTTTAGAAGAGCAGTTTCGGCAGAGATCAGATTGTGCACAAAATGAGAAGTAAGATACTTGGACCCAGAGAGGGGAGAGAAACAGAAGAGCATGGGACAAATTGAAGCATATTGGTCATGAGGGCAGAAAAGATGTTTATATTGATGACAAAGCAAAATGGATAAATGAGCAATAATCTGTGTCCATATCTAAGTCCAGAGGATGGAATTTTCTGCACCTTCCTGCCAGGCCCTACACTCTTTGTTTGTTTGTTTGTTTATTTTTATCTGAAGTACATGGAGAATTGGTTTATATCTCCAATTTGCTCATAAAAAATTGTTAAAAAATGATTACACAGAGAGAAAGCAAGCAAACACATGCAAAAACAACGCTGATTGATGTTATATCATAGAAATATAATGAGGTTGGGAAGAAGGGAGTCCTCCTTTCAATGTAACTTGTAGAATTTCAGGATTTATTTTAAAATTATAGTTTTCCAAAGGAGATACGTAGCTTAGAATGAGCTACATTTGAAAAAAAGCTTTAAAGATAGTAATAATCTTAATTAAACAGTTTTTCATATTCAGAAGGGAACAGAATTATAAATGTACATACAACTTTCTCAACCATATGTTCTTTTTAATGATATTAGTATGTCTCTAGAGATTATAGTAAAGCTTATTCCTAATTAGGTAGTATTTTATTAAACTGAATGTAATCTCATGTTCGTTTGAATACCATTTTCAAGAATTGAATAGCATCCATATTCTCAGATAAAGAGAGTTTTGCTTTCTTCCATGGAAATTATTGGTGCTCATTCAAAAACCAGTTTTAGGATGAACGAGACAATGAGTCTGCTTGTTAAATGAAGACAATGTAAATTTCCCAAGATTTTACCAACCATGAATATATTATTGCTGATTCTTCTTATGCCCAAATAGCTATTTTAAGCAAAAATTAGAATAAACTTTGTAAAAATCTAATTTCTGTAATTGAGTAATGCTTTCAGTCTAATCAGTTGAAATGATTTACATTTACAGATTCAGCTTTCCTTAACCTTTGAGGGGGCATGAGGACTGGGACTGGAGGCAGAAGGGCTAGAGCTCAAACTCTGGTTCTATCATTGAAACGAGAGGGAGAGGAAAAGGTATATAAACTTGGAAATAATAGGGATTAAAGTAATTGTAAGGAGTACTATATGCATCTCTATGGCAATACATTTGACAACAGAAATAACAATTAATTTCCCAGAAAAAAAAATAAGTCCTCAAAGGAAATAAGCTAAAGTGGAAAATATGAATGTACAAAATTATATTGGAAAGGTGATTAACAAGTTATGACTGAAGAAGACAACAGGACTAGACAAATTCATAACTGAATTTTTCCCCTCATTTTTAAAGGATAGCTCAAATGTTTTATCAACTAGCCTAGATCATAGACAGTCATCACATGGGGTGATAGATGCCAAATTTGCAAGGAAAATGTCAGCAAATAGATTTTAGTAATGTATCTAAGGGCAGTAAAACAAATACAGCTTATTTCAAGGACACAAATTACAGTTCAATAGTGGAAGTTGATCAACAAAATTTATTAATAAACAAATTCAGGGAAAAAATTAATGTATTAATTAAAAAGACATTTGATTAAATTTAGTAACTATTCCTAATAAAAATGGTCAATAAAATAAATATTTTCCAAAAACAAACAGCAAATGTTATCCTAAATGACAAAATAGTAAAACATTTTAATTCAAACTAAGAACTAGACAGGAATGCCTATCAGAACTGCCTACTCTCACCATATTTTTTTAACATTGTCTTGGAGGTTTGTGCAATTATAATAAATAAGTTAAATAATTGGTAAAAAATACTGGAAAGAAAAGGAAAATAATCTTTTTTTCTGACCATATGATTATATACAGGGAAAATCCAGTAAGCTGTAGTAAATACCTTCTTAGAGTTAATAAGATAGTTTGGCTAGATGTCTAGTTGCAAGATAAAATATACAAAAATTAGCAATTTTTGTCTATTATAAAAATAAACAGGTATAAATGGAAATATTACCATGTACTTAATAACAAAGTTATAAAACAGGAGGAAATCTAACAAGAAAAGCAGAAGATTTACTTTTTTAAGAAGATTTTATTTATTTTTAGAGAGAGGAGAAGGGAGAGAGAAAGAGAGGGAGAAAAACATTGATATGTGAGAGAAATATTGATTGGTTTTCTCTTGTACACCCCCAAATGGGAACCTGACCCGCAACTCAGGCATGTGCCCTGACCAGGAATTGAACCAGTGACCTCTCGGTTTGTGGGATGACACTCAACCAGTGAGCAACACCAGTCAGGGTAAAAGGCAGAGGACTTATATGAAGCAACTAATTTATTAGAAGTCATGTGTCTTGTAGAACAAAATAAAAACAAATAGAAATATCATCTGTTTGGATGGGAGAACTTTATATTAAAATTATGAATTATTTCAAATTAATATATAAATTTAAATAAATTCTTATTAAGATCCCAGTGGGTTTGGGGTGGGGAGGATTTTATAAAATAGTATTAAAGCTTATATAGAAGAATAAATGCCCAAAGATGGCCCATAAAAATATGACAAAAAGACTAACAAGAGAGAGTTTACAAGATGTCAGAACATACTATAAAATAAACATTATATTGGCATAAGAATAGTAGTAGCTAGATTAATAGACTAGAATAAGAATCTGGAAATAGATCCTGGAATATATAAACATCTTCCATATTAGAAAGTTGGTAGTTTAGTTCTGTGGGAAAATAATGTATTCTATTATAAATGAGCCTGGCAAAACTGGCTGTCCATTTGGAAGAAAAACTTGGATCCCTATCTTATGTGTATTTGAAATGGATTAAAGATAGATATAAAAACTAAATATAAAAATTAAACAATAATGTCTTGCAAGATAATTTGAGAGTGTATATTCTTAGATTTTCAAAGAATTGGGAATGATAGGGAGAAACCCTTTTAGCCAGAAGTTTAATCATAAAAATTCACATTCTTGTATGGCAAAGATATCATATGCAAAGTCAATGAACAAATGACTCATTTGGAAAAAATAATGGTAATGCAGGTGACAAGATTTGTGAAGAAAACATATCAAGATTCTTTACAAATGGCAAGCAAAGACAAACTACCCAATCATAAATGGCCAACTCATATAAACAGACATTTTGTGGAAGAGCAAAGCTAGTTGCCCGCAAACATATGAAAAGGTGCCCAGATCTGTACTCAGAAAACTATAGACCACTGAAGAAAGAAATTAAGGAAGACACAAACAAATAGAAGCATATATACCATTTTCATGGATTAGAAGAATTAGCATCATTAAAATGTCCATACTACCCAAAGCAATCTATACATTCAATGCAATTCCCATTAAAATATCAATGGCATATTTCATAGATCTAGAAAAATACTCCAAAAATTTATATGGATCTGCAAAAAGACCCCTAGTAGCCTCAGTAATCCTGAGAAAGAAGAACAAAGTTGGAGGGATCACAATACCTGATATAAAAACTATACTACAAGGCCACTGTAGTTGAGATAGTCTGGTACTGGCATAAGAACAGACATATAGATCAATGGAACAGAATAGAGAGCCCAGAAATAAATCCATGTCTCTTTGCTCAATATTTGACAAAGGAGGCAAGAGCATACAATGGAGTAAAAACAGCCTCTTCATAAATGGTGCTGGGAGAACTGGACTGGTACATACAAAAAAAATGAAACTTGACCACTAACTTACACCATACACCAGAATAAACTCAAAATGGACAAAGGACTTAAATATATGTCGTGATACCATAAAAGTCCTAGTGGAAAACATAGGCAGTAAAATTTCAGACATCCCATATAGCCATGTTTTTACCAATATATCTCCTAGGGCAAGGGAAATAAAGGAAAAAATAAACAAATGGGACTATATCAAATCAAAAATTTCCGCATAGCTAAAGAAACCATCATCAAAATGGAAAGGGAGCTGACTGCATGGGAGACCATATTTGCCAATGATACATCAGGCAAGGGTTTAATCTCCAAAATATATATAGGACTCATATGACTCAGCGCCAGGGAGATAACCCAATTAAAAAAATTGGCAAAGGGCCTGAATAGACATTTCTCCAAGGAGGACATACAGATGGCCCATAGACATATGAAAAATTGCTGAACATCACTAGCCATCAGAGATATGCAAATTAAAACCACAATGAGATATCACCTCATATCTGTCAAAATGGCTATTATTAATAAATCAATAAGCATCAAGTGCTGGCGAGGATGTGGAGAAAAGAGGACCCTAGTGCATTGTTGGTGGGAATGTAGTCTGGTGCGGTCACTGTGGAAAACAGTATGGAATTTCTTCAAAAAATTAAAAATGAAACTGCCTTATGATTCAGCTATTCCATTGCTGGGAATATACCCTGAGAACCCCAAAACACCAATTCAAAGAACTTATGCATCACTGTATTCATAACAGTGCTATTTATAATAGCTATGTATTGGAAACAGCTCAAGTGCCCATTAGTAGATGAATGGATTAAAATACTGAATGATCTCATCTATAAGTGGAACCTAATCAGCAAAACAAATGAGCAAAATAGATCCAGAGACATGGAAATAAAGAACAAACTGGCAGTGGCCAGAAGGGAGGGGGGAGGGGTATAACAGGGGAAAGAAGGGAAAGAAGGGAAAGGGGCAAGTCAAGGAACATGAATAAAGGACTCAAGGTCATGGACAATGGGGTGGGGATTGACTGTGGGAGCAGGTTTGAGACGGGGCAGGAGAGAGCAACTGGGAATAAGGTAGGACAACTGTAACTGAACAACAATAAAAAAAATTGGTACATTCACACAATGGAATGCTACACAGCAGAAAGAAAGAAGTCCTACCTTTTGTGACAGCATGGATGGAACTGGAGACTATTATTATGCTAAGTGAAATAAACTAGTTAACAGAGAACAAATACCATATGACCTTACTTATAACTGGAATCTAATGAACAAAATACACCAAAGAGAAAAATAGAACCAGAGACATGGAAACATGGAACAGACTGATAGCTGTAGCAGAGGAGGCGGGTGGGGGGAATGGTGGAAGGGAGGGGCAGGGATTAGTCAAAGAACACTTATGAATGGCTCATGAACATGGACAATGGAGAGGGGACTGACTGTGAGGGAGGGGGGTGAGTTGGGTGGAGGGGGGCAAAAGGGAAAGAAAATGAGACCACTGAAATGTGTCCAAATTGATCACAAGTTAGATAAATGAAAATTAAGGTAGTTCCTAATTGTAACATCTGCCAGAATGGTGGAAAGAAGCACTAACGCCAGCTACTAGTGGGATACAGATCAAAAGGTATTTTCATACTTTGCCAAAGGAAATGTCAGTTATTTCAGTTCTTTAGAAAGTAACCTGGCAACTTCTTTTAAAAATAAAAAAATATTTGTTCTTCAACCTAGCAATTCCTCTCATGAACCCATTCTGATTTGAAAGGATTTTTGTAAAATATTATTAAGTGAGAAAAATAAGATGCCCGGAATTGTGCATAATATGGTTCGATTTTCGTAAGACAAACAATGAAGCCCTCACCAATATGAATGTGAGTGTGTGAGATCATGGAAATGTGGGGAAATATATGGAAGGATACCAGCTGGGTTATCGACATGGGCTTTTTTGCGGTATTGAGACGAGAAAGTCAGTTAGTAAAACCAATATAGTTTCTTTAATAATTTTCTACATGACAGTTCCTTCCTTTTCCCAATTAAAATTTTAATTTTACTGGATTTTTAAAATTAAGGTCAGTTTTTCCATATGCAATTTTTGGTGAAGACTCAGCTAATGAACATTTTTTTCCCTATCAAGCTCAAATGATTACAGCTTGCTGTTGTGAGTTTTCCCTTTGGCTACTATTTTTAGTAAGTACAGTTCTTTTGGGTCAAACTATCAGATCAAAATTTTATGAAGATTCTGTTTTTTTACACAAAAGTTTGAGTTCACATATTGCTGTATTTAATATTACCTAAAAATAGGATTCTTTTTGTCATTTTAAAATCATTTTTTCTGCTTGAAGCTTTTACCATTGCAAGTCTTTGTATAGATCGTTTCTGCAAATAATACTTGTTATGAATTAGATGTGTTACTGATTATATATTTTTTGGCCCAGAGAATGAAGCAAATTCATAGAGCAAAGAGATAAGATCCAAAAGCACAATGAGGTGAAAATATCTTTGAGGTCAGATGTTAGGGTCAAAATGCTCTTATTTGTGACTGACACAGACGAAGTGTTGGTGATTACTAACTGTTAATATTACTTGCAGGTGTTAATACTCCATTCAGCTGTCCTTCTCTCTGTAAGACTGTGGTTGGGATTTAGAGAGTACTCCAAATTTCTGTAGAGCTGGGGTCAGGGGTCAGCCATGTAACCTTACTAAATGCTGTAGGCTAAGTGGATGTTCCGGTAGGGATTGGTAGTGTCAAACTGGGGGAAGCCTGCTCAGGTAAAGGGACTTCTGCTACTCAGCTCTAGCTAACTGCTGTCATGAAGGAATGTGGTTCATGTGATGCAATATCGTTAGATTTTTCAACAATCTGAAAATCCACATTTTCAAGGTGAAACCTGATATTTAAATATTGGTAGGTAATTTGAATTTTGTGAAACATGATGTGGGCCAGTATTATGTAGTTTCAGCAAAACATCCTGGCAGACTGCAATGTACTTTCTGACGCCTGGTGCAGTTCAGCCCTTGGCTGTCCTCATGTTCCCAACGCTGGACAATGTGATGATGATCTAGGAGGAAAATGTTCTCTTTTGTCTGAAAAGTCCCTCTTGCCAAGGAAATTCGGCTGTATCTCCAGGATCCGATAAGTCAGGTGTGCCCTTGGTGCAGACCTAAAAGATAGAGATGAAGGGACGTCTACTGGGGAGGGATTTGTTTAGATGCACCCCATGTAGTCCCCCATTTATTTCATTGCATCCCCTTGAAATAGCATGTGGGATGTTGGCTGTCCAGCAGCAGGTGGCAGCATTAGAACAAAGATTGGCCCTGTTAGGGCCTATGATCAGCTAAACTTCTTCCTTGTTTGTATATGAATAAAAGAGGGAACAGATTACCCCAGATCAGCTTCAGAGGGAAGAAAATTATTTGCCATACACTTTCAATTTAAAAATTATTTAAGCTCTTACTAAGTGCCAGCCACTGTGCTGTGCATTTTCTCAACACCCTTCGTGTTTAATCCTCACGACCTGTGATGTAGGCAACTCCTTCTCCCATTTTAAAGGTGAAGATACTGAGTTTTAGAAGGCTAAATGTTGCATTGTTTCCAAGAGGCATAGCTGGGTCAGGAACGGACTACTAGATCTTTGACTCTTTTTCACAGAATCACACCTGTCATTAACCAGCCTTGCAGGTGTGTTGCTGTCTCGATTCTGTTAACATTTTGTCTGATTAGTGTTTTGAGAAACTTGGACTGTATTCTGGGGCAGAGCAAGCCAACATAGTGCAGGACATTTGCCCCAGATGCCGACCAGGCGGTCGTGCCCCAGAGAGCAGATGGGTGAGAGAAGACGGGCGCCATTATGGAGGAATGCCAGGTTGTTACAGTCTGCGGAGTTGATGTGGAAATTTGATGTCTTTTTCCATTTTTATATAGCAATTCCTGTAATAAGAACAGATTAGCCTTCCCCTTATTTCTTATTGTTCAAAGATAAGCTATCTCAGAAGTTTAATGTTTCTTGCGATAAATGAGAGGGGCTGACCATTATTCCAGCCCTTTGGGAATTAGGGCTGCAAGATGTTGGTGTGACAGACCTTCCATTGGCTATTTCACACTGTGTCAGATTGTGTGTGATGAAAAACAATTACTCTCATGTTGTATAAATGTTTTAAATCTGTTGAACAATCTGCTAAATAAGTTTGATCAATCAGCAGAGTTCGTAATTTCTTCCAGCTGAGGCAGTGTCAGGTAGAGGGCAGATTCAAGACTATTCTTTTCTTCATATGTCACCTTGAGCAAACAACTCATTCTTCATCTATAAAGCAGGGGACGGACTGGATGGCATCAGTGTTTCTTTCCCAACGCTGAGTGCACCTTATATAGCACCTGTACATGAACAAATCTTTTTGTTGTGACTTCTATTCACTGCTGAAGCTATTCCAAAATGGTCAGCCTGCCTTTTGGATGACATTAAAATAGTTCACATTTATTGGTATTTTAAAAATACTTTATATGAATCCCATTATGTAAATTCCTACAACTCTCTGAGAAAGATACGATTATTTTTGCCATATTATGCACTAGGAAACTGAGGCACAGATATATTTAGTAACTTATCCCATGGCCATCCATCTATGAAGTAGTAGAGCCATGATTTGAATGGACTCTGATACTCTGACCCAAGAATCCTTGCCTTTAATTCTCTCAGTGAGCTCTTAACCACCATGAAGATGAGTTTGGAGATGACTGGGGTGGAAAGAAGAGCAAGTCTACATGGCCACTTCTCATCTGCAGGACTCCTAGCAGCAGGACAGTGGTGTCCTCAGCACTGGCCTCTTGCTGTCTCTCTCATCACATCCCTGGAACATGCTGGACATAGGGCCGCTCACTGCCTGTAGGTCACTGAGCCTGCTGAGGGTTCCATTGGCAAGAGCTCAGAGCTGTTACTGTCATTTTAGGTCCTGGGCCCTTTATCTTTCATGCTTCCCCAAAGCTGCCATTGGTGAATTTTTTGGCTTCTGCCTAAGGATCTGATGTAGAAAACCACAGTGGAGGGGCAGAATGCCACAGTGGTTAAGAGTATAGGCTTTGGTAGAAGATACCTAGGTTTGAATACTGACTCTGCTAATTATAGCTTGGGTAAACTTAGGTAAACTTAGCCTCAAATCCTCACGGATGAAATGGGGATGATAGCAGTACAACACTTATTTCAGAGGGCTGTGCTGGTGAGTATTAGCAACATGTGCACACGTTAGACCAATACTTGCTGAGTTCCTAATACATATTGGCTGTTACTATATAGTATCAGTGGGATGGGGTAGAATACTATAATGGTAACCGTCTAGGAGCACACCCCTTCCAGAAAAATGACTGAGCTATCTATATAGTCTGTAGTAATACATTCATAAAATTTCAATAACTTGCCATCCATATTACAATAGAAATGTAGAACTTGATGCACATGTAATTTATTTCAGGAATTCTGCAATTTGATAGAAAAATGTGCATAGCATATAATAAATATTCATTAAATGAATGAGCAAAATGTGAGGAGAGGCCCTGGCACTGCAGGAGAAAGGGGAGCACAGGCTGGTAGAGGGAGGTCTGGGCAACTGTGATAACAGAGTAGTCAATTGTCCAAATCCCTGAATCTAGAGGATGTGGTGAATTCTGATTCAGACCAGACAACAAGCAGAGAAGTGAGAAGGCAGTGGGCATCTCCAGACTCTCACCATGACAACCAGTGGTGGAGGTGTCTGGGCGAAGGCAGCGCTGAGCTAGAGGAAGCAGGGCTGGGGGAGAAACGGCAGCAAGAAGCAAGGGGACAGGGGCAGAGCCCTCATCAGTTGGGCTCCATTCCAAATGGAGACCTGAAGGGAGAGCCAGGGACCAGGTCAGAAGCCTGTCAAGCAGACAGAAAGACTTCAGTGGGAATTAGAGATGGCTTCTGGCTCTGTGCTCACTTCGGGAGGCCCCATCACTCATGGGATCTCCAGAGAAAGGCTGTGGGCAGTGAAAGCATCGCAGACACTGATGGCTATGTGAGCCAAGCCTGCCTCCTGTACACTAAAGACAAGTCTTTTTTGCTGCTGGCTGGGGGGTGTGGGGCACCTGGGCTAAGAGAGAGTGCCAAGGACTGGATTCCAGTTCACAGGTTGCAAGGCACCGGAACTACACCTGTGCCTGATGGGAATGGGCACCCCCATTCTGAACCTGAAACTTGCATTGTTAATGTCCTACCTCCAGGAATTTTAAAGTGGATTTGATTGATGGTTTTCAGAAACAGCGTAAAGATTTGTATTGTGTGTGTCATTAAGAAGTGGAAATTGTTATCTTCTTTTTGGAAGGTAGTTTTGCAGCATTATCAAAATTTAAAGGATATTAATTGCCATGTTGTCTGTGGCAGTGAAAATGATTTAAATGCCACCAACAGAGGGCTAATTAAATAAATAATAGCTCCTCTGTACTCTGGAGCAAAATTGGTCAAAGACAATGAAGTAAACACATATGTACAGATATGGAAAGGTGGCCATGTTACATTATATGAAAAGAACATTCTTCAGAGGAATGAATCAGTAGTATCCTGTATATGTATAAAATTCTGTGCCTATAATAAA
This sequence comes from Anoura caudifer, assembly GCA_004027475.1. Taxonomy (NCBI): domain Eukaryota; kingdom Metazoa; phylum Chordata; class Mammalia; order Chiroptera; family Phyllostomidae; genus Anoura; species Anoura caudifer. Next base: position 152,523 of record PVKU01000820.1, on the reverse strand, counting down.
TATGTTTGAGTAACACATGGAATATATCTGAAAGGACACAAACCAAATGAGCTGTGGCTAATTCCAGAAAGAAGGATTGATAAGAGATGGGAGGGAACAGGGAATTTCATTTTATACTTAAAAACATTTCTGTGTTATTTGCTTGTTGTTATTTTATGTTATGCATATTTATTGCATGTTATTTTAAAAACAATGTAAAAAATCTCAAAACAAAAGTTTGTTACCTTAGTATTTGGGGTTCTATATTTCTTGTCTGTCTTTAGGTTTGGAACAAGTTGCTTATTTTGATAAAACAATGTTATGTGGCTTTTTAAAGACCCTTAGGGGCTGTGGAGAGGCTGGCTGTGGGGTAGAGTCATATGAAAGCCAGAAGGACAGTCTCAGGGAACTGTTTAGGGGTGGTGGGCAGGAGAGGAGCATCCTAGTTGCATCACCCCCTGGGTTTTGAAGGCCATTCATTGGGTTCCATAGAGGTCAACAAATGGTCACTTGCTGGGCACTAGGCATTGTACTTAGCACCATGTTGAACTTCTCACTAGGCACAGCTCAGAATGCTTCAAGGGGAATTTTGCTGAGCATGGTGTAGAACTGCTGACCAGATGTTATGTTTGGGATGGCTGAGGTCATCTCACTGGCTTTTCCCAGGCTGTCACACATTGCACCTCACTGGGCTCAGGGCAGTCATTGTGTAGAGCCCCTGACTAGGGCACACACTAGCCACAGGATTGAATTCTATGTGTGCCACCGACTGGACACTCAAAACAAGGCTTACTGGACTCTACACAGAGAGTAGAGTCCACTGTGCCTTTCTGCATCATAGTTGGCCTCATGCAGAACTCTGAGCTGATCCCCAGCAAGCACACTTTTCTGGGCACCTCCGTGACCCCAATAATGGGTCTGGATGGACAACTGGAGTGTGATTCTTGCATCCAAGGCTCTCTCAGTGGGCATCTTCCAGGAACAGAGCCCATGTTAGGGATGAAACTGAGCTACAAGCCCACCAGGGCAGCCATGTCCTCTCTGCCAGGGCTCCCCGTGAGAACTGTGACGATGAGGAAGGTAGACCAGACACAGTAGAGCCCACTCACACATTCCACCTCCTTCTTGCTTCCGGAAAGGCCACAGGTGTTTTGAAGGGTCAGTTTGCTATGTGAAGCTCCAAATAAACAGAAGCCACTGTCAATAGCACAGATACTTCTGAGAGTAGCTTGAAATGAAGGCAAACATTTCCCAAAGAATTGCCAGGAGAATGAAGCTCACAGAGGTGTCCAACCTTTTGGCATCTGTGAGCCACACTGGAAGAAGAGTTGTCTTGGTTCACCCATTAAATACACTGCAACATGTAATCACAGAAAAATCTCATAATGTTTTAAGTAAATTTATGATTTGTGTTGGGTCACATTCTTAGCCATCCTGGAGGCCCAGGATGCATGCAGCCCACAGGCTGTAGGTTGGACACCCCTGCAACTTAAGGTCAGGTCTGTGTCCAGGATTACTACTGCTTGGATGACAGACCCTTGTTTGGGGCTGTGTTCTGAGGCCTTGGTAAGTCCCCGTTTTCATGTTGCCTATAATTGCCCACACAAAAGGCAGTACAGCCAAATTAAGTATCTCAAGTGACCCCTCACACCCTTTATGAGAATTTCTGCCCCCTCAATGCCAAGAACAAAGCAGAATTGAGATGGGATGCTGGCTGGCTGGCTAGGCACCTTCATTAAGTGATTTTTCCATATATTTCAGAGGTGCTCCTAAGCAATGAAAAATGACAAAAAAAAAAAAAAAGGTATTTTATGGGCCTGTAGAGTCATTTGAGAATGATCAAACAGAATTTTGTGTTAACTGTCTTTAGGGGACCTATAGAAGGGGTGGCATCTACTCCTAATAAATATCCCTAGGGGCATTTTGGACCATCTTGGGCAGCTCCTTCTACTGTGATTAATAAACACAGGTGTTGGTGCCAGGGAACTCTTACTCTCAGCTAAGGAGAGGTATGGCTTTATTCAAATTCTTCATTTGAACCAAGAAGGAAATGTTGGCTCATTATGCTGCTTCGCTTGACTCAGGCACCTCACTGTCCCACAAATATGCTGAGGGAATTCTCTTAAAATTCTCTTCTCCCCCCAGCCCCTGGCAGCCACTAGGGTTCTGTCTCGATAGATTTACTATGCTGGATGTTTCATATAAATTGAGTCCCACAATATGTGACCTTTTGCATCTGGCTTCTTTCACTTAGCATAAAGTTTTTGAGGTTCATCCACATTATCCTAATAGCTGTTTAGTGATACTGCATGGTATGAAAAGAATTTAGTATTTGGTGTCAAACAGACCTGGGTTTTAGTTCTGGGTCCTAGGAAAGTTATTTACAACTTAATAGTCATGGGTCCTAGGAAAATTATTTACTATTTCAGAGCTTCAGTTCTTATTCATGAAAGGATAATAATCCTACCTCATATACAGTTGTGAGAATTAACAGAGCATACAGGGTGGGCAAAAGTAGCTTTACAGTTGTGAGTACACAAAACGTAGAGTTTATTCTTGTATTATTGTTTATTAATTATTGTATTATTTTCCATTTGAACAACTGTAAACCTACTTTTGCTCCACCCTGCACATATGAAATCATGTGGTCAAATATCTGGCACATTGTAGGTGCTCCCTAATTGTTAGAGGAAAAGAAATAAGGTTAAATGTAAGAGTGTGGTGCATAGCATGCTAGTTCCTTCCCTTTGCCCCCTCTTTCAGCCCCTTCTTTAATGCACTTCCTTGCATAGCAGCTCCTCTTTTGTCTGAATCCCTATAACCTCTTTCCCTTATCTTAATAATTAACCTTCACTGAGGTACACTTCCTTTTTTCTTTGCATATATCTTATCTCTCCAATGCAACAGCATATTTTTTGAGGTCAGAGGGTATTTTTTTCCCAGGGAACATATATTTCAGATTCTTCAATCCAGTCCCATTTTTAAATACTGTTGTGTAGCCCCCCAAACCACTGGGGATATCACAGAAAATCTAATAGTTTGGCATTTAAGCTAGGAGTCCCTGACTGCTCTGGCATGTACAAGTGGCACAAACTCCTGTAGCCTGGGTTTGGAAAACAATGATCTCTTTCAATGTTTGGTGAAAGAGTCACCCAGAAATGCCACATCTGTCCCCTGTCACCCACAAGATATATGGAATGGGCAGCAGGTCAGAGTCCCATCCTAATTACCTGTCCGTAACTGAAAGGTGCAAGTTGGCATTCTCAGGAAGGTGCTTCTTCAAAGGCACTTGCTGCAGAAGCTTAAGTCCAAATTAAAATGGATTTACCGCCTCGTAGAAGCATCAGCTGTTAGCAAGTAGGTTCTGATAAGGTGTGCATTACCAGAGAATGTGGTCAGGTATGGGCAGGGAAAATGTCTTTCAGAGTTTTGGAATACCTTAGACTCATAACTGAATTTGTATGTTGTCTTTACTATAAATAATATGTAATAATGTTTACATGTAATGTAATTACAGCACCCATTTAATGTTTTTGACCTTGTTTTTTTTAAATAGGAAGTTGGTACTTAGAGAAGGAAAGAAAACAGAAACTGAGACTCAGAAACATTTATGAATATCTAGAGCAGTTGTTTTTAACTATTTCTTGGGTCACAGAGTCCTTTGAGGATGTGATAAAAGATATAGACCTTCTGCAACAGAGTGGTGCACATATGTATAGGCACAAAATTCTGCATATAATTTTGGGGGGATTTGAAGCCTCCCTTGAAGCCTACCTAAAGCCTCCAGATGAAGACTTCTTTGATGAGAGCTACCTGGGTTAAACTCTAAGGACACAAAGATAAATAAGACATGGCTCCTGCCTTTGAGGGGCTTATACTCCAGTGAGTCTGGGGATCAGACTTATACCCAGACAGTGATTGCTTAGCTACTCAGTTGCAGAAACCTACTCATTTTCTCTGAGCTATTTCTCCTTTGGCGTCCTACTCTCTTTTCCCTGGTTTTGTCTCTCATTTCTGGACATGTAGCAATACCTTCCAAACTGGTGGCCTATTGTAATTTCTCCATTTTTCACATGGATGAGCAGTAATCGTCCTAAAGCTCATTCATCTGAGGAAGGTTTGGATTACCCCTTTCTTGAGAAACTGCCCATGCTGCTTTTCCAACCCCTCCAGAAGGGAGACTCAACTCCTTACCACAGCACTCAAGGCCTCATGGTGGGATGTCATTACACATTTCAGTTTTGTGTCCTATCCTGCCTGGTACACTCTTTATTAATACCAGATCTCTCATTGTTCCCTTAATAAAACTTGCATTTTCTTTTTAAAAAAACTTAAAGTTTATTTTTCAATTACAAAAGCTTGCCTTTTCAAGCATCTCTGGCTGGCTCATTTTGCTCCCCTACCCTGGAATGCCATTTCTTTTATCATCTATCTATTAAACCATTCTTATCCTCAAAGAACCAGATCAAATACCTCCTCTGAGAAACTCTCCCTAATCCACTGAGTCAAAATTAATAAGGGCTTTTTTGAACCTGTATTTAGCACTTAGTCTATTCTGTCTTTTAAGAGTGTTACTGTCCATATCAGATTCCTCCAACAGACCATGATATTTTTTGAGGCAAAGCTGGCAGCAGAATTATCTCTGGGTTTGGAGTCCCTGTAAGAGGGATGGCCTACTAGAAATCGAATGTGTGCATTCTTTCTCTTTTTTAGTGGCAAGGATGCAGGAAGTCACCCATGACTCCCTGTGGCTGGCATTCCTTAGAAGTGTGGCAGTGCAATCCTTTGGAGGGTCTCCCTGAGAAAGGCAAATCCCCTTGGAATCACTAAAAATATAGATTTTCTTTAAAAAGGAAGTATAGTATGATCGAGGAAAAAGGGCATTACAAAATCCTGTGTGTGAGAATTCAAAATAAAAGCTGCTCAGTTCTGGAAGAGGGAAGAGGATGACGGTTCATGGTCCAAGAAGCCGGGTTCCTCAGAACCCATCCCAGACCAGCTCATTCTGAGCTAGGCTTCAAACAGAAAGACATGCTGTATGAGAACTATGTCTGGGCTGGGTTGACATTGGAGGAGAAGACCCGTCTTCACCTCTGAGCTCCAGCCTGCTCCTACAGGAGGGGCCCTTTGCCAGCATAGCTGGCACTTTGCTCCTCTGGAGGTTCTCTTCTGCTAAGCCTCCAGGCTCCCCACATGTCCAGAGGGTAGAGCTTTCTGCTGTCATGGCTTCCAACTCATGCCACATCTCGACATGGGGAAAAGGTTAGCCTGAGGATCCTGCTGGGCCCCTTAGCTTCCGATGAAGAGGACACCCCCTAAAATGAGTATCACTGGAGGTGAGGACTTGGAGCCACTTTTGTGATTTGAAGGCAACTCCCCCAAAGGAACTTCTGCTCAGACATCAGTGCCCCTCCCTGAAATCAGAACAGCAAGGTAGAACCAAGGAGGTCTGGACTTTTCCTAAGCTCTAGGGATGCCTAGGCACATTACTAGGAGGATATTACTATGAACTTTATGCTGTTGTCAGAGTGCAACCTGGGCAATCAGAATGGAGTTTGTAGCCGGAGCAATCTCCTGCTACATCTAAATCTCCAAGCTTGTCCACAGTGGGGCACAATAAATGCTTGCAAAATTGAAATCCAAGTGCTTCTTAGCTGGCTCTGAATATTGATTCTGCTATGCAAACATTTCTTCCCATCCTCCACAATACCAAATGCCACCATTTTGGTCCCTTTCCAAGGTCTCTGTCTCTAAGCTCTTAATTAGAAAAAGGAAGCAGTAATTATTAAAGTTATTAAAATATGGAATATTGCAAAGGAGTGGATTAGAAGTCTTCATGCTAATCCAAACAAATTGTGCTAATGTTACTTTGATTCTAGCAGAAACAAATCCACAGAGGAAGATAAAAGCAAGGGCTTGTTTTCTAAGTGGAAGTTTTAGTATATTCGCTAAGCCAGGATTCATTAAGCATTCACTAGGATCTGCAAAGGAGGAGCATGAGGAGATGAAAGAAAGAAAGATATGAACATGATAGAAAAGATGAGGTGGGTGGGTGGGGAGAGCTGTGCCAAGAGTCAACCCAGTAGCTGTACCCTAAGCTCCTTCCTCTGCTGGGGGAAATGGGAGACAAGGAGCACCTTTTCCACCTCTGACATCAGCAATTGCATTCATGACAATGACTGCTCAAACCTTCAGTCTAGTGCAGACACACCTATAGGTCTACTGGACATCATCCTTATCAGAGGGAAGGATGTACATTCCAACCAGCATGGTCCCCAGAGCTCCAACAGAGTCACACATTGGACACCTTTCTGTCTGAGAACCTGCCTCGGCCTGGAAGGTCTCCACATATATCTGAAATTCAACACATGCCAGACTGAACTGAAAACTTATGCTCCCCACTTGTTCTTCCTACTCCATGTCAGTCAGTGGAGCCACCACCCACTCAGTCATCTAGGCCGAGCACCTGAGAGATCTGGGCACTCATCCCTCTGCCAATGTCTTTTGGTTGCTAAGAACTTATGATGCAACCTCAGAAGTGTCTTGTATCTTTTCTTCCTCTTTACCTTCAGAACCACTGCTCTAGTTCAGATCTTTTTTTTTTAAATTTATTTTAATTATTGTTCTTGTACAGTTTTCTGTCTTTTGCTCCCATTCCAGCCCACCGCCCCAGCCCTCCCCACCTCCCTCCCATTTCCACCCCTGCTAGTTTTTGTCCATGTGACCTTTATACTTGTTGCTCCAAACCCTTCCCCTTTCCCCCTGAAATTCCCTCCCCTCTCCTCTCTGGTGACTATCAACCCCTTCTCAATTTCAGTGTCTTTGGTTATATTGTGCTTGTTTGTTTGTTCTGTTGATTAGGTTCCTGTTAAAGGTGAGATCATATGGTATTTGTCCTTCACTGCCTGGCTTAGTTCACTTAGCATAATGCTCTCCAGCTCCATCTCTAGTTCAGATCTTTATCATCTTTTCTTATGCTGCATCTCCAATCTCTTCTCCAACCACTTTTCTAACATGTTTCAGTCAACCCAAACTTCTTATCATTCATGTCTCCATGCCTTTACGCATAACACTTCTTTCCCTCCCTTGACAAACTGTCAGACTCTTTATCTTCCAAGGCCCAGCCTGATGGTCACCCTCTCTGGCTGCACAATGTTGATCCTCTCAGAGCTTCAGGCACTATGCCATCAGATCCTTGGTCCACGGCACTGTTGATGTGAACAGGTCTGTCTCCCTCGAAGGTCGGGGACTGCTCATTCCACAATTACCTATGCCAGGTGCCATACAGAGTGCTCGTTTGCACATGATACGTGCAGGACACCTTTATTGACAAAACACTTGTTCCAGAGAGTGATTAATCCTGTAGATACATGCTGCTATGAGGGACAAAACTGCTAGTTTGAAAGCAAGAAGCTTGGGAGATGCCACAAAGAGCTATTATGTATGACCTAGTAATTTGATGAATTACAACGTGATGTCTGAGGAGGCAAGAAGCATGGGTCTGAGAGGAAGGAGAGGATAATGAGATGTTGCATTTGAATCTGTCAGCTGGTTTGGACTCTACTGTATTTCCTAAAAAGATCTTGGTAGTGCTAAAAAATCATCACCATAGTTAGGACTTGAAAGACTTAAAATAAACATTTCAATTTAGAATGCTACAACTTATTGAGCACCTTATCTGTCCAAATACTGTTTTACCTATTTTATATTTAAACTTAACAGCTCTAAATGTTATGTGTACTTACTCTTATTTTGTAGATGAAATTGAGGCTTAGAGAGGTTAAGTAACTCACCCATGGTCATCCTGGTATCAAGAGTGGAATAAGGATTTTCTAAGAGTTGGAACACAGATGTGATTTTAAAACCTGATCTCTTCATATAAACCATATTTACCCTGGAAATATTCCCTCTCCAGGTCCTGTGTATGGACTTGTGTAATTATATCTTCACATTATTCTCTTATCAGAAATACTATAGGATTAACAAAACCTGACAAAATGGACTGAGATTTATGTTAGTTTGCCCTCCTTCTCTCTCTTCATTTCTGGTTGGTACCAAAATAGAAAAGATCATAGACCCAAAAGGAGTGGACCAAACGAGAAAAGGAAAAGAAGCAATATGCCCAGGTAATCCACAAATGACTAACAACGTTTCCTATTGTACCTTCAATATACTTTTCAAAGACATTTTTCTACTTATGCCTCATAATAATACTGGGGTATATACAATTACTTCCATTTTCTGGGTGAGCAAACTGAGACTCAAGAAGCTTAAGGGATTTGAATAAGCTGGAACAACTAATAAAGGGCAGAGCCAGAATTGAAACTCAGGTGTTTATTCTTCCAAACCCACCACACCAGGTGCACCCACTCCTCAGGTCCCAACACAGTGCATGGCAACCAGTTATGTTTGAATATATGAATAGTAATAAGAATAACCATTTTTATTTGCTTTGACAATGTGATAGGTACTCTACAAAGTGCTTTGCATAAATTATCTCTCTTAATTCTCATTATGACCCTACAATGTGGGAACAGCTATTAGTCCCACTTTACAGAGAAAGAAATTGAGGCACAGAGAGATTAAGTAACTTGCCTAAAAGGCCAAGCCAGGAATTAAATCTGGTTGTGATGACTGCTGAAGCTTTGCACTTGTGAGTGGATAACACACCGTTCTGTGTCTGCTAGTCATAGAGCACCTTCTAATTACCTCCCCACTCAGAGAAATCCAGTGCTGCTTCCCTTTAGGGCCTGGCTTAGTTGGGTACAATCTTAACACAGCAGGGCCCCTCAAGTCTTTTCTCCAGATCTGGAAAAGAAGTAAAATCAACCCCTTTGGAAAGTGGAGGGGGAAGATAGTTGGTGGCTGGCTTTTCATTAGTCAGTACTAATTGATACCACTTTTTAAAAATTTTTTATTTCATTCAGATACCACTTTTTAAAAGCCTTGGGGCTAAGTGGTGGATAATTTCCTTGTATTTATTTCCTTTGAATTGTTTGCTGAATTCTGAGATGAGACTGTGCAAGCAATGACCCATGCAGAAACTGCAGGTACTGTTTCCATCCTGTTAATGGGTTATACTAGCTAAGGACAATCCTTGTAGGGTTTTTATCTCTGGTTTCATAAAAAGTCCTGAAAGGGAATTTGGGAGATGGTGGTGATCTGGTGATGATAACTATGCCCCAGATTCCCCAGGTCATGGGACCTCTTAGTTTTTACTTCCTCTCTCCCTAAACTTCGTATTTCAGCTTTTCATGACCCATGGCCTTTTGAACTTTCCATCTGCTCATCTGCCTAGCTGTTACTCATCTGCCAAATGGAGCTGAGGTGGGAGAATGATAACTAATAATGGTACTACTACTACTATTACTACTACTAATAATAGTAGCTGCTCTAACCCTTACATCTTTTGGGTCTCTTAAACTTAAAATAGGATGGCTCTAACCCCATTCCATCTCAGCACATATCAAGTAGACACCCCAAGATGTTAGTGCATTCCCTAGTTGGTGTCAGGGTTCTCAGTCTCATGGTCATTGTATGCGCTAAGCTCCTGTTTGTAGAATCAGTTCAGTTTCGACTGTCCCTGGCTGCTTCTGAAAGACAAGTTGTTTTACTTAATTCTGCCTAGTAGCAGTCCTGGCACCTGTCTTTTTATGTAAGTGTGGCAGCTAGAGTAGTTAAATCAGTCAAAAATTGATGTAACAAATAGTATACTAGGTCTGTCTGGAAAAAGTCCAGCCATCGTTAATATGAGAATGGTTTTTGTGACATCAATGTAACCTGGCAGCCAAAGGAAAGTGGACTGGAAGGCACATGTATGAACAATGACAACTTCACTGTACTAGTCAGTGGGGCCGGTAGCCACTGTTGAGTGAGCATGTGCACTGTGTGGCCGTTGCATTCAAAATGACTGAGTGAGTAGAGCAATGAATCTACATCAAACTTTGCGTTAAGCTTAAATATCTGTCCATGGAAACTATCCATTTGGATGACTCTGAAAGCCACAGTTAAAGGCAACTGGTGATTGGCCGTTTCATCACAACAACACACCTGCTCATGCATCACATCTCATGCAGAGTTTTTTAGCAAAACATCAAATCACCCAGGTGACTCAGACCCTCTACAGCTCAGGTTTGCTACCCTGCAACTTCTGACTTTTCCCAAAACTATAATCACCTTTGAAACGGAAAAGATTTCAGACCACTGGGGTGAGTCAGGAAAGTAAGACAGGGCAGCTGATGGCGACTGGGTGAACTGTATGAGGTCCCAAGGTGCCTATTTTAAAGGGGACTGAGGCGTCATTGTCCTATGTACAATGTTCTTTTATCTTCTTCAATAAATGTCTCTATTTTTCATATTACATGGCTGGTTACCTTCTGGACAGACCTTGTATAACGTCAGGGTGCCTTTTCTACCTGGATTTTGAGTCTACTTTTCCTCCCTTCAAAATAATAAATCACATCATTATTGGGGCCTCACTACTGCGCTAGGCACTGGGAGGATCACTTAACTCAAAATGATCTGACAAGATAAGAATTTCCCCCCCATTTTGCAGATGAGGAAACAGCAACTCAAATCACAATGCAAGGGAATATAGGAACTGGGATTGGAAGGACTGATTCCAAAGTCTTAACCCATGGCTCCCCATACTGCTCTGAGGGCTGGAAGCTTGCTGTTCTCTGGCTTAACTCTTAGGGCAGGGGAGGAGTGAGGCAGATGGTGCTATTTGGTTCCAACTCTTCTTATGTTTGAATGTTCTGGTAGGTGCTGGGCCACGTTTGTCATTGGCCTCTGAGTGCTTGTCCTTTAGTGAGAAAACACAGCCCTTGATCCCTTTCTTCCTTGTCTCCCATCCTCAGTCCTAGTTCTCTCCACCAGAATGTGCCCTTCTAAAAGCCCATACTTCTCCACAGCACACCCTCCTTAGGCATGACTGTTGCCATAAGATGATTATTGTGAGAGTAATGTAACCCTCACCTCATCTCCAAACCCCAATTTTAGCATATTGGTGTTTTTTAATGTATTAAGTGTATTTTATACCAATGAACACAGTTTCTACCCCTGCTCTTGACAATACATTCCTGACATATGTGAAAAGGTGTATCTCAGGTCAAATGTTAGGGGTTTTGTTTTTTTTAAGAAGGTCCTTTTCTACCACCCAGAATTAAAATGAACCCCTTTTCTCCAGTTACTCTATTACATTTAAATCATTTATTTAAGCCATATTTAGATCCAATTGAAATGATTGGTGTGATTCTATTTATGTGAGATGTTTAGAAAAGGCAAATGTACACAGTCAGAAAAGAGGTTCGTGGTGGCCTGTGCTGGGCATGGGAACTGGGACTAACTGTCAGTGGGCATGAGGGATCCTATAATGGTGATGAAAATCTTCTAAAACTGATTTATGGTGATTGTTGTACCACTCAGTAAATCTACTAAAAGTCATTGAATTGCACACTTAAAATGGGTGAATTTTATGATATGTAAAATATACCTCAATAAATCTGTTAGGAAAAAGAAATTACCTTGTTCAGTTTGTTTCCTTTATTACTGCCATGCATTCTTTGACTAGTGTCAGGCCACGGAGAGCATTGCCCTGGTTTGTCTTATTCACCAGTGTATCCCCAGCACCTGGACCAGCACCTGCCCCATAATAAGAGCTCAGCAAATGTTCAGGGAATGAGTGAATAAACAGTCTAGCAATCTCTCTCCTTTTCAAGGACTCGATGCAAACCAGTGGAAGGAGATAGACCCAAAATGGGATGAACCACTAACACACTTCAAATCTACCAATCACATGCCTGGGATTAAAAAACTAGCAAAACCCTCATCAATGGTTAACAACAGATTGTCTATTGTTAACTCCATATCTTCTTTGTCTGCTTCTACATTATCTTCCTTGTTGCATCATCATTACAGAGAAGACTGCATGTACATCTCCCAGAATTCCTCTCCAGGATGATTTTGTGTCAAATTCTGTAAACTCATGTACACGTTGAAGTGTGGCAGAGCAAGAGAAGCCATTATTCCCTGGCACAATTGTGACAGATGGGAAAGGGGCAAAGGAGAGGTTTGCAGAAGCTTCCAGGTGAGTACCTGTGAACCACCTGCTGTAGGAACTGAGATTGTAGCTTCTCGGCAACTCCTGAGGTGTGCAGCACCTTTGGGCAGACTCCCTCATCACTTGCTTTGAGCTGTGGACAGCTGAAATTGTCGGCAGCCACTTCCTTGCTCTGGTTTTTGATTTCATGAATTTCACCAGCTGCTACCCTGATCTTTGCCCCTCAAGTCCTTTCAATGGCTGCACATGTGTGTAACTCCCTATACTCAAACCTTTCCTATTTGGAAAGCCTGGAGGAGTCTCTTTTTTTCTGATTGAACTCTGACTATACAATGGGCATAGAATATTATCTTTAAAAACTCAGAGTTGGATGATGGTGGGAGAAGGCAAAGATAGAGATTCTGTGTCCTGTTTTAGAATCCAGTTGACCACAAGAGGCACATCCATCATTAATCCCTGGACACCTTGGACCTTGAACCAACAAGTCCCTTTCCTCTTCCCATCATGACCTCTCTTTCCTACTCTCTGTGCTATGGTCATTGTGAGTGCTTTCTTTCCTTCTGTCTCTCCTCACCAACTCCTAGAAGCCACCAGCACACCTCCCCCAGATAACTAATTTATGGAACCTGACCAGCTTTCCTGCCTTCACAGTCTTGAGAAAATCATCTGGTTGCCTGGTTACACCGAGGGAGCATAGCCAACAATGGGCAAGATTCCCCAAAGTAAGACACATCCAGCCTACTCATTAATCTTCCCAATCCTGTGCCAGATACTTGAAGAGTCAAGAACTTAGATTTGCTGTCTAGAAAAAAGATACTGTGAACCTGCTCTTTTCCTTGAAATAACAAGGAAAACTAATCAGACCAAGATCATATTTTAATAATAATTCTGCCAGAATATGTGGTTTTGGTTCAATTCAAGTCTGAACTACCATGTTTCTGAACCCTCAGTAGAAACCTGTCAGGGAGGGGCTACAGGTTTTCCACTGCTTATATGTTGGCCTTGCTCAGCTCCTATTACCTATGGGTCCAGAACCTCATAAATCTCTCAGCCATTCCTGACTAAGACACAGCTTACGTCAGTAGCCTGAACCCATCATGGGGTATGTGTGTGTGGGGGGTACCTGGAATTAAGTCACAAGTCCAGACTTAATGTTTGACTGTCAAGAGTGAGCTCTGTTTGTTTGAGGGACCATCTGATCCTGGTACTTTCTGATTCAGTATTAGACTGTGCCAGACTGTGCATTTGTCTCAACCTCTGTAGTCATCTGAGTATCATGCCTTGTATTATAATCTCTGCAGGACTGGGGCCCAACTTAAACTCTGTCTCTGAGGTTGGGTCTTACACCAAGTTCAGTTTTTTCCATGCCTGTTGGGGATGGTGATATAGGGATGCTGAAATCTTCCTGAAATGCCCTTCCCAAGTTATTACCTGAAGTCCTGCTAGGAATGGACAGGTTACTACAGTTGCCATCACCTGTCTGTATGTTTCTCTCCCGATACCAAGATCTTCCACTTCAGTACACCGTCATCCCCTCCACTCTCTCCCCGACTCATCACACCATCACTCCTTCCATTCTCTCCCTTACCCATCACATCCCAACAATTCTGCCTATGTCGGTGCAGAATAAACTGTACCTTTCAGACCCTGAGTCTTGGAATATCTGGATGCTCTTACTGGAATCAGCCTCATCAGTTGAGATGGATCCAAAGAGCTTTTGCCAGGTGCTGGAGAATAGAGAGCAAGTAAGCTCTTAGTTCCTACCTTCAGGAGGTCACGGTATGGCCCACAATAGTACTCTCCCCATGCTGGTGGGCCCCCATTGCGGGGAGCCCACCATGCATTGTGTTAAAGTCTCCCATCCAGTATGGCAGAATTTCTCACAGCTGGAGGGAAGTATGAAGGCAATGCAGAATGAAATCTTCTTGTTAGTTCAGGCGAAAGCAACACTGGGGTCTGAATTCTCCAGGCAATAATATTTTCATTTATTTGGGGGAAATCTATGGAGCTTGGGAATACTTTTCTGTTCACAAAGGTGAAGGGAAATTTTCAGATTTCTGGAGAGTCTTAGTCTGATAGAAATAATAATGCAAAAATGATAATATAAGATCCATCGTAGGTATACTAATAACTTAGGGAGAGCCTTGAAGACTGTGAGTTTTTGATGATTTATTGCTTTAGGCAAAACTAGTGCCTAACCTAACAATGATGGCAATAATAATGATAATGCTGGAAAGAAATTTGGAAGAAAGCCATGCACTGTGCTTCTGAAATGTGCCAGTCACTGTGGAAATGGAATCGTCAGATGCTAGGAGGGTTTTCTGCTACAAATCTCAAAGACCCTGGGTATGGATAGGAGAGTTCATTTTGTGTAAGGGATATGGGAAATATTTTTTAACCATCTCCAGCTTCAATTTTTCTTTTTTCTCTGAAAAGCTATAAGCATTTCATGCTCTAAGCTGCCTTTCTTTATAGAACTATGAAAATCTCCTTCAGATACAGTCAGATTTTATTGCCAAAAGGCAGAGGATAAATTGGGGAGGGGGATAAATACATCTCTGTACTCATTAAAACCTGCACTCCATAATATGGATTTTATTCTCTTAACATTTATTCTGCCAGCACTGGAAATGGGTGAAAGTGTGGGGATATGTATCAGAAGATGCTGACACATGGAAACAAAACAAGGAGTTGCTATGTCCAGTCCTTGTTCTTTGGTACTGAGCACCCTCAGTCTCCTCACGGGGACTGATCAGCCTGCCGATGGTTAGAGTGCCACTGATGGACACATGCACAAAGTGTTCTGGACCCCTCTGAAAGAAGGCATGCCAGTTTGGACTGAGCTTGTCATCATTAAGCCTAAACTATGGCAGAAAGCACTGGGCTCAGTGGACTCAAAGTTATTTTAAACCAACAGTATGTCATCAACATATCTTATAAACAGTAACCTTCAGTCCCATAGGTCCCCACAGGCATTGCTAAGGTGCTTTATTGATAGTAATTCTCTGATTCATCTTCACTATGGATACCAGTTTCTATTTAAAGTCTGTAAGCAGCAAGGAGGGTCCTCTCCACAGAGTATCTTCTATGCACCTAATAACCCCATATTGTCTGTAAATGGACAGTATGATTCTGAGACCAGAGATGTGATGGGCTAGAATCTGATCAGATGAGATTTTATGGACCTGAAATAAAGGGCATCTATTCATTTATTCTATTGAAATCTGTCACTTTGGTAGAAATTACTGATATTTCCCAGTCACATATCTGCAGTGCCAAGAAGCTAAAAGAACTTCTTGGACACAAAACAGTCATGTTCTTCAGAGAAACTCAATTGCTACTTGGCATTCCATTATTATCCTGTCCAATCTCTCATCATTTATTGATGGATGCTCTTTGGCAGCAGGAACATTCCTTATAAGGCAAGAATTTAGGTTTTAATCAAAAGAACACATATGAACCTTGAAAACAACTTGGGAGTCTTTCTCCTTGGGAAAATTTATATACCGTGAGCCTCCCAGAAAGTGCAGTTCTGTCTGAGAGAGACTAGAGCTAGAAAAACGTACAGCAAAGCAGAATGGTGGTGCAGCTAACTGATCGATGTCCTTTGCAAATGAACTTTCTTTCACTGTGGGCCAGATGGGAGCACTTTAGGAACTGAAAAGCTCAGAGCTCTTCTAGTACGGCCATCCACATATAGTATCCTTGGGGTCCAGTCTGCCCAGAGGGAGGATCCAGGCTGCTCTTGATCCTTATGCCCTTGTGACCACCACCAACTGGATTTAGCAATGACAGCAGCAATGACAATAGTAAAAATTGCTAACTTAAGAAGCACTTATTATGTGCCAGGTGTTGGGAAAGGTGCTTTTCATACTTTATCCTATTTTAATTCTCATAATGACAGCGAGAAGTAGGTACTCTTTTTTTATCCAAACTGCACAAAAGAGGGAATGGAGGTGCAGAAGGATAAAACAACAATGCACCCTGGAATTCAGACAAGTCTACTTGAGTTTCAGTCTTAACCACTGCACTCTGTTTTTGCTAAAGTTTTGGAACCATTTGGAAAGACACTTTTAAAAGGTTTAGTTTTTTCTGTTGTAAAATTTACATTCACTATAAAAAATGGAAACTAGAGAAGCAAAAAGTAGAGGAAAATACAACTGAGCTGCTGTAACAGAAGACCATTGACAGGGTAAATTAAATAACAAACACTGATCCCTCACAGTTCTGGAAGCGGGAAAATCCAAGACCAAGGTATCAGTTGATTTGGTGTCTGGTGAGAACCTGCTTCCTGGTTCATGGACAGCTGTCTTCTTGCTCTGTTCCCACCTGGCAGAAGTGGTGAGAAAGCTCTCTGGGGTCTCATTAATAAGGGCACTAACTCCATTCCTGAAGGCTTTACTCTCATGATCTAATCATTTCCCACCTGTTCCACCTGCTATGAACATCACCTAGGGGATTAGGATATCAACATACAGATTTTGGTGGGCAAAAACGTTCAGTTCATGATCATGTCCCACAGCCTTGCTACTCAGACAATCCACGGTTAATATTTAGTTACAATTCTACCCAGCCTGCTCCCTGTTCTCTTGTAGTTATTCTCATGTAGATGCAATCATTCTTTACTAAAGATTCTGCATACTGCATTTTGTTGTAAACTTCAGACATGTCACTTGTAAAGGCTACATAGTATCCTAGCTAATGATTACAACATGATTTTTCTCATCTTCTCTTATTGGACATTTAGAACTTTTCTTATTTTTTTTGTATTAAAGATTATTTCCTTTAGGAAAGATGGTCTGAACTGTCCAGAGTGAAATGGAAATACCCTGGGAGGGTATAAAGAGAGGAAAAAGTAGCTATCTTCATGGTACTTCCTACCTTCCGAAGGAGATAATCCCACAAGAAGCAGGAGGGCTAGGAAATAACGATGCATGGAAGCATCACTGGATCCCCTTGACCTGCTGCTTTCTATTATTGTCTGTTTTCTGTCACCCTTCCTCAGACTCTATGCATGAGGTGGGGGAGGGAGGGAGGGAAGGAGGGAAGAGAGAGAGAGAGAGGAAGAAGAAAAGAAAGAAAGAAAGAAAGAAAGAAAGAAAGAAAGAAAGAAAGAAAGAAAGAAGAAAGATAAAAAAATAGATCTTCTAGAACTTTGACAACAATCTCACAGGGTATCATGACACTGACAACATTCACAAAAGATAAAGTTTAATTAATGAAAAAGACATTGTCCCCCATAACATCATTGTTTAGGAAGGCAAGAAGTTTAAGGGGAAGTTTAGGTAGTTTAGGGGCAGGCCTGCTGTGGTGGCAGAGCACCAGAAGGAGAATCTGAAGGACAGAGTTAAATAAGGGGCCTTCTGGATGCCAGCTGTGTCATTTTCTGTAAGCTGGCCTCTTTGGGCCTCAGTTTCTCCATCTGAATATGGTGGGGCAAGAGCTAATTTTCAAGGTCCTAACTCTGTTGAAGTCAGTCCCTGTCAGGTCACATGAAGCCTACTTGGAGACCCCAAAATTCCATTGTGTGCGATAGAGCATTTTCCCAGTCTCCTGAGATGGAAATCACCCACTTGAGCCCAGGACCTGCTTGAATGTGTGCCCCTATTGTGTTACTCTAAAGCACAGAAGAAAGAGTTGGTCGTGAGGCAGAGGTTCCCAAAAGGCATTAAACCTATCCTATGGGAAAGAGGAATGTCCTAAGGGCAAATTTGTTCCCAAATTCAGTAATGGAAATCCCTGTGCTTCCTGTCCCTCTCCCTGCTTGGGACCGGTCCTGCATGCCAGTGTCTCTTGTGTGTCCTCAGGAATGAGACTCTGGCCACACACTCATCCCATTCTGCTCCTTCCATTTAGCTCCAGATTTTGTTTTTGGCATTCTGATTCTATCTCCTACAACTGCCCTCTAGATCCTTTCTCTGATCTCCAGCTCTTTACAGCACTTGATCATCCTGAGTTTTGAGTATTCCAAGCCCTTTCATTTAAGTCAGGAAGAGCCCTGAGCTGGGAGTCAGATCTGTGTTCTAACCTTGGCTCTGCTGCTAAGGTTCTGCACTTCTCTTGGTCTTGGTCTAACCATGTCAGACTTTAAGGAAGTAAGGGTAGGTGAGTGGATACAATTTCCTCAGTCCCAGAATTCTGGTACTTGGTGAGCAGGGTTAAATTCTGAGCTTGTCAGAGAAAGAGAATCTTACAAGAAATCAAAAGGCATGGAGAGATGATGGGGACTGGAACTTCACCATGCTCCAACCCTGAATAAGTTTGCAGCAACATGAGAGAGTGGAGAGTCTCACTCTAAACCCCCCTAAGTGAGCAATCTCCTTTCTGACATCCCACATAGGGCTGTAACTCATTCAAAATTGCATTGAGGTTGTAAACTGTTCAGAGCTTCTCTTGAAGATTTTATGAGGGGTCTGAAAGCTGTATATTCACTCTAGAATCATCTATTGTTTGTTTATAATGTGTGCATATTTAATTTGCAATAAAACTGGGAGACACTACTGTATAAACAAGCAACTCATCCACCCTTGAGTTCTGTCTTGGAAGAAGGAGGATGGGGGCGTGATTCAGGGAAAATTGATCAGTTGGGCTGTCAGTGGAAGGATTTTTAGTTGTTGTTTTATTGCCAAATGGCTGTCCTGTTATATTTGTCAGATAGATGACTCTGTTCCTGAGGGTTTTTGAATGTCTCCTTATCCCCAATATTCCCTCGTCAGAGTGCCATACAACCTGAATGTTCTCTCGAGTCTGTTGGTAAGTGATGGGGGCTAACAAACCTGGAGTCCTGGGCACACATCAGGTTGGGTGAAATTGGGTGAAACAAGTTCTAGCTTGGCAGGGGAAGGAAGCCTGTGTGGGGTATCTTAGAGCTGGAGTCCCCAGTCCTCAGTCAGGAGACCGGTATCAGTCTGTAGCCTTTTGATAACAGGGCTACAATCAAAGCTCACCCAAGCTCCACCTCCTGTCGCACCATCTTCCATGAAACCCTGCTGCCAAAATGTTGGGGACTGCTGCCCTAGAGGATCTTCTGTGGTCCATCCAGGTCAGGGTGGGGAGAGAAGGCAGAGTCAGCCCAGTGGTGGAAGGGAAACGCTGAAATTTGCTGAGAGTCATATATGCCATGCTTGGTGCAAGTGCTTTAAACACAGGACCTCTTTTAGTGTGCTTAGAAACTCTGGGACGTTTGAGTTATTATCTTCATTTTACACATGGGGAAACAAAGAGTCAGTTGTGAGGCACAGAATGAGTGGTAGAATCAAGTTGTCCGACTCTAAAAGTCATTGCTCTGAGCCAATATGACTCAGAGGATCAACTTCGTTGTGGACCAGGATGGGAGACTCAACTTTTCTTCCTAGGGAGGGCTCCTAAGATGCTGATTTGAAAGACATACCCTTGGGAGGGAGTATAGAATCTTCAAGTTTTCATTATCAGGAAGTCTTGATGCTTAAAGCATGGTGCTGCTATAGTGCTCTTTCCAAGAGAACAAAGACCTGAAGGTCTTTGGCAGATGAATTGATAAACAAACGTGGCATGTACACACAAGCCCCCTGTGTTTGGCCCCCTGTGTAATGCTGTTGGGTGTCTGTGTCCCACATTCGTTTACATTTCAGTGGGAAAATGTGCCCTTCGCCTTAGAATGTAAGTTCCATGACATCAAGGGTCATCTCCACTTTTCACCCTTGTTTTCCTAGGGTCTAGCACAATATCTGCCACATGCTTAATTAATGTTGCAGGTTGTATTACTGAATGAAAGAAGAAAGGCTGAAGACATAGTTCTTTGGGAAGTGGGGAACTTTCTGTGCTGTGTATGGCCCAGTGGTTCGTTGCCTACGCTTTGATGCTGGGACTAGATGCTGCATTTTATAGATCACTTGCCACACCGGAAATTCTTATTTCCAAATTGCGCTGTAGGCCCCTGAGCTTTCTCTGGGGTCAGTGGAAGAAATACCCTCTATGGCTGCTGGGGCAGGAGGCAGAAACCCCTGAAATGCATCTCCCACTGTCAGGACCTGTGTCCGTCCCTGGTTCGTTCCTGCATCAAACCTGTAGAGCTCCTGCCTGTTGTCCCTGATGCGGTTGAATTAGGAAGGCATTTGGAAACTTTGGGCTCCCTAGGAAGGAGTGGCTCACTCTTATGTGGTGTCACTAGAGGGATCCTCCTGGCTAGGGTTCAGTGGTGCTGGAGGTGATGATTTATTCTAAGGACTATCTGAATGATAGTCCTTACCAAGGAGGTATTTTCTTCTTGACCATTCACTTTCCTATAGGTTTCTCTTTCAAGCCACCAAAGGTTGCTTTCACAACCCAAACATACAGCAATGGTAGCATCTACCTTGATACCCTGCAGTCTCAGTGGTCTCCAGCATTAACAGCATCAAAGTTCTCACCCACCTGTTCTCTGCTCTGTGACCCCAACTCCTACGATCTTCTAGTGGTAAAGATGGCCCACACCTGCAAGGCTGACAAAGGGGATTAGTACCCTCTTTGGGTTGCCTTTGCATCATGGCTTCCCCAGGCAGCCTTTGATGGTACAATAGATTAGCAAGAATGGACCAGGAACATGCTGCGCTGGTGCCTTGGGAGTTTTACAGGGAAACATCATCTGAAAGAAATTACCTGGGCAGAGCAGTCCCTTGCCTGCAAGTCTGAGCTGGTGGTTTTTGCCTTATGCTATGAGCCATTCACAAAGACCCATGAGCTAATGCTGGCTGTCTACTTTCTCTAGCTGTGGCATGTTGGTGACTCTCTCAGCCATTATAGTTTTTTTTTTTTAATTGTAGTGAAATACACATAACAAAATGTATCATCTTAACCATTGTAAGTGTATAGTTCAATAATGTTAAATACATTCATATTCTTGTGCAGCCAATCTCCAGAACTGTTTTCACTTTGAAAAATTGTAACTATATCCTTTAAACAACAATTCTTCATAACCCCCCACCCCTCAGCCTGTGGCAACCACTATTTACTTTCTGTTTCTGTGAATTTGGTTACTCTGGGTAGCTTATACAAGAGGAATCACACAACATTGGATTTTTTTGACTGGCTTATTTCACTTAACAACATGTCTTCAGTGTTGATTTATTTTGTAGTATGTACCAGAATTTCCTTTTTATGGTGGAATGATATTCCATGGTATGTATATGCCACATTTGTTTGTCAATTCATCTGCCAATAGACATTTGGATGTTTCTACCTTTTGGATATTATGAATAATGCTGCTCTGAATATGAGTGTAGAAATGCCTGTTTGAGACTCTGCTTTTAATTTTTTGGGGTATATACACCCAGAAGTAGAATCGCTTGATCATATGGTAATTTTAATTTTGCATTTTTTGAAGAACTGCCATACTATTTTCCTTAGTGGCTGTATGATTTTTTGTTTCCACCAGCAATGCAAGCGTTCCAATCCTTCACATCCCTGCCAATGCTTCTCTATTTTATTTATTTTGATAGTAGTCATTCTAATGGATGTGAGGTGGTATCTCATTGTGGTTTCGAATTACATTTTCCTAATTAGTCATGTTGAGCACTTTTTCATTTGTCACCATTGTGGTTTTGACTTCATTTGTTTGATGCCACAATCAGCAGCCACTCTTAATGAGGCAGAGCCTTCCTGGCTACAGCTGGAATCCGTGCCCCCCCCCCCCCCGATTAATCTGTTTATCTTTCAGAAGGCCAGGGACTTCTGTGCCTCTTCTGTCTGGTCTCATGCAGGTGTGCGGTTTGCTTACTTTATGCTGACTTAGGACCTCAGCCTGGTCCCCTCACTATGTGTCCTTTGCCTTTTAGAACTGAATGCATCCTGGTGTGCCCAGGGAAGAGCTGGGAGAAATTTTCTTGAATCCTGGTCTGTAGCACACCTACATCCATGAGGTATCTCGACTCATCCTGGGAGCTGGGAACAAAATTGCATTGTGATGTGGATGACTGAGAATTAAGAGCTTCCTTGAGATGCTTTAGGAGTAGCTGCTTTGGCTGAATGAATAACTAGATACTCTGCCGGCCAGTTGGACCCCTATCACCCCAGACTGGCTCACTTGCAAAGGCACAATGGTTTAAATTAGAATCCCAGAGGATGGGATTCTTGTCAACACCCTATCAGTTTTCACTGATTCATCTCACTCTGCCACCTAACTCCTCTCCCAGTGTCCGGGTCTGCCTCTGCTTCCAGTGGGGCTGGGTACTGTCTAGAGGGATGATTCCATCCCTACTGCTCTGGCAGAGCCCCACTGCTCTCACTACCTCTTAATCTGGCTTTTGGCCCATTGCTTAATTAACCAATTAATTAAATAAAAGTTTTTTAATATCAACTCAGTGCCAGATTCCATGAATTACTAAGGTTTCTTTGATTACAAGTATCAAAATTGAATTTAAGTTATTTTACATAACAAAAGAAAGTCTGTCATAAAGACAGAGGGATGTGTCATAGAACCCAACTACAGGAATACAGCCAGGCCTCAGGAAAGGCCTGAAAAAAATCATCAGACAGTGTCTGAAAAACCATCAGGCACCCAGAGATACTCTCATCTGGTCCCTAGTCTCTGCTCGAACATCTGTTTCATTCTCCTTCTGGGAGGATTAGCCTTCTCTGCATCTCAATTCATGTGATAGGTGCAAGAGGCTGTTCACAGCTCCCAACTCATATGTGCAAAAGACCAGCCCACGCTGATGCAGAGTCAGTCTATCAGTCTCATTTCCAACAGGAGAGAGAATCTGATTCATTGAGTTTGAATTATGTACCTGCCATTTCTCTAAGAAACTACAGCCAAGGGACCAGGACTATGAAGTACAAATCCTCAGAGGATCACTCGTGGGAACCACAGGTCAATTTAAGTGGTCACTGTAAATTGAAAGGTCTCTACTGTGTCTGCCAGATTTGGGGATTAAAGAGGTGAATGCACCACAGCCCCTGTCTTCAGATAGCCCCCAGTTAAGGGGAGACAGATAAGTGTACATTAAATACAATGAAATAGAGCAGTAGTTGTCAACTGGGGATGGATAATTTTGTTCCCCTGGAGTAATTTGGGAATACCTGGAGATATTTTTTGGCTGTCACAACTGGAGGGTAGGGGTTGTTACTGGCATCAGTGGGTTGAGGACAGGGATGCTGCCAAACATCCTACAGTATGCAGGACAGCCACCAAACAAGGGCTTATCTGGCCTGATATAAATGGTGCACAGGTGGAGATACTCTGGAAAAAAATAAATGTACAATATACAAAGACCATCTTAAATTTGTTTCTCTAACACACCTTCACTGTTTCTCTTAGTGAGGCTAAGATATTTAAGGAAGGGGAGCCTACTACCCTGACTACTCAGTTCCTGAGGTACATATGCAGATTAGACACCTATTCCCATTCCCTCCCCCAAACATAGACACATACTCACCCCCACACATTCATATTCATGCCCCTCAGCATGTTCCTATGTGAAGAGCCATTTCCATTCTCATCCCCAAGCACAGGGCCAGATTCTGGAGGAGGGCTTTATGGGGGAATGCAGATGTTCTCAGCCCTGTCTGCATCTTAGAGTTCCCCAGGACACTGTGGGCATGGCCAAGGTACACCTGAGGTCAGACTTCAATTTCACAACTTTTAGTCAAATCGGTAATGCTTCTTATTTGCAGTGGAAGAAGTCTGGGGTGTCTACTCAGTAGAGCCAGGTTAGGTTATCTATAGAGTTCTTTGACTTTGGCAAAAAGACCCTTGTCTTCACCAGCCTTCATTTTTCGATCTGGAGATTGGGAAAACATCTAGCTCCTCGAATTGTTAAAAGCCCCAAAAGAGGTAGTGAATGTGAAAGCAGTCTGCAAACCTAAAGCACCAGATAGATATTAACACTCATATTAGAGCTGGCTGTTGACAACACACTTCCAAGGTTCTCATTAAGTGTAAGAGATGGTAGCCTGAAAACCAGCTGAGTCACCCCCAAAGATGATGTGCTGCTCATTCTGAGCACAGGTAAGGAACAGGAGAGGACTTGCATCCTAGGGATCTTAATTAGGTAGGGACTCCACAGTCACAGAGCCACAACTCACCCCCTTTTCAATAAAAAGTACTTACTCCTGAAAAAACTAAGGAGAATGTTCAGGAAAGGAATCTCTTAAATAGCATATGAATGAGGGTTCCCGTGGAGACCTTGGAAATGAAGGAAATCTGTGGGGTTCTATTTTTAAAGCACACAGGTCCATGACTGCATTTTATCAACAAAATGGTGCTGCTTAAAGGCCAGGACCCACACAGGCATGGTGAAGACTTATGCTTCCCCTTGGGAAATGTCTGTCAGAAGCGTTCATTTTATTCCACAGATGTGTCTTCGGAAGCAAAAGAGGATTTCACACAAAACGAAAACATAGTATATTTCTGACAGACACTAAAATGCCTTTTTGCGAAGGCAGTAATAACACGTTTGTCAGGAAGGTGAGGAATCTCAAACTTATTTTTGAAACAGATTCAATGGCTCCTTTAATCCCAAATAACCACTCTGTAACTGTACGAAACAGAGCAGCCCAAGGATAATTGCCGAAATGAAGAAGAGGCAAACCTACCACTTTCTGTCTTGAAAGGATTTAGCCTGCCTTTCAAAAGTGCTGTATGTAAGAGCTGCTCACAGCTAGCGCAATGCCTCCTCGGCTTCTTCCTGCTGCAGACGTGCTCCAAAACCAGCCATCTATCACACGCCCAGGAGAAAGGAAAGTGCTCTTTTGTAATCACCGCTATTCTTCCCAAAGTACACAGATTGAAACATCAAAAATTCATAGAATAATATATGTCACAGATGAAAAAGATGCACCGGGGTCATAGATTCTGTCTTCAGTGGTCCAGACAGCAGAAATAGCGATCGTTCTTGACCCAGATGGCACCTCGTGCTTGCCTCACAGCTGAGGCAGCACAGAGTGCTTGGGTATCATTTTTTAGATGGAGGATGTTTACTCTGCCACAGGTTGTCTCTGATGATGTTCAGGTTGTACTTACTCAAATACTTCTTTTCTTTTCCAGATATTTCTCTAGGGTTTTGAGACTGGTAGTTGAGCAGAAACAAGTCTAGGTCAATACTAGAACCATATGAGTCCCTGGGAGGCTTAGTTCACAGTCAAGGTAGAGGATAAAGGCCAAGAGCTGGAAATCACTGGGAAA
Source organism: Anoura caudifer (assembly GCA_004027475.1). Classification (NCBI taxonomy): domain Eukaryota; kingdom Metazoa; phylum Chordata; class Mammalia; order Chiroptera; family Phyllostomidae; genus Anoura; species Anoura caudifer. The sequence goes on along the minus strand of PVKU01000820.1, from coordinate 127,345 downwards.
TTTTGACAACTGTGCCAGGGAGGTCCCCAAGATCATGGTCCAGAATTTTGTACTAGTATCAGTGATACTGCAATTATTTTTAAGTATGTTTTGACCACCACTATAGATTCCTGAAGTCTAATCTATGCCAGGCCCTGTGCTAGGCTATTCCTGTGGTGTTTATACAGATCAGACACCTTCTCCCATTCCCTCCCCCGAAAAGAGACACACCTGCCACCCCCACATTCCCATACACATGACCCCCAGCCTGGGAATACAGTGATGAATGAGATAGAGAAGAGGCAAAAAGACCCCACCTGGGAGTTCACCCAGTGAAGTTTATAAACAGGGAGTTTGAAAATAATTGGAAGTACAATGACAGAAAGATGCATGATGCTTCCTGGAGTACAGGGAAGGGGCATCCGACCTAGCCCGGGAGTGCGGATGCATGGTCATTAGACCTACATTAGGAAAAATGGATAAGAACTTAAGGACCAATTTGAAGACAGGAGAAAAAGAAAAAGAGCCTCAACGACTATAAGAGGATGGCTTGGAAGGAGAAGGGGGGCATATTGTATCCTTTTACGTGTTGGCCCTTGTAAGCTTGGATATAGCTTTGCTTTCATCTTCTACCATGTTGATGTAGGACTGATAAATATGTTAACATCTGAAATGCCTAGTTCTGATCATCAAAACTCTCAAAATATCAGGGGGGCTCTGTTAAAGGCTTGAGTTACTGCAGGAAAGGGACTTATGCAGATGAAGGGGGTGGAAGAGCAGTGTTTATACCTATAATGTCATGACCCAAAGCATCCCTTACACACACAAAAAAGTGAAAAAAGCAGGGAGCCCTGGTTCATATCCTACCTGGGGGAGATCCTTTTTAGACTCTTTAGGCAGTGGCTGAAATGCAACTATGTCAAAATAGCAAGCCATGGCCACAATGTTATCTACAGGGCCTGCCCTTAAACATGCACAGTACACCCCAGCCTCAGGTTTTCTTCCCCTGAATTTTATGCCCCTGCCACAGTGGGATTTTTCCATTTTATCTTCTCTTACTTGGCTTTTTTCATGGATGTCTCTATGCCTTGAGGTTTCTACTAATAACTTATCCTACTTTGGTGGCTATGACTTGATACTTTTTCTGAGTTCCTGTCTTTGGCTTGGTATTTGTCTATTCATCTGAACCTATCTGTAATTTGGCACTTATCGATTTGATGTACAAATGAACAAATGAAGGTAGCGGTTGATTTCTGCTGGTGTTGCTGCTATTGCCTCAGTCTCTCATTTTATTTTATTACAATTTCCACCATTCATACTAAACCTTGGCTTTCAGGGAAAGGAGGCCATAGCAGAAATGGGAAGAATATCAAAAACAGAATGAATTATCTTCACATAGAAACTGGTTTGGAAGAATACTTGGCTGGACAGTTTCCCTTTCTCCCTATTTCTACTAATAGAGGAAAAAGAAAAATCTTTGTGCTTGAAGAGAGAAAAGAGTTAGGAGTGAAGGAAGAGAGCATGTAAATGAGGGTCATTGAGAACGGTTTCCCCAATGTTAGCTCCAAATTAGTTTTGAAAGGGATGTAACCTGAAGAAAACATTGGGGATCCGAGAGTTAGTGGAATCCCAGGAGATGGCAGCTTTTTGGTAATTCCCACACTGCCATGGTACAGGAGTAGGATAACAAAATAAGGGTATTGGGGCAGAGAGGACCTTAGACAAGCTACTGAGTTCCTGCTCACCCAAGAAGTATGGGAAAGCACTTGGATTTTTCATATATTCTCGAGATGGAGGTAGGAGTTAGCTGAGAGTATGTCAGAGATCTGGAAGATCCTCTAAGCCAAGACCAGAATAAGCTCTTTTCAAGTATTGGTTTACTCATGCCAACTCACACTTGCTTTGACAAAGCAAGTCACATGACAGAACCCAAGTTGGGGACAGAGTAGGGGTGGGTGCTAGAATATTCTTTGCCTTTTTAGTAGGAGGAATTGCAGCATCACAATGGAATAGGGAATAGATTCAGGAGAGATTGAGATTTGGAGCTATTAATACAACCTACCAGGTGAGTGAGAAGAGGTCATGATTAAGCATTGGGGGAGCCATCATAGAGTGACTGCTGCATCAAGCTACGTTGGACCACTTTGAAGCCAGGCAGAACTGTTCTAGGAAAAGGATGGAATAGAATATAAAAGTGATGTTGGATGTATACATGGCCAAACATCTGGCTTCCTTTTGAGTTACTTCATACCTTGGGTTAATCACAGGCATTATGCCCCAGTTTGAAATGTTGCAAAAAAAAATTGCTAAAAAAGTGGGTTCATGTTTAACATCTTGGGTAATTTAAAGAAACACTGCCTGTCATTGAGTTTCCCAAACCCATTTCTCTTGCATAGTGGAAGAATGGTCAGTTGATCTATTGAAAACCACATTAAGGGACTTAAAGATATATAGGCCATTGATATTGTATGTTATTCTAATGGCTAAATTTCTTGTCAAGAAATGTCTTGTTTGGTTCAACTCAGTAGAATCAGTGCAATGGTCAGCATGAATTAGGAGCCTGGAATTTCATAGTAACTTTCTGTCAAGCCTCATTCCTTATATCTTGCCCAGCTCCTTCTGTGACCTTGGGCCCTCTTCATTAATTAGCCAATCCTGACAGAAGGAATGAAATTTGTGTTGTATTAGACCCACCATGATGGATGAAGTTCATTAGCAAGCTGTTGTCGTAGAGCTGCTATTCCAGAGTGACTGGTTGCTAGAGAATACCTAAGCCCAGCATTTCCAATCCCAACCCTCTTAACACTTGTCTAGTGGGAGCCTTTCGTTCTGAAACCTGTTTACTGTCTGGGCAGTAGGGACTCAAATAGCAAGCAAAAGGATTTAGCAGTTACATTTTCAAGACTGATTTCTAAGCTGGCCCACTCCATATCTACACGTCCTCTCTCTTTGCGTATTTGTTATCCAACCTCTTACATCACTTCAACATCTTTTCCTTCTACCCCATTTCTTTCAGCATTTGGCCACGCACATCTTCTCCTGGCTTTTGGCTAGCCTCCTCCTGCTTGATTCAAGCATGGCTTGGATGGACTTGGCATATTGGTCTTTTTTCCAGGGCCCTCACTCATGAAATACTCCATGAATAGCCCCATACTGATGAGCCCGTGTGTGTGTTTGTGTTTTGCTTTGACTGCAGCCATGGAAAGACCACAGTCAGGAGACACTCAGGCTCCCAGCTCGATCCAGGGCTCTGATATGAGCACCAGCCCAGTCAACTAAATTCATGAGAATATGTTCAGTCCTTGTCAATATCTTTCCTCTGGGAACTGGATAGACCTGTCTCTTGAGTTCTTTCATGATTGGTGGGAGTCCTGCCATGAAAGACCTGATTGGACACAACTTAATGCTGCTGCTACCTGAGCATCAAGTCTCACTTGTCATCAAAGCTTCCTCTCATCAATTTTCTCATTTCCCCAACTGGAGTCTCTTTGAGTTCTGTGCTTTGGATAATCCAGATATCTCAGCTAAATCAACCGCCATAGCCAGATCACTTCCCCAATGTTGAGCCAAAGTAGTCCCACCTTCATCTGCCTCTTCTCTGCTTGTTGCCAATGTTCCTTATTCTCTCCCCTGCTAGAGAGAATGATACTAGTAGAGAGATGGTGAGGCTAAAGCCACAAAAGATAATATTTCTCTTTCAAGATTCATACTTGCAATTCTATCAATAACAGCAATGCAAAGCTGAGAAGATGCCTCAGAAAAAAAAATCAGAGCTGTAGGTGGAGAGGAAATCTGAAAATAAAAGATTGCTAAATATTTTCTTAAAAACTGCAATCTACAGAGACAATCACTTTGTAACATTTACTGAAATGTCAGTGTTCTCTAAGCTCTCAAATATCCATCCTGGTGATTAAGAAATCAACAATTAACATGCAAATCTGAAAGCTCTAGGCAAATTGAATATTAATTACTGACTTCATAAGTGGAGGCTGCTCAGCAATAAGAAAATAGTTCAGGATAATTAGGATTTAACAACCTTCAGACATAAAGAAAATATATACAAGGTTCTTGATGAATGACTTTGTTTTTCTTTCATTATTGTATTATAAACATTCCTGGTTTTTCAAAGACCAAGGAAAGAGAGAAAAGGGGTGGTTTTGAATATGTGACATATATCATGGTGACAAGTTCCTTCCTCCGCTGAAAGCCTTTGGGGATTGCTAGATAGAAGTTAAGTTCTGCAGTCTTCAGATTGCAAGGTGACCTGTGTTAGTTCAGAAACAAGTACTGCACAGCAAAACTAAAAAATGACTAGGATGAGTGGTTAAAACAAGTCACTATTTCAGATCATCTCATTGCTCTATAATCCTTGTAGTAAATGATCACCTGGGTACCACTTCCTTCTTTTGCAGCTTCTGGTCTCATATTTCAGCCCCTGTATTTTCAGAGTCTTCCTGCTTCACCTCTTCTTGGTCTGGTTCTGGGCTTTTGTTGCCACCTTCACCTGTTCCTGGTTTCTGGCACTCACACACGACAAGGCCCTCATTTCCAGACATCTGGCCCCCTCTGTGGTTGATATTTCCTGACATCCTCCATGGACAATGTATCCCTAAGTTTCTTCCCTCTTTTGTGTGTAGTATTTGCCGGTCATCACCATTTCAAATTTAACTTCTTAATATAATTTTTTTGTTGAAAGGTAACATTCCTACAGAAAAGCACATAAATTTAAGTGAGTCAAGTGAATTTTTACCAAGGAAACACACTCATATAACCCACATACAGGTTAAACAGTAGAATGTTCGCAACAATCTGAGGACACCCAATGCCACCTTCCAGTCATTACTCTTCTTTTTTAAGATAAACATGTAACTTTGAATTTGACATCATAGATTTTTGAATGTTTTGAACTCTGTAACTGTATAAATAGAATCACCCAATATTCTTTGTGCCTTGTTTTTTTTACTCAGTTTCATGTTATAAGATTTAATAATGTTGCTGCATATAGCAAGAATTCACTCATTTTCATTGCAATATTCTGTTGTATGATATACTGCAATTTATTTATCCATTCTGTTATTGATGAGCATTTAGATTGTTTCTACTGTTTGAGGAAATTGCTAAATTATGAGCTGTGAGTACAGATAACTTTTATAGACATTGCTGAACAGTTTTCTACACTGGTTGTGAAGATTTGCACTTCTTGCAGCAGGATCTGAAAGTTCCAGTTGCTCCATGTCTTTGACAACATTTGATATTTAAATAGTAGCCATTCTTTTGGGAGGACCTTGTGCTTTTAACTGGCATTTCTTTGAAGAACATCTTTTTGTATGTTTGTTGGTGATTTGAAAATCCTCATTTTCTATTTGACAATCTGCCTTTTTCTTATTTTTTAAGGCATTCTCTATGTGTTCTTGATATAGTTCTTTGTATATCACATATTTATATTGCAAATATATTTTACTAACTTGAGGCTTGTTTCATACTCTTAAATCTCCTATTGTCTCTTGTCTTTTCATAAATAGAATTTCCAAATTTTAGTGCAGTTAAGTCAAAGACAAGACAAAGAAATATGGCCCAAATAAAAGAACAGAGCAAAGCCTCAGAACTAATTGATGAGGACTTTGCCAACCTAACAGACAGAGAATTTAAAGCCCTGGTAATCAAAATGCTCACAGAACTGATTGAGCTTGGTCAAAAAATGAAAGAACAAATGCAAGATACCCAAAATGAAATAAAGCAAAATATTCAGGGAACCAACAGTGACAGGAAGGAAACCAGGATTCAAAGCAATGATTTGGAACAAAAGGAAGAAATAAACATCCAACTGGAACAGAATGAAGAAACAAGAATCCAAAAAAAAAAAAAAAAAAAGGAAGAGGGGCTGAGGACTCTTTGAAACAACCTGAAACATTCCAATATCTGAATTATAGGGGTGTCAGAGGAGAAGAGCAACAGAAAGAAATTGAAAACTTATTTGAACAAATAATGAAGGAAAACTTCCCCAATCTGGAAAAGGAAGTAGACTTCCAGAGTGTCCAGGAAGCCCAGAGAGTCCCAAAAAAGTTGGATGCAAAGAGGAACACACCAAGGCACATCATCATTAAGTTACCCAAGATTAAAGACAAAGAGAAAATCCTGAGAGCAGTAAGAGAAAAGGTGACAGTTACCTGCAAAGGAGTTCCCATAAGGCTATCAGATGATTTCTCAAAAGAAACCTTACAGGCAAGAAGGGGCTGGAAAGAAGTATTTGAAGACACAAAAGGCAAGGACCTACAACCAAGATTACTCTATCCAGCAAAGCTTTCATTTAGAATGCAAGGGTAGCTAAAGTGTTTTTCAGATAAGGTCAAGTTAAAGGAGTTCATCATCACTAAGCCCTTACTATATGAAATGTTAAAGGGATTTATCTAAGAAAAAAGAAGATAAAAAATATGAACAATAAAATTACAACAAACTCATAACTATCAACAAATGAACCTAAAAGAAATGAAAACAAAAACTAAGCAAACAGCCAGAACAGGAACAGAATCAGAGAAATGGACATCACATAGAGGGAGTTCAGTGGGGAGGGGAAGGGAAGAATGGGGGGGAAGGTACTGGGAAGAAGAAACATAATTGGTAGGCATAAAATAGATGGGGAAAGATAACAAATGGCATAGGAAACAAAGGACTCAAAGAACTTATATGTACAACCCATGGACATGAACTAACAGGGGGATGCTGGAGGGTTGGGGTGGCAGGGTGGAGGGGGATAAAGGGGGAAAATTGGGAAAACTATAATAGCATAATCAATAGAAAATACTTAAAAAAAAGAAAAAATTGCTAAAGGGAGTTAATTGCTAAAAGGAGTTTCAAACTGAAATGGAAATGTGCTAAACAGAGCAGGACAATACATGAAAGTAAAAACCACACTGGTAAAGCTAAACATGTATATAATCATGAAAATTTGTTAATGGATACACAATTTATTAATGGGTAGACAAAACAGAATAATGTAATACTGTAATGATGCTGTGTAAATTACTTTGAAACCCAAAATAAAAGTACTAAAAATAACTACAACCATAAAAATTTGTTAATGGATACACCACATAAAAGGAGTCAATTCTGACATTAGTAACATAAACTTTGTATAGCCAGGGAGTAAAAGTGTAGAGTTTTTGTATGTGACCTTGTAGACAGAAGATGCACGATCAGGGAAAAGGCTGGCATCTCTTTGGCTCAGCTAAGGTGACACTCTGAACAAGCGAGTCTTTGATGTATGTATGGGGTGGGCACAGGATGGTGCATAGGATGTCGAGTCTTACAAATGCGTAACCCCTTGTCTACACTGGCCACCGGAGTTAGGCTGACATTTTTCCTAGCCAAAGAAAGGAACAAAGTAAAGTAACATCCATGAGAAGGTGAAGAGCTAGTCTTTACGTGTACCTGATGTATTTTAATAACGCAACTGGGCAAGCCATTTCCTTTTTTTGTTTCTTAAATCTCTCCATTCTTTAAAAAAACTTTAAAATATCAGGCAACCAAGCTTTTTTTTGGGGGGGGGGGAGAAGGATGTTAAGTAGCTTGCTCAAAGCCACACACTTAAGTGGCAGGGTAAGGACTCAGGCTGAAGTCGGAATACCTAAAAACCCAGGGCCTTTTCACTCTATCAAGATGCCTAACTTAATGCTGCTTGGGGTGTACTGTAAGCTGGAAGGTGAACTAGAAATCAGCTTTATTCCATCTTTCCTGTTCCTCAGGTGGTAAAAACATATCTTAAGAAGTCGATAAGAGCAGTATCTCCCTGCAAGTTGGGGAGCCTGCTGAGTCGGTCATGGGGCGGAGACAATAGTCGTGCTGATGCAGTCCCATCACGTCTGCCCGGCACACGGGCCTGTTTCGTGTCTGAAGGGAAAATGCCTCAGGAGGAGTGGGTGCTGTGTCGCCCTCTCCCAGTTACCTTATGTGATGAATGATTTAGGGAGGAGACAACTCGGAGAGGCCCACTCTAATTACGCTCATGAAAGAGGAGCTGCTGAAAGTGCCTCTGCTGGATTATTGATGAAGATGGAGAGGAAAGAGGCTTGGAAATAAAGACCTGTAGAGAAAACGAGCCAGGTGATGGAAAGGCAAGGAGAAAGAAAGGCATTGGAGAGGGGAGAGGGGGAAGAGAGAGACCAGGACTGCTGTTGCGGTTGGGCTGTGGAGTGGGAGCATGGGTAAGATCAGGGGGAGAAGGCAGCTGGGAGGGGCTGAGTGAATGGCAGCCCTGCTTTCTGTCATTACAAACCATTGGGGCTTGGATCTCAGCTTCTGCTGAGAAGAGATGCATTTCTGTTGCTGCAGCATTTCTGCTGACATTCAAGCTGACCCCAGCTGACGATGGAGCAGCCTTTCATCCACCCTTATGGTTCTGGCCTGGGAGAATTCTACAAAGTGGAATTAACTCCACTTCTGCCATGGAGTGTAAAAAGCATCTTCCATCCTGTGGGATTTTTGTCCTTCTTAAGTGACCTTCCACGTACATCCTCTGGGACCTTTGTCTGACCATCATTCCCCTCCCTCGCTTTTTAAATCTCAGTTGTCCCCTTTTCTCAGGGACCTTCTCTCTCAACTTTAAAATGAAACTCCGTTTTCCTTAAGCTTGCTTAATCTCTTTAAGCCTCAATTTGCTCAAATGTCAAATTGGAGCTAGTGCCATCCCCCTTGCAGGGCTTCGAGGAACTAGAATTAGGTGGTGTTATGTAGCATGGCCACTTAGCAGGAGGTTTCGATCACTGGGTGTATTTTTCTTTTCTTTTTGGTTCTCCTTCAAAAACTGTGCTGTCCAATACCATAGCATTAGCCACAGGTGGCTACAGACACTTGAGATGTGGCTGGTGCATTTGAGATGGACTGGCTATGTGTGAAGCATTAGGATTGCATCCTAACACCTGAAAGCCTCTTCAGTTGTAATTCTTACTCTGGGCCCACGTTCAAATTTAGTTTCTTTTTTCCATTCACATCATCTTGATTCATGTTATATGTATTTCTTTCCAAGATATTTCCAAAGTAAATTTTATGTATGTCACATGGCATACACACATATATTTTTTAAATTGTTGTTCAAGTACAGTTGTCTGCATTTTCCCCCCACCCCAGCCATCCCCACCTACCTCTCCTGATCCCACCACCCCTTGGTTTTGTCCATGCATCCTTTATAGTTGTTTCTGAAATCCTTTGACCCCTTTTCTCCCCCGTTATCCCCTCCTACCTCCCCCTGGTTACTGTCAGATTATTCTTAATTTCAATGTCTCTGGTTATATTTTGCTTGCTTGTTTGTTTTGTTGATTAGGTTCCACTTAAAGGCATACACACATATTTAATGTAATAGCTTTATTGACATATAATTCACATATCATAAACTTCATCCCTTTAAAGTGTACAATTCACTGGTTTTAGAATATTCAGAGAGTCGTATGACCATTGCCATGATCGAACTCCAGAACCTCTTCATCACCCCTACAAGAAACCTTGTGCCTGTTCCTGTCACTTCCCATTTCCCCATCCCTTAGTGGGTGTCCCCTGGCACCCACTAGTCTGTTTTCTGTCTCTATGGATTTGCCTCCATGGAATATTTCATACTCAATGGAGTTATACAATAAGCGACCTTTCACATAGCTTGTATTTTATATGAGACCATCCCATTTACGATCTCCACATCCTGTGACAATCCATGAAATGTATTTTGTGTGATGCAGCAACAAGTAAATGCATGGAAACGTAATTTTAATTTCCATATATGTAACCTTATGACCACTTTGGAAAATACTGTCTCCATGTCACAGGAGAAAAGCCTGAAGCACAGAGAGGTTCTATAGCAGCCTTGTTTTCCCTTTCTATTAAATGGAAGAGCAGGGACTCATGCCCAGATTGTTTTTTTCCCCTTTAATCTCCAGTGTAAGGTATGTGGGATCTTTTTAAAAATCTTTTTCTCTCCTGTGAACAAAGCAGAGTATATGGCACTCATGTATGTATTTATGAACTGAATGAATAATCCAGGCAATTAATCAGCTGAGATATCAGGTGACAGGGAGAGGGGAGTGGCCTCTGAACCCCAGGCATTAGCCCGTGGGACCTCAGGCTGGCTGATGCTGTGGCTGACGCTGAACAATAGCACAGGCCCAGCAGGCCTTGTCACTCCTGCTGTGTAGTACGTGCTGCCTGCCTGTCCTGGGGGTGCACTGCTGTCCATCCTGTCTCCCCTCCTCACTGGGCTATTCGTGTGTCACTGGGGTGCATCAGCGAAGCCTCCCAGGACACCCTTGGGAGCTGCATGCTTCAGGACAACTTCCTACAAATCAGGATAGATGGAAATAGGAACCCAGTGGTTACCTGGGTCACCTAGAGTAATTTAAAGTATGAATTGATTTCTCAGCTGGAGACAGTGTTGATGTCTTTCTTCTCATTTGTGTTTCATCATGCATATTATCTCATGTGGAAAATTAACAGGCAAATTAACCCCTCTATGTGGCCTAGGCTGGAGGAATGGACAAGGCTCCTGTTCAGAATGCAAAAGCTTAGGGTAGAGGGAAGCTGGCTACAGGGCCAGGGCATGGGGACACCATGTCTCTGGTACCTGGGAACTTCTGCAGCCTGCACATGGGCCACATCAGCCCTAAGGGCACCAGAAAGGGAGCACCATGCAATTCATTGAGATCTGTGGCTTTATGGTGACTATGTTGTGACAACCAGGTGGGAAGGTAAATCAGACAAAAATAAACAGATTAATAGGAGCTACAATCCCTGGCAAGGGTGCCCCATTTCTCCCAGAATTCTGGAAACACTTTATTTATTTTTTGTTTCTGACAGTCTCTTGCCCATTACTTGTCATGTCATCTTCTGGCTTCTGATCATATCACTTGCTTAAACCTTCAGCCTTCCCCGCTTGTGTCCCACCCCTGCTCCCCCAGAGCATCTTTCCTGCCCCTCTTTACTCTCTGTTCTAGACACGCTGACTGTTAGTCCTCCCCAGTTTCACTCAGCCCCAGGGGCTTTGTACACAGTTTCCTCTGCCTTGCATACACGTCTCTTACTTTTTCTGTGAGCCAGACTCCATTCAGTTTCGCTTGCTTGGGGAAACATTTTCTGATTTCAGACCTCTCACCTCAAACTATTATATGGTCTCAGTCTCCTAGATTTCTCTATTAATAGTATTTGTGAAAACTGCAATTAAATAATTAGTCTGTAATTAGTTGTTATATGACTGCCTTTCCTGTTACACCGTTAGCTCTGGGAGAGCAGGGACTGTGTCAGTCCCATTCACCTTTGTCTGGCCAGTGTCGAGCACATTGCCTTGGGTAGAGTGAGTCCTCAAAAATGTATTGGATGAATGAATATCTTTCTTGTATTTTTTTTTTTTTTGCCTTGGCAGGTCGTTCTTTCTGAGATTTAAACTTGGCATTTCTAGGAGAAACTAATTACTAAGTACATTTAGTTCTGAGAATCACATTTTAACCCATATAAGCCAAAGTACCGCACAGTCTAATCTTGGTGCACTGTCACATGCAAAGAAGCACAGTTCAACACCAAAATAAATGTTCCTTCCATTTCTAGCTCATTTTTCTCTCCCTGTCCTAACCTCTAATTTCTGACAGTTTCTTTATTAGGCAGATTGACTTTGGTTCCTTGATTGAGCTGAGTATGCAACAATAGCCCTTACCCATCAGGAACTTGTAGCTTGATTGGTTAGAAGTCCCTAGCTATATTCCATGCAAGAGATTGCAGTAACTTGGAAACCAATGAAGTAGATGCATTTAAGATATATTTTAGGAGGTAAAATTGATGAGGGTTAGAAAAAACATTAGGGTTGACATCCCACATCAGCCATAATCCAGATTACTAGTCCAAGTAATGGTAAGCCCCAGGGTAATTTCATCATTTCACCAACACAAATTGTTTATTTTGCCCATGCTTCCTTGAAGTTCTTGTTCATATTTTTTTTCCAAAAAATGAACAGAATGGTAATCAAAGCCCAGGCATCATTAATTTTTTATTGTGGTGTGTATGACATTCACGCTGCAAAATGCCCACATCTGTACAGCTTGATGGTTTTACATGTGTTCACTCTTGTAACCATCCCAGTTCAAGATACAAAACGCTTGACTGGGTATCATTCTGTAGTTTGATTTTCAAATTTCATGTCATATCAAATCATGTTGCCCTGCTATTTAAGAATTTTTTAGTATGCAACATTGTCTTCATACTGCTGACTATTAAAGTCTTTAAAAAGTCAATCAGATATCCGAGCCAACCCACATTACCCCATATTAAGAATGTTTACAGTTTTCCAGATCATAAATAATGCTTCAACGATCTGCACAGGAGAGGTCAGAAACTGGCAGCCTGGAGGCTGGATTCTGCCCACATACCCATTTTGTGAGTCTTGCACAATGTTAGTACACAATATTTTTAATAATATACGAAAAGAAATTTTAAAAAGAATGTCTGACTTTTTTGGTAAACTTTTAAAACCTGAGAGAACTCACGTGGGAATCTGGATTTTTTTATTCCTGATAAAACAGAAGGTCTGGACACTCGGTCCGCATTCCCAGGAGTGGCAGTCACGTGGAGATGAGAAGAGGCTGCCCTTCCTGGAAGCGGAGTGTGCTCCCCAGTTTGCCACAGTCCCTGTGACTCCTGATTTTTCAGGCCTGTTCACTGATTAACGGCATCTGCCTTAGTCCAGTGGGCACTTGATTTTGCAATCCCCGGCATATGGCTTCTTTTTTCCTGATTCTTGCAAAGATGTCAGTTATTCATGAGGGTGCTGATAACTGCAAGGAAATCATAAATAGAAGCACATTCACAAGAGCATAGTGAAAAAGAGCATGGCTACTGTGTCCAAGGCACCCTAGTCGCAATTGCTGCTCGTAACTATGGCCCAGTCACATGCTCTGTGGGCTTCAGTTTTCTCAGGCATCAGGTGAGAACAATGGCTCCCACTTCATGGAGCAATTGGGATGCTCTAATAGAGCTTAGCACACAGTAGGCCATCAATAAATGGTCAGGTAAAAAAAATCTATTGAACATTGTTAATTGATTCAATTCTGGTTATTGGAGAAGAACCAGAACATTTATTTTCATAAAAATAAGATTTAATTTCCTCTGGATTTCTAGTTTATCCAAAAGGTCTTCAGAGACACCTATAAAGTTTTAATAACAACAACAGTAGTCATGATGAGTGGATAGGATTTGATAATGTTGTGTCTGAGTGTCTAAAGAGTGACCTTCATATTACGATTTAATTGAGATGGTAAATTAAAATTGTGTGCATTGCTCCACCATAGTAAGGAGGTTAAAATGGGAGGGAGATGGTCCTTAACATAATTGGTTGGAGCTGATTTTTTTTTAGGAGAATCATAATTGCCAGCTACTCTGTCTGGCCTTTTCCACTTGATTTTAACAGGTCCAGAGATTCTTTGTGGAGAATCTCTAGTAATACAGAGACTTGTGCCCCGAGTTTTGAGAGCATACATTTTTGGCCCCATAGAAGAAATCTTTCCGAGAAGATGATTTGTCTTTGTCTTAGTTCACAGTCCCACCACCTACCAGAAACCTGGGAGTCATACTTATCTTTTTTTCCTCCTCCACATCCAGTCTCTCAGTAAGGCTGTCAGTTCTCCTTCCTAAATCTCTCTCAATTCAGTTTACTTCCTCCCATCTAAAGCAATGCCATCCCCACCGAAGTCACCATGCACCCTATCTGTAAACAGCAAATAGGGTGATCTTTTAAATGTGCAACTCATATCACTCTGCTTCTCAAAACTCTTCCATGACTCCTATTTCACTTCAAATAAAATTTAAACCCCTTATTACTACACACAATGCTCTGTGTGATCTGTCCCCGAGCAACACTGATCATCTTTTATACTAAATTCTTACTGAGCTCAGAGGCTTTGCACATGCCTTACCTTTGCCTGGAATCCCGGCTCCTACCCCAGGTTCTCCATCTTTCTTTGAAAGGCTGGTTCTTCAGGTCTCGGGTTAAAAGTCATGTTTTCACCCTAAGGAAGCCCTTCAAGTATCCTGCCTTACAGCATCCTGTGCCTCATACCCCTTACACACTCTGCAGTGATTTTTTTCCAGTTGGTAGTCTGTTTCCCCTTACTAATGTAAGTTTCACAAGAACTGAGGCCACGCCTCTCTCATTTATCAGTTATATCCCCAGCTGGCAGCACATTGCTGGGCATATAGCAGGCATCAATGAGTATTAATTGAACAAAAGAAAGAAAAGATGGATGTAACTGCTGTGAAAATTCAAAGTAGTGTCTGGAAGACTTTTTTCGAATGTGATGACTAGAAAGAGCTTTAATCTAACCAGCTACACCAGTGTGTGTACATGTTTTGTACATGTGTGTGTACATTGCTCACAGAGGGGAAGGTTTCAAAGGATCTAGAAAAATTGAGACCCAGAGACCAAGATATCGTCAACTTATCTAGCACTGTTAGGGGTGGTCCTGGGTTCCAGACCAATTATCACTTACAATTTTCTTTGAAAATTAATGGCTTGGTATTTGGTTTATTAATCAGTACCCTGTAAGTTTGGTTAGCATGCGTTAGAATGCTTAACCTGATCAGTACTGAGAGCTGACAAATCTCATCAGTGGAGGGTGTGATGTACCTTGGTCTCTCACTGGCGCTCAGCCCTGATGGCTACCCATCGTTTGGCTCTGACCCAGCTCTCACTCTGCTCTTACTCAGGATATTCAGCTCTGGTCCTGCCTGCTCTGTCACCACGTTCTGGCCCTGGGCCTTTCTCCTGTCAGCTTGTACCAGCTCCCTTCTTCCATTGTGTGCCTTGATATAGTAAACTCAATGGACACATTTAAAACTTAAGAGCCATTAAGTCAAGATAAGTCTTTATATCAATAGAGAGAAACTAATTTATTAACCTGGCAGCCCCTGCTGGTGAAATAGGATATTATACCCAGCTCTATTACATGTTATAAGTGTCCCGGTGAAAAGAGAAAGCAAAATTCTAGGAGATATGAAGTGGGACTTGTGGACTGCTGGAATGTAGAAGAATGCTGAGTTCTGGAGAGTAGGAACAAGACAGAATTAATAAAATGAGAATATGTACGAAAGAAAAGTAAATTTCTAGATCTGGAGCATATTTCTCTTAGGGCCATGACCAGCTAGTTCCCTTCCACGATTCTGGAAAAAATGGAGGAAATTACTCTTCCTGGTCTTTATTTTCAGATCTTTGGTTTGGGTTTAATCCTTATTTCCAGATCGAAGGGACCTTCTATTGGGAGCTTTTGCTTTGATCTGATAACTTGTAGCTCATGAGAATGAGAATGTTCAGAATCCCAGGTCAGACAAGCCTGGCTCTGATTGTTGCTGGCTGCTTTCCGCTCCAGGCCTGTGCTCATGTGTAATCTTAGGGAAAGTCGTGAAGTTGAGCATATTTATTATCTATGAACTCATTCTAGCTTGTCTGTGCCATATACAACCTTCAGAGTCTCTACCACTTCTTCTTCCTTTAGACCCACTACTCTCATACTTGTAAAAAGAAACAAAATAGAAATAGGGGTAGTAACAATAATGATAATGGTATCAATCAGGATTCACTCAAGAAAAAGTGAATTACAAAGATCTGGATTCAAATCCTAGCTTCGCCACTTTATGAACTGGTTCATAAGTTCAATTTGCTTTTAGTAATATTAAAATTGCAAGGTTTTTGTGAAGATTAATAAAAAAGTATGCAGAGTACCTTATATATTGTTTGCACTCATTACTTTTCCTTAAAGTTATCTGTATATGCAAGGATTAAAACCAAGATGCTTTAACGGTGTAATTTCAGGCAGTGGGTGGCATAGATATTTTTGGATTGCTGTTCCTCCATGTGCTCCTGACACTATTGCATGGAGGCGACTTCTTATCAGTCTACATATAATGGCATCTGGGCTTTGCTGCTATGATTTCAGTTTGAGGATCATTCCTGGTCCTTGGCTCTGACCTGTGTACTTGATCCTGTTCAAAGACACAATGGAAGACAGGTTCTGTAAGTTTGGTTCAGTTCTATTAAGTGTTTCTTGAATCCATTCCTTCCTCTCCAGTTCCTCACCACTGTCATGGGTCAGGAACTCATCATTTCCTGTACACACCGCTGCACCATCCCTGCTGCTGGGCTCTAACTCTCCTGTTCATCCTTCACATAGCAGACACGGTGATCTTTAAAAAATATGCATATGATTCCGTCAACTCTCTACTTAAGAGCCTTCAATGGCAGTGTGCTTTCTATCCTTCATGGATCTCAGTCTCTGTTGTCATAACATGCTGGCTTGTCACATCAGTTGTAAGGCAGATTCATCCATCTATCCATTAAACAAATATTTGTTGACCATCTATTATGTGTCAGCTACTGTGGCAGGTTAGGTGCTTGAGGGGTACATCAGAAAAAAAAAGCAAAATCTCTGCATGGTTTCAGAAACTTGTTAAAAATAAGAGTTAAAGTCCTGAAGATTGTGAGTGATTTATCTGTTTGAATATATAGTGAGTACATATTTATTTCTGCAGTAACATTTCCCTAAATCACTTGCATGGTGAGGTGTTCCTTAATGGGGAGTGGAAGGGGAATTTATAGCTACTAGTCAGGGAATTGTGTGTAAATCTGGGTATGCCTTTGGCAGTGTGCATCTGAACAGTATCATCATTTGTCTACAGAAAAAATGTTAAGTATTGCTACTTGTCTGTAAGATAGGGTACAGAGCTTTTAGCCTTCATTATTTGGCGTCGGCTTACTCCACCAGACTCATTCTCTGCCACTTGCTACCTATACTATACACTCACTGGTCCTTACCCCTTGTTTCATATTGATTTAACTTTCCACCAGTAGAAAAGTTTGGCTTATAGATAACTGAAATATGTAAATATTTTTTTTTACAAGCCAGAAGTTGTAGTCTTGGGGGAGAAGGATCAGGGTCAGGAACTCATCATTTCCTATATGCACCGCTACATTGTAGCCCATATTGTAAACTGAAAATGTGGACTAAAAGGGGGATTTGGTGTGACCATCAGATTCCTGAGAATAGATGACATTTCTAGTATTTTAGAAAGGTACAATTCTTGGCATTTAGACACAAAATAGACACAGTCTCATGATAATAAATCTGAAAACATTTATTGATATTGATATGTTATTATTCAATCACAAATGTAGCAAACACATTGAAAGATGGGATAGTTTTGGAGGAAGAGAAAGAAGTAAAACTTTGTGTAGGGATTAGTCTAATTTGGTCCATGTGTGGGAAAGTAATGGACAAAAATGAACTGGAGAAGACTTTCACTACCTCCATAACATAAGAAAACTCTCAAAATATGCAAAAAGGAGTCAAGGTCAGGTAGATTCCTGCAAACATCAGAATTGCTCCCCATCACAAAGTGGACTTCCAATCAGGCCTTAACTCTGAGCCGCATGCCTACTTCATCTCATTCTCAGAACAAAGTTTTCCTCCCAATTCCTTCAACTTCTGACGCTGGGACTTGTCTTCTAATTTATGACATCAAAAGTGATGCTTGACACAAAACAACTATGGCAGCTTGAAGAGGGAGAAAGTAAGGTACCAAAGAAGCTGCTCTTACTAGGCTTTTATAGAAAGGTGTGGAAACCTTAGGGAACACAGATGGGGCTTTTTGAAAATGACCCAGCTAGGAGTCCACAGATGATGTTGGATGGAGATTCCCCTATGTTGTTTTTTTCCCCATGACACTTAGATGGCTGGTTGGTGGTTCTTTAGGGCAGCATTCACTAAGATGTTTAGGAGAATTGAACAACATCAAAGACACCCCTGGGAGTATTTCAGCATCTTTTTAAAAAATTTTTATTTTTTTAAGGATTTTATTTATTTTATCTTTAGAGGGGAAGGGAAGGAGAGAGGGAGAGAAATATCAATGTGTGGTTGCCTCTCGTGCATCCCCTGCTGGGAACTGGCCTGCAACCCAGGCGTGTGCCCTGACTGGGAATTGAACCACGATCCTTTGGTTCGTAGGCCCGTGATCAATCCACTGAGCTACACCAGCCAGGGCATATTTCAGCATCTTGATGCAGGACACAGAAATAGGGCCTCAAAGCCATGAGTCATTCAGGGGGACATAAGGAAGAAGAGTATAGCATGCAGGTCAAAGGGTAACCCCAGAGGGTTATACCACAGGGCATATTAGAGAGCTGGGCCACTCCCTGCCTCTTTCTGCCCCCACAAACAGGGCTGGACAATTCTCTCTCCAAAAGGGCCTCTATAGAGTTATTTTTGTCCTTGCATCCAAGGCTTCGGTGCCTGGCCTCTCTCCAACAGTGGGGGAAATGCGGTGAGGGGCCATTCTGGGGTGACTCTCACTTTGTAATTAACCCTCCTATTAGCATTTCACTTGCTTCTGATGGGACAGTGCACACATGTTTGTGGTTATGTATCTGCCAAATAGGGCTGGGCCAGCTGTTTGTTGGCATCCTAATTGTCTCCAATCACAGGGAAATGAATTGCAGTGAGAAAAGTAATGAGGAGTGGAGCACCCTGGCAGCCAGCCAAGGGCTCCACACTGTCAGCTGCAAAGCCCAGGAATCTGCCATCAAAGTAGGGCACTGGAGGTTGGCCGGAGCAAGGGAAACCAGAATCCAGGTGCCAACCTGTGTAAGGAGGGCTGTCAGGAGGGGGTTGGGACCCAGGGAAAGAGAGCACTTGAGTGAGGTACAGAGGAGGAGAGATTGAAGCACTTTCTCTTTGTGACCTCTCCTTCTTCTTCTTTTCATTCTCTCCTATATCACCTTAGCAGTGATCTTGAGAGCACAGGGAAGTGAAGAGAAGGCAGGGCAGGGCACAAAGAGGAAGAGACAAAAGAGGTCTACATGGATTTAAATGATGAAGAAGAGCAAAAAAATTCTTAAAGAACAGTTATTCCCCACCTTGCTATGAGTTGCTGTTGCTACTACCACTAAGGTGATGGGGCTACTGGTGGTGCTTGTCCCGTCACTGAGGTTGTGGCTGCTGCTGAGGCTGTTGGTATAGTTATTTCAATGATGGAGAGTCCATTGGTGAGTGACAACAGACATGGAAACCCTGCAGGGGTGTCCAACCCACGGCCCATGGGCAACATGTGGTCCAGGATAGCTATGAATGTGGCCCAATGTAAAATCGTAAATTTACTTCAAACCTTTTTTTTTTTTTTTTTTTTGCTCTTCAGTTGCCATGTTTGTGTATTTAATGTGTGACCCAAGACAACTCTTCTTCCAAAATGTTGGACACCCCTGCCTTGGAGCTTTAAGTCAAGATTACCTTCTATGAGTAAAATTAGTAAGAACACAAATGTCACAAAATGAGATCATTGCTCTATAGAAACATCCTAAGCGTTCATAAAATGGGAAGTTAGTAAAAGGCAGTCAGTAAAAAGGAATTTAGGAGAACCTAGTCTATCAAACCTTAGTTAAGCTGGAGAATCTTACATATTCATGAAACCTAACCATGGGTTAATGATTAAAGGAGATTTGCAGTAGAGAAGGCTGGTCTGCAATGGGCTTGCAGGGGGAGATCCTAGCATTGTCCAGGGAAGCAGGTCTGAAAATCAGGAACACAGAGTATTCTTAATCTGGAGAAACACTTCTGGTTACAGACAGGGATGTTTCATAGGTGTTCACAGTGGTTGGTTGTAAAGTTCTTCAGGCCTCTTCAGTTTCTGTTGATGGATTGTCTTATGAATTAATTCCATATTTATTGGGCACAAACTGCATGACAAATACTTTGTTGGTCCCTGGGAATAAAGAAGTAGACAAAACAGATAGAGTCCCTGTCATCATGGAGCTTTTAGTTGAGCAAAAATACAGAGAGTTATGCAAGAAAGTCCCTCCCTGAGGAGGGAGTGAGCATGGTATGTTCTGGGCACTGAGACAGGGAAAGTGGCAGCATGTGACACAGGTGAGGAAGGTGGGGCCCAGGTCAGGTAGGCCCTTTGCTCTGTGCCAAGGGGCTTGAACCTTATTCTGAGGGCGACTATGTTAATCAGAACGTATTTTATTGCAAGTGAAGGAAATTTAACTTGAATAACCTATGGCCAAAAGGGAAATTTAATGGTCTGGAATCCAAGGAAGAGATAAACATTATACACTGATAGAAGGATCTGAGATGAGGGTGAACTGGGAACTCTAAGGGATCCAGAGCTTGAACCTGGCTAAGACTTTCCCTGCCTCTCACATGTTGCTGGCTTCTAGCTCTTTCCCTACACACTTCCTTCAAATGGTAGAGAAAATGGACACCTATATCTTTTGAGTTTTATCTTATAGCCTCCACCACTAGAGAAGGATTCACTCTCCTTTCTCCTGTCCCAGGTCCCATATCTTGGGGAGGAGGCTTATGGCCCATTTGGGTCAAGTATCCATCCAGGACCATCATGTGTGTCTACTAAAGAATGAAGGTGAAGTAAATGAGAGAATTCAGAAGGTATACCAGGAACTATAAAAATTGGGTAGGGTGAGGTAAGGGTGCTAGATACCCCATGGGTGTCCAGCACAACCATCAGCGCCCACCAAGCAACTTCTGTACTACTTCTAAAGCGGGTTCCCGAGATATGCTGCTTATGGAACAGATGCAAATATTAGTGTTAAGTCATGGGGAAATGTGATCACATTTGGCAAATAATTGATTAATAAGTCATCTCTTTTTGACTGATGGCTTAGAGTAGTGCCGGGAACAGTAATACTATCCAAGTGTTAGTGATTGTCATTGTGGTGGTGATGATGATGATTCATCTCCTTTGGGTACATGGGCATAATTCAGTTCTAGACCCACAGAGCTAACAATCAGGGTTATGGTGACCCCATCAAGGCAGGGACAGCCTGAGCCACCAGCCAGTATCCTCCACATCACAAGCTCATCTCCTTTAAGCTTCAGTCTTAGGGAGTTTATTGCTAGGAGGTAATGACAAGTCTCCAGCAGGAACCACATTTTCCTTCCGCCATTTACTACCAAACATGGTACATGCTCAATAAATACTTGATAAAGGTAAGTGATAAATTAAACCTGACTAGAGAATTCTTCCTACTAATTGTGTGTCTGTATTTGAATAAGCTAGGGTTTTCCACCAAACTTTTTGTTACCAGCAGAGTCTTCATGCATCCTCTAATAACAGCCTTGACAGGCAAAGCTCCAAACAAACATTAATTAAGTCTCTTAACACCCCGTAAATCAGTGAGCCATATGGCAATTATAAAAAAAGGATAATTTTATGGAGCAAGAAATTTTAAAATGATTTGTTTACTTTATCATAACAGAGAAATCATTTACATACACATAAAAATGAATATTCAGAGCCATAGGTAAGACAGAAATGCTTAGCTAATTTCTGATGAACCAGAATCAAGTAGGTCAGATTTTGACCTTTTGAGGACAAAGGTATATGTATTCTCTGCTTTATAGCCCCAATCCATGTGTCTTATCTTAGACCTACACTATCTGATAATACTTTCTGTGATGATAGAAATGTTCTATATCTACAATGCCCAATATGATAGCCATTAGTGGCTAGTGTGAGTGAGGAAATAAAATTTTAATTTATTTAATATAATATAACTTAAATACCACCTGTGGCTAGCAGTCACCATATTGGACACTGCAAACTTATGCTATGGTTCATGGATTTGGAAACTTACTGTGAGTTGGGAAGGGATATACAAGAGATGTAAATACAGCATCAATCAGATCATGGTCTATGGGCAGGGTAAAGGGATAGTCATAATGGTGAGATTGTGCATTATCTCAGTCATCACAGGTAACTCATTCATTTGTTCATTCATTCAAAGACCATGCATTGAGTGCCTACTGTGTGCCAGACTCTGCAATGATCAGAGGGACTATAAATAAAGACTAATTATTGTCCTGACTTAAAGGTAATGGGAGAAATAAGCAGATTAAAAGCCATACAGAAGGTTGATGTGTTGTTCATATTTAAGGCAAGCATATGAGCTGTGAGAATATAAAGGAAGAGCAACTAAATCATCCTGAGGGGTATGGAGTGGGGTAAGTAGGTCACAGAATACTTCTCAGAGAAGTGGAGCTGATTCTTAAAGGACCAGTAAGGATTCTCCAGGTGAAGAAGATGGGGGAAAAGGTCTTCCCAAGCAGAGGGACTGGCACAGGCATGAGTACAGCACTACGAAGTTTTCACCTTTGGGGGAACTTCCAGATATGTGAGACATGTACTATGGGGTACAAGTGGTGAGTAGTCAGCCATGACCCCCAGGAAGAGGGTAGGAGCCGAACAAAGGAGTTTGGATTTTACTCTGAAGGTAGTGGGCAATCATTCGAAGGGCTTTAGGCAGGGAGCCACAAGATCAGATTTGTGTTCTAGAAGGACCCTTTGGCAGCAGTGTGGGTAATGAGTTAGAGGGAGTGAGAATGGAGACAGGAGTCCCTGGGGGAGACAAACTTTTCTTTCTGTGAGAGATCCTGAAGTCCCATCTAAAGTAGTAAAAGCTGCTGGCCAGATGTAAAACTCACTGCTCTCTTCTGAGATATGGTGGGGATGTCTGGGATGCAGGGTACTGGAAGGTCTGAATCTGGCTTCAGGGAGAGCAAAGAACCTGGCATCACACCAGGAAAACCTTCCTTTGGAGAGAGAACTGTGTTTATCTGAGCAGCCTGGGTGTACGAGGGTGGGGAACTTGAGCCAGGTGAGCCTTGAGGTGAGAGTTGACTGGATTACTCTGCTGCTTTCATTCCCATTCTTCCTATGCATCCATGAACTTTTCTCTGGGTTACCTGCTGTATTAGTTTTATTGCCATCACAAAATCCCATAGACTGGATGAAACAACAGATATCTATTTCTCCCAGTTTTGGAGGCTAGGAAGTCTATGATCAAGGTGCAGCCAGTTGAGTTCTTGGTGAGGGGTCTGTTCCTGGCTTGCAGGTGGCCATCTTTTTACGACATCCTCACATAGCTTTTTCAATCCATGGGAGTAATTTCTCTCCTCTTCCTCTTTTAAGGCCACTATTCCCATCATGAGTGCTCCACCCTCATGACATATTCTAACCCTGATTACCTCCCAAAGGCCCCCATTTCCAAACACCACCATGTTGGGGATTAGGGCTTTAACATATACATTTTGGGGTGATGCAAAAATTCATTCCATTATACCTGCATTGGACAAACAATGAGGTTTGGGACTTGGAACACACATTTGGACTTCCCAAAGGTGCATGTAGCATTTGCCTCTACTTAGTATCACAAGAACACTTATAAAAACTGGACAGGAGCCCGGGGTCTTCTGTTCCTAGATGTTGCATAGTTGATACTCTCCCTGCTAAGCAGGGGCCAGGCCACTTAGGTTGGGCCCAAAAGAGATTTATTCATCCCTCCTGTGATTTACCTTATCACTCATCTCTCATCCAGAAAGCAAGAGTCTGTATTCCCTGAATATGCACATCTGACTGGCCAAGGAGGTGTGAACTCAGAAGAGTTTGGGTAGTTGGCAGAGGTCAGCTTGGGTTGAAAATGTTAAGCAATTCTGAGCTGCTTACATCTACCTGTCATTCTGGCAGTGGTGTCCCCCAGGGGTAAAGCCAGGGTCAAGAAGAGGTTAGAAGGAGAAAGATGAGGAGTTACTAGAAGAACACAACTTTAACTCTCCAGTGGTAAGACTGAGAAAGGCAGTGAGTTCTCCATTATCGAAGGCATTAAGAGAGAGTCTTGATGACAATTTGGCAAAGATGCTGTAGGGACAAAAGTAACAAACGAGGAGTTAGACTGGGAGAGCAACAAATAGAACAGACTGTGGATCAGAAGATTATGTACTTTCTCTGCCACATCATCTAAGTAAACAGACCATAGCAAGATAATGCTCTGTAGGGGAAGTTCAGGGTACCTTGGGAGCACATTGGGGAGGATATGTCATCCAGACTTCAGGAAGGCTGGGAACACCACCCAGAGGAAGTGACTTAAGTAGAAACTCATAGGATGAGTAGGAGTGAGCTAGGGAAAGGGTGGCGAGATTGAGGGACACGGACCACCCCACTGTGTAATTCCTAGAAAGCATTATCTGGTTCAAAATGTCAATAGTGCGAAGTTTAAGAAACCTTCACCTAGTGTCAGTTTGAAAATCCTGTCTTTTGAGAGATGGCAGGCCCCTTGATACTATAAGCCATTTGAGTGAGTTTTTTGCTTCCTCATTTTAAACATGTTCTCTGTTCATCAAATGTAATGATTTTTGATGGGACTTAACACATAGTAGTGTAGAAAGGAGAGCAGGGCTATAGGGCCATTCTGTGCTTCTCTCACCCTTCGGCATCTTCTTGGGGGTGATGCTATCCAGTCAGAACACATTGCCACACTGCTTCCCACCGTCCCCTGTGATTTCTCCAGCCCTCCAGGCTGTCAGAGCTCTGACAGGCACAGGCTGAGCCTGTGTTGTTAATGAAGGAAAGGAATGGAGAGTGAGAAAGAGACTTATGGGAGGCATTAAAGGCCTCTGGGCATTTTTTTGGAGGAAAAAAATGGAATCTTGACCTGGTTTCCATGGCCAAATTCCAAAAATATGCTTACAAGTTTGGACTTTGTCCCTAGGGTAATGTACTCATAAATGTTCAGTTAAATGTTGAGAGAACTGAAACTCATTTTCTGAATAACTAAACCTGGCTTTATTTGTCATAATCTTTTATATTGCTCACTTGCAGATTTTATGGTCACATCTAATACCCTCTTCTCTGTGGTTATTTGAAAACTTATCTTGCTTTAACAGGCTGGAGAGAGAACATGGTAAAAAAAATTAGCATGGAATTTAGAGACAATTTATGAATCTCAGCATCCACATAATTAGCTGTGTGACCTGGGTCACTAATGTAACATCTCTGAGAGTATTTCCGCATTTGAAATGTAGGGTAACCTCTGTCTCATAGAAAGTGTCTGGTACAGAGCCTGATGCATAATTTCATTAGGTGCTCAATAAATGTCTCCCATTTGTGAATGCATAGCCATTCCTTCTCTTTCTTTGCCTCTATGTCATAGGTCCTGTGAAAGTTTGTTACCTTTAATGGCTGTAAATCATTTTTCAAATGAGCAAGAAAAAACCCTGAGGCATATGGCTTAGAGTTTCAAGAAGTGTGTTACATCTCAGAAGACAGGAATTACAACTTGACTCCAGAGAGTATGTGCTGTTTGTCAGTTTCAACACCCATTTCCTTTAAAGATTTTTTTAAGAATGAAGGAATGGAAGACATGTTTAAGTGATCACATATTTGACCAACCTTAAAAATTCAGTTGTACCAACTTTTTATTTTGAATAATTTTGATTAAAAAAATCAACATTATCTTCATTTCTTATGCACAATTCGCAGCTAACTCAATAAGATGTTGCGGACTCTTTGAGCTGGAATAAATCTTAATGATGATCTATAATAAATGTAAGTGACAGTGGCATTGGCTATTATTAGGGATGTTTGTTGTCCTTTAAGCTGGTCCAATAGGGAAACTCAGGCTCAGTTGAGTAGAAGTGGCTTGATCAAGATGTGGTGACAGGGTTAGTGACAATGACATTGCATTGGTCTGCTTAAAGCTTATTCCTCATATTGCACTTGGGAGTCACTTGCCTCACTCTTGACCAATTGGAAACAGCAGGACATTCAGGGACACTGGCTTCTCTGGCCTCTGACCTTCCCCTATGCCCTCCTGTTGTAGACTAGATTCACCTGCCCAACACAGCTAGAGTGATACATTGTGAGTTAAGCATACTTACCAAGCTCCCATATTTTTCTCTTGAACTACTAGAAAAAGGTCTGGCAGAGATGGAAAGTCAAAGCAAAGGAGTATCTTGGTGGGGCTTACATATGGTAGGAGCTGGGTCAGGTCAGGCAGCCCAGCGGGAGTGGTGTGGGTTGGTGCATAGCTCAGAACTGCATAGATGGTTTCTTGAAACATGCTCAGATGGGAGGTAATTGAAGGTCTGTACAGCAGCCATTGAGACTTGTCACTCAGCGGCACTGCAATACCTTGACAAAGCATTGTGGATTGGAAATAAAAATGCATGGAATTGTGTGGGGAATGTTTTCAAGAAGAAATAGAATCAATTTAGTGACACTATTGAGGCTCTTATAGCCAAACACTAGATGCAAAGATTGATCAAAAAAGCCACAAGACTCTCTTTTTTCCTGGAGCTGAAGGTTTGGTGTCTAAGTTGGTTAGAGTAAAGCTGTTTTAGGAGACATTGCCAAAGCCTGAGCAAGAGGTGTCTGAGAGTTGTGTCAGAGTTTATTCAGACCCAGCCTTGAGACCAATTTGGACAAGCAGCCTTTTGATTCTATCTTGATTTTCTTGCCCAACTCACTGGTGGAGATGGGCTCCTTAGATCATTCCACTGTCTCAGATCAAATATCTGCTGTGTTGTGGGGACCAGGGGACTTGTGTGTCCAGTGAGTCACTGCTTTTTTCCTCGCCCTGCTACATGGGACTAGATCAGTGATTCCTGACTGCATGGAAGAAGTGAGACTCAACCTCTCTGGGTCTCTCATCTCCTGGGTAGGAGGCTCAGCCAGATTCCATTTCCCTGAGCTCAGATTTCTTTCATTAAAATAGTATATGTATGGAGATAAACTTTACATCTAATGTGCTGTGAAGGCAAATGTGCTGTTAATCAGTATACATCATCTATGTATAAAAATGACCACACCCTAATCCCTGAAACCTGTGAATATGTTGCCTTACATGATAGAAAAGGACTTTGCAGATATAATTAATTTAAGGATCTTGAAGGGATGTCATGTCAGATTATCTGGGTGAGCTTAATGTAATGGCAAAGTCCTTACAAGAGGGACAGAGGAGGAGTCAGTGTCAGAAAAAGGAGTTGCGGTGATGGAGCCAGAGATTGCGGTGATACACTTTGAAGATGGAGGAAGAGACCGTGAGCCAAGGAATGTGAGCAGTCTGTAGAAGCTGGAAGGGGCAAAGAAGTGATTCTTTTCTAAATCCCGCAGAAGATAGGCAGCCCTGCCACCACCTCAGTTTTAGACTTCTGACTCCCATAGCTATAATGTAATTTTTATCATTTTAAGCACTAACTTGTGCAATTTACTACCACAGCAATAGGAAACCAGTGCTACATGTGTAGGTATGGCATACATATACATGTATGTGTATGATCATATATACACATATATATTCTGAGTTTGAAAATTCAAGGAATATAAAACTTAGATGTATTTGTACACATTATATAAAGTGAAAATGGCAACAATACCCTTAGAGTACTGACTACGACTTACAGTTGTGGTCCCTGGAGCCGGGTCTGCCATGTTCTAGCACTGTGACTCGGCCAGTCACTGAACCTCTGCATCTCAGTTTACTCATCTCTAAAATGGGAATGTGATCCTACCTCACAGGGCTGAAGTGAGGGTTAAATGAGGTGATACACATAAAGTACTTGTAAGAGTACCTGGTACACAGGAAGTCCCATATTGGACAATAATATTATCCTGGTTTTCCAGATGGAAAAACTGAAGTTGACTTTCCCACAGTCGTGCAGCTCTGAAGCACCAGAGCCAGGATTAGAACCCAGCCAGTCCAGCTGCAGCATGGTTTCCACACTGTACTTTCTGACCGACAGAAGGAAAGTACCTGTTATGGAGAGAATGTTTGCATTCCCTCAAAATTCACATGTTGAAGTGCCAATCTCCAGTGTAACTATATTTGAAGATGGGCGTGCAAGGTTAATTAAGGTTAAATGAGGTCATGGGCTGAGGCCCAGATCATACAGGTTTAGTGTCCTGTAAGCTCAGTCCCCCTGGGACCCTCCTCCCCATACACAGGAGAGGAAAAGGCCATCGAGGACAGGGCAAGAAGATAGCCATCTACAAGTCAGGAAGAGAGGCCTCACAATAAATCAAATTCGGCAGCACCTGGAGCTGGGACTTTCAGCTTCCAGAACTATGAGAAATAAATCTATTATTTAAGCCACTTCGTCCATGGTATTTTGTTATGGCAGCCTGAGCAAACTAATAACGCTGTCCTTCCCCAGGCCCCAACTCCTGTTCCACAAGCACACACTTCTGTTCACGGCTGGCATATTCGCTTTCAGACAGACACACATGTGCACCCACACAAACTTACACAAAAAATATATATAATAATTTTAAATCATATATGTGGTTTTGTAACTTGGTTATTCATGTTATTCATTATGAATGCCTCTTTTATTAAATTTATTTTAATTGTACAATAATACGCAGATCATTCTTTTCACAAAATTAGAACATTATGGGTAAAGCTACAGTCTCCTTTGGGCACCACTTTCAATGCTGCCCTTCTCCCCTGTGTCTTGAGAGGACAGCTGTGTGGGTTCAATGCTTATCCTTCCGGATTTTTCTTTGAACACCTTTGTGCATATGCACATGTATCCACAGTCAGTGTATAATCTTGCTTGTTGTTTGTGTCCATGTTCTTACCTAACCGTGTCACACTGTAGAAGTTGTTTGGAGACTTGGCATTGTGTTTCTGAGATCTGTCTCTACTTAACAAACATAGATTTGTTTTATTCCTTTTCACTTCTGGACTGCATTCTGTCACATGAATGTATTGAGTATATTTGTCCATTCCATTGTGGATGGACCTTTGGTGCTATTACAATGCTTCAGTTGGTTTCCTTATCTAGTCTTCTTGCACGCGTGTTGAGGTGGTTCCCTGGGGTAGAGACATAGAAAAGGAAATTCTTGGTCATAGGACACGCGCATTTACAGTTTTAATAGACTGCCAAAGGACCTCCCAAAGTTTTCGTCCTTATTATATTTTTTCCAACAGTGTGAGAGAACTCTTTTCTCTACAGTATCACCAACAATTGATCTTGTCAGTGTTTTAAATTTTGCAAATCTGATGAAATACATAGAATGTTCTTGTTTTAGTTTGCATTTAGAAGTTAATCAATTTAGATAGTTGAGTGAATATTCAAACTGCCTATTTGAATTTTCTCATTTATGAATTATCTATTCATATTCTTTCCTCAATTTTATTGCATTGTTCACCATTTTTACGATTTGTAGGAGTCCTTGTGGATATCCTTCTGTCTAAATAAATGCTCACATGGGGTCTATTTTATTTATTTTTTTTAATGCTTTCATAGTGTTTAACCATATACATCTGGAGTCAGCAAATCCTGAGGCCAAATCAGGCCTTCCTTATGTCTTTGTAAAGAAAAGTCTTAATTTTTGTAGACATAGGCATGTCCATTCTTTTT
Organism: Anoura caudifer; assembly: GCA_004027475.1. Lineage (NCBI taxonomy): Eukaryota > Metazoa > Chordata > Mammalia > Chiroptera > Phyllostomidae > Anoura > Anoura caudifer. The sequence goes on along the minus strand of PVKU01000820.1, from coordinate 98,144 downwards.
TGTATTGTCTGTGGCTGGTTTTGTGCTACACCAGCAGAGCTCAGTAGTTGTGACATAGGCCGTATGGCCCACAAGAAATTTTTTAAACTGGTTTTTTACAGAAAAAACTTTGCTCTGATATAGACAAATTATAATTTTTCCCCATTTTTCTTTTGATGCATATAGCTTGGTTCTCATTATTTTTATAAATCATCTGTAGTTAATCATTGCACACACATCTCTCTCTGCAGATGTGAACATTTCCTTGGGCTGTATTCCTAGAAGTGTAATTGCTGGCTTATCAGAAGGCTGCATTTAGTGAAAATTGCTTATTTGAACTGGTAATATGTAAAAATTGGAGGATATTTTACAGAAATGTAGTTCTTTCTTAAGAATAATGATAGCATCCCATTTTTTAGTACCTGCTAGGTGCCAGGCATTGTATTAGGTGCCTTATATATATTATCTCATTTAATCCTCCCAGTAACCCTGAAATTGGTGTTGATAACTACCTTTTACATATGAGTAAACTGAGGTTTGATGAAGTTAAGGAGCTTGTCCAAGGCCACAGAACTGGTGTATGGTAGAGCCAGGATTTGAACCCTTCAAAACTCCTATATTTGCTGCTTACTACACAGTGATGTCTCTCAGTAAAAAACCAGGTGATGCATACAACTGGCGTGACATCATAAGTAGCAATTTTGCATATTTGTTCTTTAAATGAACAGGTAACATTTGTAATTAATGTAGTAAATTTTTGCAGACAGATGAGTTAAATTTTTAATTTACTCAAAAACTGTTGGCTTTCTTAAGTAAGCTAAACATTTCCTTTGCAATCTTGTTTCTTTTTCTATAAATAAAGGCACAGCTGTGATGTAGGGGAAAGAATACTGGATTTAGAAATCTAAATTTAGAAAAACCATGTTTTTTGCCTCCTCCCAAGGTTGCTGTGTGACTCTGGTCAAATTTCCTACCCTCTCTATGCTTTAGTTTGTTCACAAAGTTGTGAGAGATCAGTGTAATTAGCTGAGAAGTGCTTGACACAGAGCCTAGCGTGTAATAAGGGTATCATCTGTGATGGTCCTTGTTCCCTGAGGCTATTTCCAGGAGGTGGACTCAACCTAATAAACCCTCAGCACCCTTCAGGGGGATTCTTTTTTTAAGTCCCACCCTGCTCTGAAGCCCTAATGTCACACCCTTGGCATAATAGTAACAGAGATGCCAGACACTGTCTGTTGCCAAGAACGTACCTTCTGCCTGCAGTACAGAAAGGGAGGCCAGGTTGAGACCTCTCCTGGCATTTCAATATTGCTATACTTGGTCCATGCTCTTTTGAATGTTGAAAACCTTAATACTAACAGCTAATATTTACTCAACGCTTACTGTGCCAATTATCTTATTTAATGCTCACCACAATGCTGGTGGACCAGTACTCTTTCTGTTCCTGTGAGGGACAGAATGGATAAGGAAATAGAGACCTAGATAGATTACAAAGAGGCCTGTACCTAATAGGTAGAAAAGCTAGAATTTGAATTCACGTTTCTCTGACAATTAAGGCTGAACATATAATCATCATGCTGTGCTTTGCCCCTCAGTTGGGAAGCCTTTCATAAGAGGATCCCTTGCTAGGACTATGTATGTGCTTATTTCAGTTGCAGGCTTTGAGTTGGGAGGATTTTCCCCCTTACGGTACAACAGACTTGTGCATGCTAAATGGCCATCTCTTAACATTTGGAACATAGGGTTGCCTCTCTTGACCGTCTGGTGCCTTGGGTCAACATGTCTGCCTTAGACATAATTGATTTTTCTTGCCATCTCAGGGATGCCTCTCCAATCATTAGAAAGTGAGAGCTGATTGCTGATGGTCTTGCTTTTATCACTACCTTTCTCTTGTCAATGAAGGAGTCTCTTTTCCCGCAAATTGCTACCTAGCACCCAAGCCAGAACCAGATCAATTCGTGCCACCCTGTTGGGATTGCTATCGTCTTTTTGGTTTTAGCCGGCTCCCAGACCATCTTGTCTGCAATATAAGCTTCAAATGGCCTGGAACTCGTCTTTTATGGCCTCTGCCAGATTAAACATTTAGAACATCATATACCCAGCTTCAAAAACAATTGCACAGCCTTCCGACCAAGCAACATATTGATTTTAATTTGGGTGTTGTGCACATTTTCAGGTCTTAAGGCTTCAGACTGCAGTGGCTCATGGGCCTTGCCCTCCCCATCCTAGTTCTTCACTTGGGGCAGGAAGAGCCTAGAGATCATAAGGTTGGAAATATAGGCCTCATCCATTGCACCATGTTTTCTCTTTTGGAATTGAGAACACTTGAGCCTCTGTTCCAAAATGACTATGAAGCAGAAAAGCAGCAAGGTGACTTACCCCTGCCTTAGCCTGGCCTTACCACAGATGGTGAGTGACTCTGGACAAGTCACTTCACCCTCAGATCTCGGGCTTCATGCCAGAAAGGTGGGCAGTGAGGACATTTCACTCACAAAGCAGATGTTAAGATTAATGATCAAGTGCTACAAGATTCCTCCGTAAAAATTTGGTGAAGAAGTGGACTAGGCTATAAAACATATCATGCTTTTTCATGGAGTGACTAATCATAGCGGCTTTAATGCCCAGGAAGGTTTTTTTCTTACCCCATGGAGGCATTGATTTAACAACCACTGCATGGAGTCCATGGGAACTGTATATTTTGCATTTTGGCAATGATAACAGTATCCTACAGACAGGGCCAATGGTGCGTAGCTGGATTAATTAGCCAATTCCAGGAACTCAGTCATTAATGCCAGACCCCAGCTCAGTTTTCACTAGTTCATCCAACATACATTTGCAGAGTTCTCACCTCACTAGGTGCTGTTACGTAACCGTGAATGTTTGCTTTTAAGGGATTCACTATTTTGGATGGAAAAGAGACACACATAGTGGTAATTTCAATGCACCGCTCCAGTGGCTCTTCCCAAAGAAACATCTGCCAAAGTTGGACAAGGGTCCCCTCGTTTTCCTGCTGTCACACAGTAGCAGAGCTGCTAGGGACTGAAACTTACATACAGTGGCTTAACCACATTATTGGATCGATTTGTGACTTGTAAAAGAAGCCTGGACATCAGGGGCTAGGGCTGAGGAATTCCAGCTGTCACGTCAACATGCCAGCAGGAAGAAGAGAAAGGATGAAGGGACAAAAGTTGTTCACTCTCAGCTTAGTCAGCCCTTTTTCAATTGGTTTCCCAGAAGCCTTGGCCACCTACCTCTTCGAGTCTGTTCTCTGGGCACTTTGCTGTCCTCTACAGAAGAGCAAGGGATAGTGGTTGCTGCATAGACAACTATTGGTTACTGCAACACCCACCAATTGAATGTCAGCTTTTTCCATCACCTCAGGATTTCTCACATCTGTTTAAAAATAAAGATGGATGAGAGAGATGTCACACTGAGCCAATGACAAAGTTTTGTGTACTATGGCTTTCTATGGCATGATTAATGTTGATTTGTATTCCTGGTGTGATGTGTGGGGACTCATCACACAGAGTGAAGGATGGAGATGAGATGACGTGGCAGAGCTGATGGGAGGCTGACTCAGAAAGAAGTGGCGTCCTTGGGGGAGACTTTGTGGAAGAAGCACGTGTAAAGCTGTGTCTCCTGCAATCGGGGAGCCACTTTCTGTCTGAGGCAGAAATGGGGAAGGCTCGAGAGACTACCAGGAGGTAGTTGGTATTCAGGGCCATTTCTTTGGGTAAAATGTCCTGAGCTGAACCTATAGCAGTAGTCAAAGGAGTTTTGCTACTTCAGCAAACTGCCTGAGAAGCCCCAAACCACTGAGAAGAGTTTTAGCTCTTAGAAATGCACCTGGAGTTACGCTATCATCCTCTTATCTTCCTAAATTGACCTGTCATGATGGTATGAAGCAATTGTGTCTTTCAGATCAGAAAAACTTTATGCTTAAAAAACACTTCTAACTCTGGTTGCAGGGAAATTAAATTAGAATAATGAATAGAGTTTGATAAGTGAAAATCTAACTTTGCCTGCTTTTACAGAAATAGCTGAGTGTCAGCCAAAAATGAATGTTTCAGTACCTTGGAGAGTGCAATAAATAATAGATAACAATAACTCACTCTGTGGAGAGATGCTCAGAGGTAGGGGAAGACACAGTGGGGCCTGATGAAGCATTCATCCTCGCCCCCTCCCGTTGTGCTCACACAAAGCTGTTGGCCACACAGCCACTGTGGGAGGCCACACATCCAAATGCCTGTCCTCCATCCCCACTGGGACACCCCAAACTCAGCATGTCTAAAACTGACTGTCATCCCTCCCCCTACACACTGGGTGGCATTCTTGACTCCACCCTGTACATCCAATTCTGATTAATCACCAAGTCCCACTAATTCAGATGCCAGAATTTCTCTCAGCCATTTTCTCCTGTCTACCCTTAGTGTTGTACAATGGCCTAGTTCAGACTTGTCACTTTCCTCTTCTACTATTAGCCTTCCAGTAGACGCTTCTTCCCTCCAGTCTTCCCCCTCAACTTTGTCTTTATATGCATGTGATGTTCCTGCTCTCTGCATAAAATTCTTCAGTAGCTCCCTTTTCCCTACATGATCATATCTACTCCCCTAAGCATGGCTTATTCCAGTAATGTGCCACAGAGGTGGTGGAGTGTGGCAGTTCTGAGTATATCTGGAGCCAGCCTGCCCCTTGCTGTATGATTTGGTGCAGGTACTTATACTGCTCATGACTTGGTTTTCTCATCTGAAATGAGGATGATCATCATACCTCATTAGGCTGATATGATAATTGAGTAAGTGAAATAAAATAAAAGTGTATACACACAACGAGAGAGAGAGAGAGAGAGAGAGAGAGAGAGAGAGAGAGAGAGAGAGAGAGAGAGAGCAGTGCTAGCCACATAGTAAGCACTGTGTAAGCATTTGCTGCTGTGACTCCTTTCCTGTACACTATGCTCCACAACTCCTTTTGCTTTCCTCCTCATAATGTGGTTTCCTCTCCCAGTAAGGCTCTCCCTTATTTTTGTTCAGCTAGATTTTGTTCACATTGTCCCCTTTGCCTTGGACGTTCTCCTGCACCTGGCTGGCTCCCTCCCATCCACTGTGAGTTCAGGAATTGCCTTCCAACCTCCCGCAATCCCTCAGGCACAGCCTTGGCTTCACATGTCACCTCTGTCTAGTGGTTACTAGCCTATATCCCCCAGTAGTTTATGGAAAGGAGGGATTGCATCTTATTATTATTTTTTTTTTATTCCCTGCCCCTAGCTCAGTGATTGGTATTTAAAAGAAATGCAGTAAAGGTTTGTGGACCGGAAGATATTATAGTACTCATAAAAACCACACTGTCAGAGCTATCTTTCTAAACATAGATCTGATGATGACTTTACTGAGATGTTTATTCTGAAACAATGAGGACTATCTTCAGAATAAACCACAAAACTGGAATCCCACTTCCTTGCAGGACCAGGGAGAGCCTAGTTGAGGAGATCTTTAACCCAGGTGACCTAAGGCAGCAGCCTGAGGGAGAACAGAAATCAAGCAAAGTCCCAGCTGGGTGACCGTCATGCTTTGTTAGCCACTTCTTGAGGGAACACCTGTCTTAGCTCTTCTTGTGACAAGCCAGCTCTGTCTGTTCAGTCCCATCTGCTTGTTGAGAACCTCCTGGCGGAGCATCAGAAACTTCTTCACCCCCTTCAGTGACGTAAGGTGGGGGAGCTGTCAGTCATGTCCCCAGGAGGTCATTAAACACCTGGGAGAGCAAGGCCCGTTGTAGGGTGGTGACACCCAGCCCTGGGCAACACTCAAACCTTACTATGTGCAGGCTATACCCCCAATAACTGAACCAGGGTGCCTGGTGGTGGGATCCGGGTGTCAGTAATGTGTAAAATTCTCCAGGTGACTCCAGCGTGCAGTGAGGTGGAGAATCGCTACTACAGGAGTGGGGGTGATGCCGCACTGGGTTGGGAGAAAGAATTAAACTCATCACCTGTCCTTTTTCTTTTCTGGGAAAATGTGCTTCCTTTTTAAATAACATTTATAGATGAAACCACTTTCCCAAATCTAGTCTGTAATAGGCAAATTGTTGTTTACTCTCTAGCTTTTATTCATCTCTTCGGCTTGCATGTTTTCTCTGTAACTTGGGCTAGCCATTACCGCTGTGACCTGGAGCAGGGGTTCCAGCTTACATGGTGGAGCAGGCAGGTTCCCAGTTGCAAGCAACAAAAATCAATTTTTTGTTAATAGGAAAGGAAAGTTAAGTAGAAAACGGATTTTTATAACATGAAAACACATAAATATATATAACATAAAATTTGCAATTTTAACTATTTTTAAATTTCCAATTCAATGGCATTAATTGCATTCACAATGTGCCACCATCACCACTATTTTCAAAACTTTTTCATCAACCTATGAAGAAACTCTGTAACCATTAAGCAATAGATCTCCATTTTTCCTCTTCCGCTCGCCCTTAGTAACCTGAACACTACTTTCTGTGTCTATAAGTTTGCCTATTCTAGATATCTCATGTAAGTGGAATTATGAAATATTTGTGGGGTGTTTTTGGTCTGCCTTATTTCACTTAGCATACTGTCTCCAATGTTTATCCATGTCATAGCGTGTATCGGTATTTCTTTCCTTTCAATGGCTGAATAATATTTCATTGAACTTAATCCAAAAAAATGAATTTTTAAAGGATATTGAGTAGGTTCTGTAGAAGAAAGCCTGGAGCCTGTATAGCCGATGTGGGGCTTCAGGTTCTATAGGAGCTTTGGCTCCGAATAAATACCTGGGTGTTGAATCAAAGCTGCCTCTCTACCGTGTGGTCTTGGGTAGAATACTCTGAGCCAGCCCCTCATCTGTAAAATAGGGATAAAGCACCTTGTTTAATCATTTGAGATAATCCATGTAAATGACTCAGCATAAATTGTGACACAAATAAAAGTGCTCATGAATGTTACCTATTATTTTGGCTCATAAAATTATTGTTTATGTTTCTTCCTAATATAAAATCAGACAGGTAGAACTTTTTCTAAAACATCTCCTCCTAAGGAAAGAAATAAATAAAACCAAGTTACTTTTTTGTACATGATTAATTGCTTTGGGAGGGAGGGGGATGGTACTTAGAACTTCTGAGGAAAAGAAGAAGGCTCCTCTTCTGACTAGGAGGGACAGACACTACCCTGGGCCGTCCAGCCTGATACCCTCTTTAGAGGGGGCAGCTTTAGGGCTTTACTTTCAAAATACAAGCCCACCCCATGGAAGCACAAAAGGGCCAGGTGGGTGAAGGAGACGTCTGATGAAAGGAAATAAGACATAGTTCCTTTGGAACTGAAGTACTGTTGACTCTAACGGGACTTCCCTGCGATGGGAACTGGTTAGAGACTGGGAGGATGTTATGGTCCTTTGGAAGCAGATAGACCTGGTTTCAAATTCCAGCTCTGTTGTTCACAGGTCAAGTTTCCCATCTGATAGGGCTGAAAGGGGTCACCTCTGGGAGATGCACAGGGTGCATAGCACCTGGGGGATCCAATGCGCAGGGGTGCTATGGCCAGAAGTGCCAGCGTGGAGCCCCCAGAAGAAGCCAGATATCAGGCTGAGGTGTCTTGTTGCTCGTTAGTCTCTCACCCCCTCTGGCCTCTCTGCATAGTCGGCTTGAACATCCTGGCAGTGGGGAGCCTTTGGTGTGGTCTTTCGTCCTCAGTAGGGAAGAAGCACGACAAGCTTCCATCCATTGCTGGTTGAGATCCAGTAATTCTGGGTAAGTCCTTGAGCCAGCTTGAGCAACCTTGTAATGCCGCTCTGCCCTCTGATCCCTAAAAGTGTTTTATTTAGTTGTAACGTTTTGGGGTTTTTTGGTATAAACCTTGTTAAAACAAAATGATCTTCACCCAGAATTCAGATATCAAACTTGTATGCTGTGTTTTGACGTTGCCCTTGCCACTGGCTAGCAAGGCCCTGTGAGTGCTGGCAGCACACTTGCAGCTGTCTCCTGAGACCCATCCCCGGCACTCCTAACGGTGGTACACAGGGCTGCGGTGGTAATAATGGCTATAGTAATAATGATCTCTCCCACAATACGGATTAGTTAACTCCATCACTTAATTAATTCCTTTCAAAAACCATTTATGGTTAGCATGTGAGAGAAGACTGGCCTCTTTTTTCACAGATGTGGAGACCGGAACTCAGGCATCGATTACTAACAAATGGTCTATCTGGGGTCAGTATACACACTTCTGACCTCTGGTCCAGCGGTCAACCTATCTCCCTCAGTAAAGGTGGGCAATGTGGGAACTCCAAATTTTATTGACTTGGGGGTTCGTGATATGGTTCCAGGGAGGTCACCTGACCTCCCTCTGCCTAAAAAGGGGGCAAATCTGTGATCTTTCTCTTTCTCTCCAAATTTCCAAAAAGGAAGCACATCTCAGCCCGAGCAGCAGCCTGAGCCTATTTTGTAGGCAGTAAGGTATACAGGTGGCTCATTGCCTGTGCCCCGGGGCAGCAGTAAATTGATATTTGCTGATCTCCAAGCCTCTGGCAGAAATGGGGAGGGAGGGCTGGGAATGTGACATTTCTTTAAATAACCACACCTGGTTCTAAGAGTAGATGGTTTGGCATGTCCCTGTAGCCTCATCAATTACCATCAACCTTTGCAAAGGGAGCCCCAGGAGAGAGAATCTCTTCACACTCTTAAGATTATTTATAGGCACCCCATCCTGTCCATACTCTGGGGGGCATATGGTTTCCTCTGCAGCAGCCTTCTTCCAGATGTGTTTATATTCTTCCAGGCCCAGCAGAATGCATCCTTCAGCCCCTCCCCTACGTGGAGCAGAGGAGATGCTCAGCGCTGGAACATAATGAAGATGTGGAAGGGGAGACATGGGCAGGATGCCTGAATCCCTCAGTTAGAGTCATGCATCTCTCAGCAAACACTGACAGAATAGCCACTTTGCTGCTGAGGAGGCAATTCAGTGTGGTGGTTAAATAAACATGCTTTGCAAGCAGATAGACCTGGATTTGAATGCCAGCTCCACCATTTACAAGCTGTGTGGTTTTCATTAAGTTACTTAAAGCTTCTGCCTCCATTTCCTCATCTGTAAAATGGGATAATAATACCTTCTCTCAGGGTCATTGTGAAGCTTGAATGCAATGCCAGACATGGCAGGTGACAGGTAGGTATATGGTGCCTATTTATTAAAAAAATTTAAATACGGAATACTTCATGAATTTGTATGTCATCTTTGCCCAGGGCCATGCTAATCTTCTCTGTATCCTTCCATTTTAGGATATGTGCTGCAGAAGCGAGCACCGCTGCCTTGCCTATTCTTATAAGACACTGCTAGTTTCTCTCTCTCTCCCTCTCTCTCTCTCACTCTCTACGTACAGAAACCCATGGATAGGACAGGTCAGAGGGGACTTCTTGGTGGGAGAGGTGATTGAGCTGACTGAGTGTTCAAAATATGTTGCTGCACATGCCAGCAGGGTGACCACCGCCTGATTGTGGGTTGGCAGAACGCCCTAGAACAGATTTTAGGAAAAGCTGTTTTAGCCTGGGAAAGTGGCCTGGGCTGCCAGAGTCCAGCAGGAAGACTTGGCAGCCTCTCCAGACGGAGAGGTCTGTCGGCATGCCACCCTGAGTGGAGCATTTGTATTAACAACTAATCCAGCCCCAGCAAAAGTGAGGCTGCCTAAAATGACAAAAAGAAAAGATACATTTTGGGTGAGTTATCTGCAGTTAATGGATTTTTTACTCAGTGCTCAAATTTCCACAGCTGTTTCTGAATTTTTTTTCAGTTGAATTGAAATAAGATTCACACATAGCAAGTGGTTGGTATCTCTCATAGTCTCTTCAACTGATAGATTTTCCAGCTGTCTTTTCATCCCCTTGCAATTCATTTGTTGAAGAGCCCAGGTCATTCCCCATTTTACAGATAGGATTGCATTCCTGTGGTTCCCTTGCTGAGTCATAAAACCTAAGGAAATCTTGCTATTTGTGACAACATGAATGGACCTTGAGGGCATTATGCTAAGTGACATAAGTCAGGCAGAGAATGATAAATACTGAATGATTCCACCTGTATATGGAATCTAAAACAACCAACCAAACAAACAAAACCCCTGAATTCTTAAACACAGTGAGCAGATTGGTGGCAGGGGTTGAAATAAGTGAACGTGGTCCAAAAGTACAAACTCCAGTTAAAGAATAAATAAGTCCTGGGAATGTAATGTACAGCATGGTGACTATAGCTAATAAAACTGTATCGTATATTTTAAAGTTGCTAAGAGAGATCTTAAAAGTTATCACAAGAAAAAAATTGTAACTATGAAGGGTGACACATGTTAACTAGACTTACTGGGACAATAGTTTTACAATATATGAAGATATCAAATAATTTTGTCGTACACTGATATATTACTCTATGTCAATTATATCTCAATTAAAATTTAAAAAAATAAGGAAATAATTATTTTCCCAAAGTGTTATACCATTAACAATCCACCATGGATATGTGAATGTTCCAATCGCTCTGTCTCCTCATTGACAAACAGTACCATCCATCTTTTAGTCATTCTCACGGTTCTGGGTGCTGGAAGTCCAAGATCACGGAGTTGGTGGGTTTAGTTTCCTCTTGGCTTGCAGATGGCTGCCTCCATGTTGTGTCTTCATGTTGAGTCTTCACATTGACTTTCCTCTGTGTTTGGGCATCCTTGGTGCCTTTTGGTGTGCCCAAATTTCCTCTTTCTATAAGAATACCAGTCATATTGGATCAGGGCTTACCCCCAAAACTTCATTTTAACTTAAACACCTCTTTAAAAGCCCTGCCTCCAGACAGGTCACTTCTGAGCTGCTGGGCCTTAAGCCTTCAACATACGATCCTTTGGGAGGACACAATTCAGCTTATAACAGGACTGTATTGGGTCTATAAATCAGTGTTGAGATGATTGACCTCTTAACAATATTGAGCCTTCTAATCCAAGAGCATGCTGTGTCTCTCCATATATCTAAGTCTTTCATTTCCCAGAGATTTTTTTAAATTTTATTTTAATTGTTGTTCTTGTACAGTTTTCTGTCTTCTACTCCCATCCCAGCCCACCGCCCCAGCCCTCCCCAGCTCCCTCCCATTTCCACCCCCCCCCAGCTTTTGTCCCTGTGTCTTTCATACTTGTTGCTCTAAACCTTTCCCTTTTTCCCTGTCCCAGAGATGTTTTATAGTGTTCAGTGTAGAGGGCTTGCATATATTTTGTTACATTTACTCCTAGATACATTTTGGTTTTTTGATGCTATTATAAATGCTATTTTTCAATTTTCCAATTGTTTATGGCTATTGTATAGAAATGCAGTTATTTTTTGTATGTTGTAGCCTGAAAGCTTGTTAAATTCCTGTAGTTACTAGTTCCTTTGTGATCTTTATACCTTTTTTTCTTGCTTTTTTTGCATTGGCCAGAACTTTCAGTATAATGCAGAACAGAAGTGGTAAGAGTAGACAGCCTTGACTTATTCCTGATCTTGGAGGAAAGTATTATAGGTCTTACCATTAAGATTGAGGTTAATTTTAGATTTTCCACAGATACCCTTTAACAATTTGGTAGATATGAAAATGTATCTTTCAGATTTCCAAGTGTGGGAAGCCTAAAGACTGAGAGCCCAGCAGCTGCATTCTGAAACCCATCACTTTGTTTGGGCCGAGGCCACACTTCCCACAGACTCCTCCCAGACAGTGCCTAGGAGATGTGGCATTCCCCTCTGGTGGGTGACTTTGGCTTGCAGGCTCCCTGATGGCTTTGCCTAACTCTCTAAAAGCTGTTCTGGAGTTTCATATGCTTCTAATCTCCTCCTGCTTCACCTGGGGTCAGATTTGCACCATGATCTGATAAGTCTATAATTCTCTTCTAGGCCTTTTTCTCATTCCCTCTCACAAGCATTTCCTCTAATAAATTTCTTGCGTGTCTAATCTTGTCTTGTGATCCACTTTCCAGAAGACCTATACTACCCCAGAGATTAAGGAATTCTTGTTATATTCCTTGTTTGCTAAGAGGGTTTTTTTTCCTTCCTTTCTTTCTTTTTTTACTTAATCATGAATATGTATTAAAATTTGTGAAAGGATTTCTCTGCATTTACTGAAACAATCATATGATTTCTCTTTTTTTTTGTTAACACAGTAACATTAATTGCTTTTGAACGTTAAGCCAACCTTGAATTCCAGAGATAAATTTTAGTTGTCAGGAAGTTATATTGTTTTTATATATTGTTGTATCTTAGTTGCATATTTTCAAGGTTTTTATATCTTTATTAATGGGGATATTAATCTGTAATGTCTAGTGTCTTTGTAAGGTTTTGGTACCAACATTATTCTACTTTTTAAAAGACTGTTAGTAAGATTGACATTATTTCTTTGAAATGTTTTGATAGATTTCACCAGGGCAGCCATCTGCGCCTGGAGTTTTCTTTCTTCTTTGCATTTTTATCTTTACTTCTGGCATGCTTCATTGTCTGTGGGGACATTATTCTGCTCAATTTTTTATCTTAAAATAACTTTGTGTGGGATTGAAACACAATCCATTTTTGTTGTTTATGCTTAAAGGGCATGAGTTATTCTATTCACTTTGGTAAGGAGAGTGGGCTGGGATAGTTTTCCTAGCTCTTTAGATCTGGAGTTCACTACTCTGTTGTTATTACCAAGTGTTCAAATATATAGCTTATGTGTTCTAACATCTGCTGCCTCAGTTAACCTCCCCCAGCTTTTTTACTTTCTTTTCTTTTTCTTCTTCTTTTTGTCCTTAGGTGAGGACATGCTAATTGATTTTAGAAAGAGGGGAAAGGAGGGAGAGAACAAGAGAGAGAAACATTAATTAGTGCCTCTCATGCAAACCCCAATTAGTAACCTAGCCCACAACCCAGGTGTGTGCCCTGACTGGGAATCAAATCTGCAACCTTTTGGTTTATGGGATGAAGCTCCAACCAACTGAGCTGCACTGATCAGGGAAACCTCCCCCAGTTTTACCAGGAACTTTTCCTTCCTTTTCCCCTAGTGCCTTGTCCTATGTAAATTAGATTCTACCCCCAATAATTTCTATCTAGCGCAGGATTTTGTCCTGGAAGGGAGCTCTTGTAAGTTCTAAGAGTTCACAGAACCCAGATAGCTTCAGCATCCTCTGATCTTGTGGTCACAGACAGAAGCCTGCAAGGTCCCTGCAGGTCATGTCTGTTTTCCCCAAATTATGTTTCCCTTCCCTAAGGCATATCTGTTGGCAACTTGGGGTTACCTGGCTATCAAGTTCAACATAAATCCTATGTCTTCTTTGCTTTCCCTACACACTTGTTGATGTCACATGGTCCAGGTGATATTTGTGTTTTTTTCTCAACTGTTCCTATTTTTGGGCTGGTAGGGATTCTTGTTTTGCTGTAGACATTGTCCGCAGGATTTTGATGTTGCTATCTTAGACTGTTTTTTTTGTGGATGGCTCAAAAAGATAAGAAATTATACCACTATGGCTAACACCTTCCCAGAGTCCCTGAATATATCTGGAAATTTTATGGTGAAGGTGTGGGTAGGGGTAGCTAATTACATGCCCACTTTAGGAGTTTAGGCAATATGTACAAGCCACCAACAATCCTATTTGATCTTGAAAGTGTTAAAACTCTTGGGAGAAACTACAAAAGACCTTCAGAATTGATGGTGGTAGGCCCAGACACTAACGATAACACTTGTGAAATAAAAGTGGGAAGTAAAGTAAGATGCTTCTCATTGAGTTCTTCTTGGTACTGGCTATTATATGAAGTCTTTTGGATGACTTTTCTTAATTAAGTTTCTCAACCACCCTATAAAGCAGGTACTATTATCACCCCCTACTTTTATCACTTTTATCATAAGGCAGGTAATGTCGCTTTTACTTTACAGTGTTGAAAATGAGGAGTAGCGTGGTTTGTAACTTTTCCACAGTCACACAGATCTCTCGGACCTCAAAGCTGGTGCTTGTAGCTGTTCTACCATACCCGCCTCCCGTCTTTGTGCATATACACCAGTGAACAAAGGGCTCAGAGAGTCAGGGAACCACTCTCACATAGGTACCTGGACTCTTGCCTGAGTTGTGGGGATGGCACCGTGTGCCTAGCCTTAAAGACTGGTCTTGAGGATACAATGCAACACTCTACCCCCCCCCAAAAAAAAAAAAAAAAACTTTTGAAACAGTATCATAAGAAAGTGGCAACTCAATAGTCCAATGGTAGGAAGAGAAGGCCCTGCCCAATCAGGCAGGGCAGCCAAGATGGATGTTCAATAGTGACAAGACGAGTAGTAGAAGCTTCAGTGGAGGTCACCAAGTGACAGGTGGGAGATCAGCCTGGGCGCAAGTGTCAGGAAAGCTTTCCTTGCTCTGATGAGCCAGACTCCCAGGCTGGCAATGCTACCAGGGTTCACATCCTGGCTCTGTCGCTTCCTGGCTGTGGGACCTTCAGCAAAATCTTTGACTTCTTTTTGCCTTCATTTCCTAAGTTGTGAAATGAGACAATAGTAACACCTGCTTAATTGTGTTGTTGGGATTAAATGAGTCAATACATGTAAAACACTTAGAATGATTCCTTCTGCCTTGTAAGTCTCTGTGTATGTTCCTTCCAATTATAATCCATCCTTATTATTTGCAGATTCTGTGTTTGTAAATTTGACTACGGGCTAAAATATATTTGTAACCCCAACATCAATACTCATGGTACTTTTATGTCATTGGTGGAAAAGAATTTAAGTCACTCGATGTGTGTGTCCCCTGCTGAGGCTGAATAAAGTTAATGCTCTGCCTTCTTGTTTAGCTCTCATACTGTAAATAAGTGTCCTTTCCACAGTCTAGTTAGTGCCACATTTTCTTTTGCATTTTGTGCTCTCTGACAGTGATTTCATTGTCTAAAATGCCCCCAGTATAGTGCTATCTAGTGTTCCTAAGCACAAAAAGGCTGTGATGTGTGTGTCTTACAGAGAAAATATGTAGGAAAGGCAGCATCACACAAATCCACTGCCACTCTGCATTGCAGGCTCACACAGCCAGAATATAGCAAGGTTACCATAGCCTTGTGACATCCTGGCAAGCTGGCACCATATTACCACGACACAACAGCAACAGCATGTGACCAGAACATTATGCACTGATAAAATTGGACTTGGCGCCAACAAAACTCCGCTCTGTGACATTACAAACAGGCTCCACCTCAGACCACCACCATGCTCTAATGCTGAGATTATAATGTGACAGCCTCAGAGCACCACTGCACATGTAACATGATATCATCACATGCATATCATGATATCACAGTGCCCTGACAATACACCGCTATCTTGCAAAGCTCCAACCCCATATTACCTGTTTTGACCAATTCCCTTAATGGACTCTCATCAGCGCAGAGTCCAAGTGTTTTGGGGGTCTTTAAGCCCAGCCCAGAAGCACCACTGACAGCATCTGAAGGAGTTCCTTCAGGCCTCTCCCTCCTTTGTGCTATTGGTTGACACATCCTCCCCTGGATGTGAGGAGGACAAGATCACCTCTTCCTCATCTTTGTATCTCTCAACACTTAGCATAGCACCTGGCTCGGAGTCAATGGAAATAGGGAAAGGGCTGTTTGGTGAATATGGCATTGAGTTAAAGAAATCCAGTGACATTGAGGAGGTAGTATGTAAATCCCAGTCACAGGTCCAGAAGATCCCCTAGAACAGAATCAGTATTTTCCAGAGTTTACCCATCTCTGTATTCATTTTTGCCATTTTTATGTACTACCGATCTTTAGCTCAATACTTTTAATGTACTCATTTTAAAATGCACAAATTTCATTCCTTAAAAAGAAAACAAAAGTCCAAAGAACTGATAGCCCTCTTGACCCATCTCCCTGTGGGAGTTATCCCAGCACTGGCCTCTGTGCCTTGCTTGGTGTGTGAGGGCTGCATTTCAGGTGCTGCGGGTGACCAAGTGAAGCCCAAGACAATCTGTGCCCCCCTGAAGAATGGATGGCTCCATGGATTTGGTGGGTTCTGCCTCAGCCGGGTGGGCGTCTTTGGGGCTGTGTGTGACCAAGGCTGGGGAAGCAGTTGCCTTGGAGAGACTAGGAGAGTTAAATCAGCCTCCAGGGGCCTTCCTGGCTGCAGGGTCTTGCAATTTGCTGGTCAGGGGCTATAAGCCTGGATCTATCTCTTGTTCCCAATACCACTCTAGCTAACATTTATTGAGAGCTTACAGTAAAGTGCCCTACTTTCTCTTTTTAATTTTCATAGCAGTTGAATGAGATCAGTACTTTTCACTATCCCCAGTTTGACATTTAGAAAACTCGGGCTGAAAATGGTTGTGTTTCACAAGATCACACAGTTAGGAGGAGGTGAACCAGGGGTCACCACAAGCTGGCCTCTCTGCAGCTCCAGAATCTGGGCTTCTAACCACTGTACTACACTCCCCTCTGTCTTTTCTATTTGTATCCTGCTGCTCAGGAGACGCAAATAGAGGTAGGATGATGTCTAGTTTGCCCTCTTTGCTTGGACGTAGCCATTCTCTGAGGGTTTGGAGAAGCTAGTTGGTGAGCCTTGGAGCCTCTGGGAGCTGGTCGGTCAGCTGAGTTGTATGGTGCTATTTTTGAATATGTCTGGGGCCCCAGCTGGTGCTATACCCTGAGGTGCCAGAGAAACACAATGGGGTGTACTCACAGGCATATATAATGAATAACATAAGAAGGTAGGATGTGGCTAATTCTATTGCCAGCACTTGCTTGGTTTAATGACACTCCCAGAAATGTGTAGTAGTAGTTGCTTATTCTCTGTCATGGCCCCCCTTTCTCCCACTACTTTGTTCCTGAAATCCACCTACAATTCAAGGCTTGCTGTGGGTGATTATTTCTCAATCTACAATCCTTTTCATCATATCGAGTTGCTGGGGGCTTTGTCCTAGTTTGCTCCTGAATGTGAGGGTCCCCAGATGGAAGCCTTGAGATGGTGAACACAGATATTTTTCTTAGAGTATAAGCTCATTAATGTTATATTGGAATCAAGTACATGTCCACAGCATCCCTATTCATAATAGCCAAGAGGTGGAAATCACCCTAGTGTCCATCAATGGATGTGTGGATAAATGAAATGTGGTAGATTCATACAATGAAATATTATTTGGCCACAAAGGGGAATGAAACTTGAAAAGATTATGCTAAGTATAAGAAGCCAGACTCACAATTTCACATGGTTCCATTGATATGAAATATCCGGAATAGGTGAGCTCGCAAGGACAGGCGCAGGTTGGTGTTGCGAGGGGATGAGGGGAGAGGCGGATGGAGAACAGCTGTTATGTGTATCCCGCTGGGGTGAGGCAAGCGCGTTGGAACTAGGGAGAGGCAGGGGTTACACAACACTGTGACTGTTCTAAATGCCATTGAATTGTTCACCTTCAAATGGTTAACTTCATGTTTTGTGAATCTCACCTCAGTAGAACAGGCTAATGTTTTAAAAATGCTACGTAACAGATATTTGGTTACAGCATCGTGGGTTTGAAGTCATGTCAGTAACTACCTAGTCCTTCAGAGGAAGCATCAATGTATCTTCTCCTCTTCCCACATTCCCAATAAGCAGCATGAGCCCCATGCCAGCAGGGCGACAGCATGCGTTAACCAGGGGTGTCCCGGGACAGCGTTTGAGGTGACAAGAGGGTGACAGGGACAGGAAGAGAGGCCAGGCAGAGGAGGTAGGCTTTGGTTCAAGACACGCTGGGCCATTTCTTCTGCCTGGGATGTGGGAGGGAGGAGACATTTTTTTCAATTCAATTCTCTATGAACTACAAAAAAATTGATCACAGGATATATAATTAAAGAGCAATATATTTTGACAGAAATGGGAAATGCTCTTCTTTATGAACTTTTCCCTTAAAGTTTATTATTTTACTTAATTATAAAAGCAGCATCATATTTACTATAAACTGGGAAAAGCATACAAAATAAAGAAAAAGGGTGGATATCACCTATGACCTCACCATGTAGAAGTAGCTACTTTTAACAATTTAATATATCTTTTCCAGAATTTTATGTTTGCCCTTTATTCAGCTAGCTAAAATCATATGATGTACACAAATTTTTAACCTTGTTATTTTCCCCATAATATGAAAGATTAAGCGTTCCAATGGTTTATTAAAACTACTTTGTAAACATCATTGTGTTGGCTGCACAGCCGTCCCTTGTCAGGAGGTGTGGTTTATCTAACTGGTCCCCTCTCATTAGACAGTTTGTCTCCTGCCTGAGAGCTAAATACTGAAAGCTACTCGAATACCACAGGTGTCATAGGTGGAGCGACCCCAGCGGTCACATGGAACTGGTTGTGTGTCTGCAGATACACACACCTTCAGTGGAGGTGACTGGCTACTCTCCTGGGAAGGTGTGTGATTATTATTTTGCTAGTAGGAAGCAAACTCACAGCAGTCAGTGTCCTGTTTGGACAGCAAACAAAAGGGTGACATCAACACGCAGCCTGGACAAGAAAGGACCCAAAGTTGGCAGACTCATTCAGGCAGCTGACCAGTGAGGAGGGAGGCCGGGCCCAAAAGATTTATAATCTTCATGTCTCAGGAAACATTTCCTGAGCACCCTGACAGGCAGTGGGGACATGTTAGGAATAAAGCACCCTCCTTGCCTTAAGGAGCATGATGTGCAAAGGAGTGAGATATGTAGAGGGCAAGTGGACTGCTGGGTGACGGTGACGACTGCTGGGCAGTGCGGTCAGAGCCATGAGGGGACTGTGCATTCTGGGAGCACACAGCAGTGTGCTGGGCCCAGCTGTGGTGCAGGGGCTGGGAGGTGCGGACAGAGAGGTTTCCCATAGAAGGGGGCTCATACGCTGACACTCAGTGGATGAACGAATACAGAGTCCTCTGAGCTCTACTGTGGATCCCCCAGTGGCCACCTCCCTTCTGATTCCACACTCTGTGGGTGGCCAGTGATGAATAATTTGGCTTTCAATATCCATAGAGCAACAGTGCACTGTGCGGGTCTAAGTGATGGGTGCACTTCTCATTTCCACGGCCATGTTAGCATCTGCTCTTGAGCTTGGTTGCCATGAGTCTGCCCCTGAGAAATGGGCCTGCCCTTTGTTCCAACCTGGTGAGTTTTCTGAGCCTGCAAGGCCAAGGAGGCATGATGAGCTCACCAAGATGGCCCAAATGCTCCAAGAAGGCCTCTCCCAGAATACCACAGCTTCATACATGGGTTTTCCTTTCTAACTGCAACAGCTCCCTCTCAAGGGGGTTGTGCAGAATAAGCAAGATGGTATGGGCAGTGAGCCTGGCTCAGAGCTGGTGCCCAGCAGTCTAATTCTTGGCCTCCCCCCTCACAGACTCTTCTGCTCCTGTTTGAGGGTAGCTGATGAGTAGAGATGAGTCACATAGTTCACTAACATCCTCCAGCTAGTTCTCCCAGTTCATTAGCCAAACCATCAGTCAGTGTGACTAATTGTTACTTTTTGAGATAAATGTTTAAAATATCATCTCCTATGACAAGGTTCTTTAATAGCTCAAGGACTTGTTGGGGGTGGCAAAGGAAGAGAGTACGCATGCACAGAGCAACCAGAAAATACTTTTTGACTGTGAAGGTTCCCTCCTCTAAGCCTGGGCTGCAATGCACCAGCACAACCCATGTGGTTGTCTATGGTCAGTGTGGGAGCTGACCCGGTGGTACCTGTGTGGTACCACTTCTCCTCAAGACTCAGTACTAAGGCTGACTTCTTTCTCGACTCTCCCTTGCTCTGTATCTCTGCTAGCACTGGCACCAGTCAGCTCTCCTTCCTAGACCTCTGTGCCTCAGTGGTACACCTAGAAACAGTCCTACTGAAAAGCCTGGTGTGGGCTCCACCTGGGAGCGACAAAAAGCCTTGCTCATCATCCCTCTTGTGAGCCGACAGATAAGAGAGTTTGACTAAGCTTGGTTTCTTAGGTTGTGGGAGACAGATACCTTAGGCTGCAGTTAACATAATTTCCATAGGCCTGGGTAAGGTTTGGGGAGCTTCCACAAATGCCCAAGGTGGTTTTGGAATTGAACTTGGATCTTGAGTGGGCAAGGGTCAACTCTCAAAGGAGGGGTTCTGGGTGAACTGAGCCAAGACCACAGCCCCGAGACGTCAGACCTGTCTCTACCTGGAATGGCCCGGATCCACAGACACCTAGAGTCACCCATCCCTTTCCCTTCCCTTCCCCTGCTTGCTCTTCCCTTCACCTTCTTTCCAGGCTCTTCTAAAACAATTGTCATTCAGAGTCCTGGGGTCACCATGGCTACACTGAGGGGGAGGAGTTAACGCTAAGACCCTTGCTGTAATTGGAACTTGT
Organism: Anoura caudifer; assembly: GCA_004027475.1. Taxonomy (NCBI): domain Eukaryota; kingdom Metazoa; phylum Chordata; class Mammalia; order Chiroptera; family Phyllostomidae; genus Anoura; species Anoura caudifer. The sequence goes on along the minus strand of PVKU01000820.1, from coordinate 77,847 downwards.
TGCTGGTCACCCTTGGCTGGACACAGCTCTAGGCCCTGACAGGGCCACACAGACCCTTATAGTTCATGAGCCTCGACACACTCCACATACAGCAGCGGACCATCCTGCTACTGCTGTCCCTGATCCTGCATCCGTGGGATGCTTACGGGCTGGTCCACTGGCTGAAGACCTCACTCCAGGCTCCACACTTTGACTTGTGTCTAGGTACATATATATACCCTTTCTGAGGGATGGAACTAGCAGGTGATAATAAACCAGCCCCCTCTATCATCACAAACAGGAAAACATGAAAAGAAAGCAGCTGATTCTACCACTTACTCCCTGATGCAATGCTCACGCCCATCATCCCCCTCATGCCATCCCCAAGTGCTGCTTGCGTTTCCTTTATGGGTTCTGAGGTCTCAGCCAGTTGCCCCTGCTCCTGCTCGAAAGGAGAGGCCTGAATCTGGCTCACAGGTCAAGAGCAGAGATTCTGCGGCCCAATACTTGTGTTCAAATCCTGGTTCAGCAGATTATAGCTGTTTGATCTCAGGCTAGTTATTAGCTTCTCTGTACCTCAGTTTCCCCACATGTAGAATAAAGATGATGACATTAGCAACCTCATCGGGCTGCTGTGAGGATTAATTGAGTAAATATACACAGCACACTTCAAATGTAGTGCTGGGAGGATGGTCAGCTGGGCCGGCGCTTGCAGTTGGAAGGTTCTGGGCTGTCACCAGGTTTCTGGCCAGGGCCGAGCCACCACCTCAGGCTTTGGGTCTCTCTCCCCTGTGCTTTGAGCAAGGAGTCTGCCGTTTTCAGTAAAAGATGATATTTATTGCAAGGGGTTTGATTAGTGGGTCATTAGTATTTATCCTCCCAAACAACTATAGAATTAAAAAATAAAATCTGACCTAGAGAAGGTTAGTAAAGTAAGTGAAGTAAGCTGAGACAGTGGGTCTCAGCGGAGAGACAACCGGAGCCAGTCTATTTCCGGCAGTGGCAGCCGAAGTCTTTGAACCCACCCCTGTGCATTTCTGACTGTTGACCTTGGTTTCTAGATGCAGGCACGTGCCAAGCACGTGGGGCTTTCAGGAGTGCCAGGCAGTTCTCTGTGCTCTCCGTGCACAGATTTTAGCATTAAAGCCAACCTCTGACCTTCAAAATAGTAACAGTGCCACTGAGCGGTGTGTCGGCTGCTTGGTTACATTAAAGCTGAAATCTCTGAAACTGTGATTGATGTACCTGAAGTTCTCAAAGTGTCCAGGACACTCAGAGAGTTTCTGGACAGCATTTGTGAATTTAATGAAAGAAACACACACCCTTTGGCAAAATCTTCAACTACCAATAAAACTGCCCTTTGACAGAGTATCGGCACGTGCTGGGCGGGGTCTCCCGGTGACCTGGGGCCCCACACAGTGCGTCTCCTCTCTGTCAGCATGGAGTTCTTGTTGGCTGAATTATGTCTCTGCTTGCCCTTTTAGAGGCTGATGAGAATTATAATAATTAAATACATTAAGCACTTACTAAGCGCTTTTATATCTTACAACACTTAATCCTTAAAACTAACTTGGAGGTGGGTACCATTATCATACCCATGTACAGATTCACAAACTAAAGTTAAGAGAAGCAAAGTGTCTTGTCCAAGGCACACAGCTGATCGGTCACTGGCAGAACTGCAATTAGAATCTGTTCTGTCTTTCTAACCCCACAGGCTATATACCTTTGTCTGCTATGCATGGGGCCTCTGTATGAGGCAAGTAGACAGAAAGTGCATGGACTGTGGTGTCAGATAGGCCTGGCTTTGCCTTATGAGCTGTGTAAACTTGGACAGACCATTTAGTCTCTTCAACAACAACAGTAGCAGCAGCAGCTACTTGTATGGTACTTGCTAGGGGCCAGGTGTGCTTTACTGTATTAATTTTGTTTAACTTGCAACAACCCCATAAGTTTGCTACTGTTATTTTGCCAGGGAGTGAATAACAGCAACCTCAGTGGAAGCTCATGAAGATTAAATGAGATAGTATTTATGCAAATACTTCACCTGGCAGCCAGTAGGGCTAAATATTAGGTAACATGGTTGACTGCAGCTCTAAGAAAGACACACAGGCTAGCTCTTCTCTGCCAACATCCTCCATTTGTGAGCAGAGCTGATCCTGAGCTGGACAGATACCTGTGTCCTCTTTGATTTTCTCCGCTAAATGTAATAGCTCTGTTTTGTGAAGCTTCGTGTCACCTTCTTGGGAACAGTCTGAGCACTCCATAAATGTCTGCTGAATGACTGAGCCAAGGGGTCATCAGTCACCTGTAGCTGCTTACGGCATCATGTATTCCAGAGCAGAAAGGCCATTTTCTCACGAACAGTAAACGTTCATCTCTGAGAGAAGGCAGGGGGGCCGCTCCTGAGCCTCTGGTGCATTTGTGTGGTGTTGGGGGACATTCTGCTTTTTAGTATCAGAAAAGGGGGACACCTGCCTGGCTCACCGCTAGCCCACTCCCAAAAGGATGACTTCTGTTTCTGCACACAATTCCCAGGATTTTCTTCCTGGGGATAGGAGGCGGGATGGGGGTCTGCAGGGGATGCGAGGGGCCATCCCTGCATCAGCAGTAAAGACACTTGGCACCCCAGTGAGTGGGCGTTGGCGCCTACAGCCGGGCCTGGACAGGGGCATCCTTGCAAGCGCAGGAGGCTGGTCCTGCGGGCATTGCGCCACACCTCTAACGTGTCCACTCCAATTCCTGTAATGGCCCTTTTCTGCCCTGACAGGGAGATTGTTCTTTTTCATGTTGTTTTGGTTTTAACCTGACCTGAGCATCTCATCCTCTGGAGTGTAAACTCATTTCTTTTGGTCCTGTGCTCTGAGCAGAGAGGGGCCACCTGGTCACCAATTTCGATATAATAACCCTTCAGATCCTCAAAGACTGTTATTAAATCTCTCCCTGGCTGCCTCTTCTCCGGCTAAATAATTCCTGCTCCTTTCACCTTTCTGCACAGGTCCAGTTTTTCCACTCTGTGCAGGTTGGTCGGAGCCCCTCCATCTTCCCTATGACTAGGAAACCAGGAAGCTGAGGTGTCAGCCAAACATTAGAGACCACCGCTCGCAGAGGAGCAAGGGCCAAGGGCCGCTGGGGTGGGAGACAGCCCACGGCACTCTCTGTTGCCCCCGGGTCCGCTTGCACACAGCCTCAGCCTCTCCCCTTGCTGCCTCTGCCCAACAGATGAAAAGAAGAAAGATGTTTTCCACTAAGGGATGCTTTCCACCAACCTCAGCCCCCAGCTCTTCCTTCCAGCTCTGGCCCTGTCTGTGCTGACCGCAGCCTACCAGCTCCACTGGGTTCAGGCGTGCAAGAGAAGACAAGCAGAGAGCTGAAACAGGGAGGCAGCAAGAGCAAATGACCATGGCAGCTAACACTGTCCACTAGCTGCCAGCTAACTGCATGCTTTATCTCTGCTCTTCAAACAACCTGATGGTCCCTGTTTAACATGAGAAGATTCTAAAGCTCAGCTATAGAGCCTGCAAGGCACTTGTCTGAGAACATACCTAGGAGTCAGTCATTGCAGCCAGAGTTGAAAGCCAGGCAGTGGGACTTAAGACACAGTGCTTTTTAACATTTACTGTCTCAATCTGCTTATTTTGTAGAAGGTGTATCAGGGAGGGGAAAGAGGCCATGATGGGTCCACCAGGAGCAGGAGACTACTGTGGACAACTGGAGCTAAAGAAAGGGACTCTGAGAAACAGAGAGGTGGGCAAACTGGAAAGGAGAATCTCCAGAAGGAAGATGATCAGTGTCAAGTGAGCAGAAAGGCCAAATGTAATTCCTCCATGCTGGTCTTCAATCTAGGCCCAAGGCAACCTGTCCCCATGGGGCCCATTTTCTGGCCTCTGGAAGAGGCTGGTTTGTGTCCTAGGCCTTCCTCTGACTGCACAGATAGCACTGGCCCTCTTTTCCACAAGGACTCCCTCCGAGCTTCTCCAGCTCCAAGACTCCAAATCCTTCCCAGTCCACCTCTGGTTCCTGAGTGAGCTCTCCGAAGCCAGGCCTGTCTCCTCCCCTGCACAGGCCTGGACCCAGCTCTCCTGCTTTTTGGTTCACAGGACCTGGCCTCGGACTCTGCTCCCAGCACACTCTTGCTTCCCAATTCCTCTTCCTCCCTCCCTTGCCCAGGGATCTTTGCTCCTTTTTTTTAATTTATTTTATTTATTTATTTTTTTTAGTTTTCTCCTACAACCAACTGGGGAGTGGTTGGCTGAAATACAGCCCTCTAAGAGATATCCACATCCTAATCCCTGGAATCTTTGAATGTTACTGAATATGTCAAAAAAGAGATCTTTACAGGCATGCATAAGTTAAGGATTTTGGAATGAATTTATCCTGGATTATCTAGGTATAGACACTAAATTCAATCACATGTCCTTATGAGAGAGAAACAGAAAGGAATTCGACATCATCTGGTGTCAAAGACTGAGAAGAGGAGAAGGTTATGTGAAGACAAAACAAAGGTTTGAAGATTGGCCTTGGTTTGGCTTTGAAGATTGACACTACGTGGCTGCAAGCCAGGCACCGGAATGCTGGCAGGCACCGGAAGCTGGAAGAGGCATGGAACAGATTCTTCCCTAGACCCTCTGTCCGAGCATAGCGCCACCACCCCTTTGATTTTGGCCCAGTGATACTGATTTCAGACTTATGACCTCCAGAGCCATAACAGAATAAATTTCTGTGCTTTTAAACCACCAGTTCTGTGATGATTTTTTACAGCAGCCACAAGAAAATGAATATATGGGCACCACCAGCATGTATTTGCAGGTTAGTCTACTACCATTTAAAGATGCGTAGACCCCATTTTTGCAATTCAGTGCCTAGGGGTGGGGTAGGAGTTGGGGTGTAACTCAAAGTTTGAATCCATAATTTTAGGGAAGTAGTATTTTGCTATCATTCCTTCATACTCTTCCATCTCCTTTCTTCCATGTTCAAGGCACTTGAAGCCAAGAAGCTTCTCCTGCAGGGCAGGAGAAGAACTTGTTAAACTTGCTAATTTGTGCCTTTAGAGATGTTGCATTTTAAAAAGAGGGCTGTCTTCCCTCTCTCCTGTTCCCCCTCAAAGTACAATCTTTAATCTTGTGCCTTCCCTAGGCTTCTCAGGGGTCTGAGAACTGGCCTTTCTGTTGGCCCCTAAACTGCTAGAAAGGAAATAAAGATAGAGAATAATAAAAAGCAGGGTGGATGAGGAGATGAGTCTACTTAGTTAGGGTAGTGGAGAAAGGCCTTGTGAGGACATGACTTTTATGCTTAAAATCTGGGTTATTCCAGGCAGAGAGAATAACATGAGCAAAGGTTTCAAGGCAGGAAAACAAATCAGACCAGTTCTAGAACCCAAAGGAGGCCAGTGAGGCTACAGAGTAGAGAGCTAAGTTGATCATGCAAAGCTTTGTCAGCAACCCCAGAGAGTCTGGATTTTCTTTAAGTAAAATGCGAAGCAGGCAAAATCCCAGAGTCTTTACAGTTTCTAATTTACCAGAAATATCTTTTTCCATCGCACAGACGAAGAAATCGGGGCACAGAAAAATTAAGTTAAATAACTTGTTCAAAGTCACACAATCAATAAACAGAGTCTGGATGGAAGACCAGTTCTAGGCGAGCCCAAGCTCCGTGCCCCTCTCCCCACAGGCCAGGGTCTCCAGTGGATTTCACCGAGACGTACAGCTCAGCCCGGCTGGAAGCAGAGATGGGCCTCTCGGAGCGCAGTCTCTGATGTTGCAGATTTAATTATGTCAGTTAGAGAACTGATCACTCAAGCTGTGGTCAGGAAGTGTGGTTAACTCATCCTGTGGTTGGACCCATTGGGCCCGTGGCTTTGACTTCTAATTGTCTGAAATGCCTTTGTAATCTAATGTGCTCTAATGTGGAATGTTAATGATCCAGAAACTGCCGGCTGATGTTAGGGAGGAGAGAGAAAGAAATAGAAGAGAATGAAGAGAAGTAGAATTGGTGGGAGAGCGGGGTGGAGAGGGATGGGAAGTGGGGTGAAGGTGAGAGAGAGAGAGAGAGAGAGAGAGAAATTCAGTCAGCCCCTTGCTCAGAATCTATTTTCAAAATGGTCTTCTCATCCTTTTATTATCACTCTTGGTACTCAATAAATGTTGCTATTATTGTTATTAGTTATTACTTTCTCAAAATAGTGAAATTATGGGGGAACTCACAGACAAGAAAGGAAGCCAAGAAGATGGAGGAAGGGAGGATGTCGCCAGAGGGGCTTGCCTCACGGGATGGGTGGGGCCCGTCCTGCTGGGTCTGGGCTGAGCCTGGAGCCCCTGGAGGGGATGGAGTGGAGTGAAGGGGTCCAGGGGGCCCTTGGGCCAGACCTCTTTGGAAATTGTTCAAGTTAGTGGAATTGTGGGTTTTATGCCTCCCTGTGTGCTACCAAGTACAAGCACAGAAGAGGAGGTTCTTTAAATGTGGGGAAAGATACCTAGCTTTGAAGGTGAGGGTAGGAGGTAGGGGCAGGGGAAGGCTGGGGCCCTTTATTCATCTCTGTTCCTGTTGTTGGGCACAGTGCCGGACACGTGATTGACCCCTAAGAAGTGCTGCACTACGGTAGTGGCAGGAATGAAATAGGTACTGTCCAGTCCTGCTGCCTGTTCTCTGGGTGACCTTGGCTAAGTAATAGTGCTTCTTTGAGCTCAATTTCCCCATCTTCGGAGGGAGAAAAAGAGTAGCGGCCGCCTGTCACAGTTCATCTTGGGGAGGAAACGCAATGAACACACCATGTGAACTCTAGAGCCCTAAACAATTCTAAGGCATGAAAACCTCCCAGGCTGTGTCTGTTGTTCCTTTTTGAGAGTGCCTGTCCTGTCCCAAACCCCTGCTCAGACAGGTGATTGGTCTAATTGTTGGCCATGCATTGCCTGGAAATGGCTGCCTCTGGCATCTGGAAAGCACTGCAGAGCCTTAGAGAGCTATACAGTTTAAGATGCTATTCTAGCTCATTCTGCCATCCCTTTTGGGCCTGGCTTAGTGGCAGGCGAGATCCTTAGTTCCCCCTGGTCAGTGCTTCATCCTCTCCCAGCAGGCCCAGGCTGCAGAGACACCCACCAGCTCCCCTGCGCTCTTGATCTCCCGTCATGTGGGAATGATTACAAACGCAAAGGTGGCCTGGGCCTGGAGGGTGTGGGGATGGGCAGGGTGAAAGCTGGCCCTGGATGGGACGATTCCTTTATTCTCTTGATCCAAGTGCCCTGGATTTGGGAAGCCCCTGGATCTCTCGCTGCCTTGTCAATTTCTACTTCTCTCTTTCTGACAGTGTGGTTTGTGTCATGTCCCATAAATCTTTTCTAGGGTTGGAATCCTGATGGAAATGGACCGCTGACCAGCTCGTTACTCAGTTCCTCACAGACCCAGTCCTTAGGCACAATCATGAGGATCAGCGGTGGACTGAGCAACCCCGTGCACTTTCAAGTCACCACCTCCAGTTTGGTTTTATCAGAGGAATAGCAATATTTACCGTATCAGCTCTCAGAGTGGGTATTCTGTAAATGATTTTTTTTTAAAAGACTGATTAAAGTGAAAGCAGATAGCCCGATGCCAAGTAGGTGATCAAGATAATCAGTAGAATCTGAATGTCATCAGTTTCCTTACCTGTGAGAAGGAGAGCACTATTAATCGCACCTACTCTGCATGCAGTTGCTGTGAGAGTGAAGGGGACGGTCTGTGTGAAGAGCCTGGCTGCATGCCTGTCATACACTGGGTATCCAATACCTGTTTTCTGTTGTTATTATTATTAACTGTGCAGGCTTGGGGATCCTTGTAATGTGGTTCATTTGAAAACACGAAATGATAAATAACCCTCCTCAGGGGCACTTGGCTCTCCAGACTCCATCCGGCCTGGGAGTGTTAAGTGTGGGGGAATTGGATGGAGAAGCAGGAGGAGAGTCAGGGATAATGCAAAGAACATTTTGCCCTGCTAGGTAATTTCCAAGGTGATAGGATTCTAAGTTAGTTCCAAATGATGCTTTCCCCCCAGAAGAAAGAGAGAAATTAGAGGCTATAGAAAGCCTAGTGTGACCAATGCCAGGCATGCTGTCTTTGGAATCCTGGGAGGAATTCAGGGGACAAGTCTGATTTTCATTGGCTATACGGGACTCAGCATTCATGACAAATGGCTTCATTTCCAGACATAGCTGTTCACCTTGGAAAGCAACAGCAGAATAAGGCAAGGCCTGGAGTGTCTGTTTAAAACTGAGTCCCAATAATTTGAGCAGATTTGCAAGACCAGAGCTCTATGTGATGATCATCAGTCTAATCTTGGTGCATATTTGACATCAGCTGGGACCTCCCTGTCCCTTAAGCTCTGGAGGAGACTGAACTAAATAAATCCCATTCTATGACTGGAGAGTCCAGCTTCTTTCTAAGATTTCTGTAATTCCCTGGGGCCTTATATCTGCAACTGTTTACTCCAATCACAGAACTCATCCCTCTTCTAAATTTACACACGCACAAACTCACACATGGACCTGTGTGTCTACCAGACTTTACTGACTATTTGGATAAATAAAAAAGTCACATAACTTAAAATGGAAGATTAGACATCCCTGTTCTGGGAATGTACCTTAACCATTCCTCAGCTGGGAGTATTGCTTCCTACTCTTCCCCTCCCCTCTTTGCTTTCTCTAGTGACTAACCTCTCTTCTTCAATTCAGCTCCCAGCTACTTTTGCATTTTCTTCTGGAAAGGACGGACTTTCATCAAAGGGGACCCACCCTCCTCAGGTGCTTATAAGTTGCCCCACCCCCACTACATACTCAAACAAAGAGGGTTTCCAGACCTGTGTGTTGAAGAAGGACAAGTGAGGATGCTCCATGCACAGGAAGACACTTCTTCTTGATTGGAGCAAGACAAAAGGTCAGAACCATCTGTCTGGAGCCGCGGGCCTCCCTTTTCAGCCTGGAGGGTAGACTGGCCAGACTGGCTTCACGGCCTCCAGTCTGCACACAGGGCTGCATCTGTCATCAGGAATGTCCACTTGCTGCCTTGGACTAATAAGCCAGGGTGACAGGTGGCAAAGCACAATATTATAGGCTGAAGGTTTCTGCCAGAGGCCAGACCCAGCTCTCCAGAGCGGAGCTGGCACCACCTTTCAAATCGTACCACTGACATTTGCCTTTGCTCCATCCTGCGATGTTACCAGAGCAAATTAAACACGCCCCGTTGTTTGTTTCTTCCTGAAGAGCAGGGGCACACAGTTTTCTTTTTCCAGCATTTGCTGAAGGCTCACTCTGTGAGGTGCTCCACAGGTGCCCTCGCAATAGCCTTCTGGGGGCAACGGTCTCCCCTTACAAAGGAAGATGCCAGTGGGACTTCTGACGGCGCTCCAGAGCTTGCTCAGGGCGCCGTTCCTGGTGATGATGGCCCATCCTTCCTGGGAGAGGAGGAAGGACACTGACATTTCTCCTGGGCTCGAGCTATGGTGCCTGGAGCTTCCACATATATGTCAGCCTCTTCAGTTCTCATGCACAGCTCTGATATATTATTAGCCCTACTTTTCAGACCCGGATTCAAGTCTCAGAGAAAGAATTGTCAGAGGCTGTGTTATTAATCTGGCTGCTGCTCTCCTTGTTGTCACCCACAGAGCAGCAACCCTACGCTCGGCCCATCATGTGTGGATGCCATTGGGAACCCCACCAAGCTCCCCAGCCAGCTGCGCTGGCTCACTGTCTCCAGGCCTCTCCAGCTGCCAGCTTTCTTAACCAGTCACTGTATCCAGGCCCGAAGCCACTGGGAGCTTGGCTGGGCACGGTGAAAATTAACCCCCATCAGAGAGTGACTTCTGCTGCCCCATGCCCTGTGACCAGGTTGTCTAGAACATGGGAGCTGAGCAGGAGGTGGCTGCAGGCACATCCAGCTGTAGGCTCCCTCCCTGACTCCACTCTGCCTGCTTCATCTTATGCCAGGATACCAGTTTGCTGTCCAGTTCTTGTATCACAGGCCTTAGTGGGCCTGGAGATTGGTCTTGACTCTCAGCTTTTGCTCTGGGGCTTTGATGTGACTCGAGTGTATCTTGACCAAGCAAGGTAGGTGCCTCATTACATGGACTGAGATACAAATGGCAACCCCAGTGCATTCCAAGAATGCGATGCTTGAGTACTTTATTACTCAGGGTTCTACAGAGAACAGAACCAACAGGTTTCATATATACAAGTGTATATATACATATATAGAGAGAGGCGTATTTATTGTAAGGAATTAGCTCAGTAACTGTGGGGGCTGGCAAGTCTGAAATCTGTAAGGCAGGCTGGCAGGATGTAGACTCAGGTAGGAGTTGGTGTTGCAGTCAGGATTCTGAATTCTTCACAGCAGCGGGCTGGAGACTCAAACGGGATTTCTATATTGCAGTCTCGAGGAGAATTCCTTCTTCTTTGAGAAACCTCAATCTTTGCTCCTAAGGCCTTCAACTGATTGCATGAGGCCCACCCATGTTATGGAGGGTAATCGGCTTTGCTCTAAGTCTACTGATTTAAAATTTACTCACATCTACAAAAATACCTCCACAGCAACATCCAGACTGGTGTTTGACCAAACAGCTGGGCACCACAGCCTCGCCAAGTTGACTCATAAAGTTAACCATCACAAGTACCCCCTGTGAATAACAGCAGCAAGACCAGATGTGTAGTCCAGGCTCCTCCACAGCCACTTAATGTACGGGGAGTGGCCTCATGCAGAAGCTGCTGTAGTGACCACACATAGGAGTTACCATAAGTAGCAGTAGAAGCTCTCCCCAGCATTTCCCTGAGGGGAGGGTATTCAGTGAAATTGATCAGCACCCTTCAGGTTAGATTCCCAGGCATGAAGAGGTGGATTTTGCTATGTTAGACCTGTGTGCTTGGAAGCAAGATGCCACTGTCTGGGCACCACGACATTTAGGAACTAAGCAATTGAATCTCACCAGCAGAAAGCAGAAGCAGGTCGGCCACCCGGTAAGTAGTGTCCGCAGCATGACAGCGGAGACGGAGTCCTCTGCTCCACCTGCCACCTCAGGCAGCCGTTCATGGCGTGGTGTTCTGCTATGGGGCCTTCCTGCCCTCAGAGGCCTAATCCCAAAGGGAAGCAGAAAGAGAGATGTCATGTTTTGATGTTCCAGCTCCTGGTTCTAATTGTAGCAAGGTGCCCTACCAGAAAGTCTTCCCTCCCTTTTCCATAAAAGCGGCTGGCTGCTGCTTTCAGTACAGGCAGTGCTAAAAAGCTACATTTCTTTCTCTTCCCCCTGCCCCCAACCTGAGGACATTTCACTGCTTGAGAGATAGAGAAAGGGAGAGAGGGTTTAGAGAAAGGAGAAGGGTGGGAGAGAGAGAGGGAGAGAAACATCGATGTGAGAAACATCGATCAGTTGCCTCTCATAAGGGCCCTGACAGGGGACTGAACCCATAGCCTAAGCATGTGTCCTGACCGGAAATTGAACCCGCGACCTTTTGGTTTGCGGGACGATACCCAAGCAACTGAGCCACACTGGCCAGTGCTAAAAGGTTACATTTCTTAATAGAGGTGACCTAGAGATGATCACCTAGAATAATAATGTGACTGTCAGGACTCACCCACAGCTGTGGGGCCCAGGGAAAGCACACAGATGGAGGATAACATACCGTATGTTAAAATATTTAAGAGTTATAAGCCATGAAAACATACTGTTAAATAAAACATGTTCTATCCTGCCTGGTCAAATATACCTTCATAGGCACCTGGAAGGCCTGTTTGAACTGAGAATTGTCGGCCTCCTCTGAGTTCTGAGAATATGCTGCTAAAGGGAGAATCGACACAGGCCCCCAGCCCCCAGGCTGCTTCTCTTTTCTTTCCTCTTCCTGGCTCTGGTCCCCCTGCAAGGGCCATTGCCCGCTCATGGTGGATGTCCCAGCATGCACATCTGAGCTTCATCTGTAAGCCCTGCAAGCAGCTCTTCTTGGCCGCCCCTCAAGCCTAGGGGTGTACACACTATCAGAGTGGCCTAACTTTCAGAGGATGGGTCCAAGGAAGAGATCTGCTCAAATCTGGGAAGCAGACTCAGGCCGTCTGGGGAAAGAATTTAATTCAGGGTGTCCAGAGCGCCTTTGGGTGCAGAGTGTGGGACAAGCAGAGGGTGGGCTCATCCTCCAGGCCCTGGGGACTCTTTGCTTCATAGAGGGGGCATGGGGAGTGGAGATCCAAAGCAGGGCTCTCTGAAGTGTGGGTGCCATGGCAGGGACCCCTCTTGCTTAGCAGTGGTCCTGTACTAGCTCAGCAATAGCTTCTTGTTCTGGGTACCAGCTATTTTATGATTTGTTACTCAATCTGTTTCCATGGTAATCACTTCCTCGCTCATCATTTTCATCTCTTTTCCCCCTTATCTCTAATCTTGGAGATTTCACCAAGTTTGTCCTATATCACAGATTAGTTTTTTTTGGGGGGGTGAGTCAATTTTGCTAATCACTGCCATTTAGGGGTATTTTTTTTTAGTATTTTATTTTAGGATCTGTAATCTTTCAAATTCCATCCAGTTCCCTTTGCACCCCAGATTTTATCTTAGCCCAGTTTCCACTTGTGGCTTGTTCGGTGTACTTTACGGAGACTAAGGCTTCTCTCACGGTATTGAAACATCAGGCAGGTTTTAAATAATTCATTCTGTCTCTTGTGGTAAATAATTTTTCAAAGATATAATTTTGTCTTTATTGTCTTCACATTGGGATTTTTGGTTGTTTGTTCATTTGTGAGAAGAAATCAAACTAGGTTTTCATTTTGCCAACCGACTTCCTAACTCCTCTAGGGTCCGGGCAGTTCCCCCCGCACATCCTGAGCTGCTGAGTGATGAGAGGAGCATGGCCTCTACCCCAGTGTCAGGTTCCCCGCAGTCCACCCGCCTGCCTTCAGACAGAGGCACCATGTCTTGTTCTGAGTTCTCCAGTCTCTAAGCACAAGCGCAAGTACTGTTCTTTCTGTCTGCGTGTGGTACGTAGAAAGAAGCCCTAAGCTCTGGCATACCGGCTCCTAGGGGGTCTGTCTGTCTCTGTCCCCCTTTGTGGTTTTCTAGGGCACAACATCCTCCACTTTCAACCCTATTGTATTCTTAGAGGTTTTGTTTCTGAACAGTTCTAGAAAATAGGACTGAGGAAGGTGAAGGAATCAAACAAATTAGCGTGAATTTGGCTGTCTCCAAAAATAAGTATTGAACACTAAGGTGGGTAGCTCTCTTGCATTCAGCTAACACTCACATGCCCAAGCCAGAGGCAAATGGTGGGGGATGGGAGCGGCATACAAAGCCTTTTACTGCCTCCACCCCCATTCCCTGCCTTGGGTTCAGAGGGCAGAGTATTTAGTCATTACTGCATAGCTCAATCCAACCTTGGGAGGAGCAAACTAAATGTTTGCTTTTAAAATCAGCTCTTCACCTTGGAGAAATTTCCACCTTGGTTCTGGCAATAATCTTTTTTTAGTCTTAGTTTCTGCCTTGTTCAGAGGTTATTTAGTTGCAAGTGACAGAACCATGCAAGCTACCATAATTTAAGGATCAACTGGAAGGACAGAGGAGGTGCTCAAAACCCAAGGGTAGGAAATGGAGTTAAGCCCCACGAGGGACTGGGAAGCCAAAGTGCTCTGATTTATATTGTGGGATGTGATTAGCGTGTCTTGATGCTCCCTATGCTGGTTGTAGTAGGAAGCTCAGAAATCCAGTTTAACACTTCCAAGGCCGCAACACCTCTCCCTATATATATACAGTGCTTATACCTCCAACTCAGGGGTCCTGTTCGTCTCAGCGTGGTGCATGCCATGGTAGGAGCCTGCCATGGTAGGAGCCTGCTGGCTGCTGAGCTAAAGCTGGCCCCAGCGGGTCAGGTCTGAAACCTGGTGGCTGTGGCAGGAACCAGAGCTCCATCTTGCCCCAGCCATGGCACACTGTGAGGAGTGGTGAGCCCCCTGCCTAGTGAGAGGGATTCCCAGTGAATTAACTGTGCCGCCCAGGCCCTCCTGCAACGTATGGGGGCTGCACCAGGGGTGGCCCAGTTCGCACAGGTTTCCCCACCTTATAGGGTGTCAGGGGAAAAGTGAAACCCTGCTCTCGGCTGTGGGAAATAATTCATGGAGCATAACGATGTCTCAGGTTTATCCTCTCTCAGATCTCTGCTGCTGATGTTGGTATGGAACCCTCTTCAACTGCCGTGGTTCCTCAAGGATTTTAAGTGGGAAGGCTCCATGTTTTAAGCCTACACGTTAGAACATTCAGTAATTGGCCTTTTCAGTTCAATTCATGGCCCAAGAATAAGGCTCAAGGCAGTTCCTGAAAGACCTGAGGGGGACTGGCTTTAGTGCCCACTGACCCGCAGCCCTGCTTCGGTGGGACGGGACTTAATGCACAGGCCAACAAGACTAACACATAAGTTCTGTCTGTCTTTTACTCTTACTGGCAACTTATTTTGGGGATTCTTATGCCTATCACTGCTGCTGGGTTATATTTAGGGGCATCTAAGTTTACCCTGTAGATATTCCTACTGCAAATCTTGAAGGGAATGTGTTCAAGATACGGGTTTCTTCCTTCCCAGAACTCCGAGTCTATTATGCAAATTTTCCCACTTTCTCACCAGAGCTCTGCACACCCTAAACAAGTAAAAGGGGCCCACTGAGTCTTTTCCTCATGGCCGGGACTGCCTGCCTTACATCTACATAAATAAGAGCAGTCCTCAGGAGCAGACCAAGGTGAATGCTCAGTCTTTCTTCTTCATCAAAGACTAATGCACTCAGACGGGGCACTCCAGGATAACCGGAGCCAGGAAGTGACTATCGTTAGCATCTAAGGCAGTCTCTTCTCTTCCCCTCCCTTTCCCTGCCCCTCGCCACTGCTGCCTGCTTCTCTCAGTGGATCTGTTTCATTCGCCCATTTTTGCAGAGTGCATTCTTCTGTCCCACTTCAACACAATGCGGACATGGCTGCCCTATCTCCAGCTTTACACACTTCCCTAGTCGAAGGGATCTGGAGAGACCGAGTAGAACTCCTGTGTTGCAATTTTAAAGTCTGGGAAGAAAGAGCCACATTGGCCAGCTTGGGTCAGGAGTTCATCAGTGCATCAATCAGCTCTAGCCAGGTTGTGGGGCCACAAGCCTAGTAACCAATCAGTAGAGGCCACAGTAATCTGGGCGTGAAGGTGGCAGGGCAGGGAAATGGGAACGTGTCTGCCACAGTTTCCATCAGTTTATTGCCTTTCTTTCTGGTATTTTGATAAAAGGAAGAAGAGCACCAGATACTCTGTGTTAACCCGAGAAAGGAGTCACTTGTAACACCTCCTGTGGCATCCAGAAGGCCTGTCATCTGACTTCAGGGAACAGAGACTACCAGACTTTGAGGATGTGGAGGTTTTGTACCTAGAAAGCCACTGTACTTTGATCAAATTTAATGTTTTTTTCTGATACAGTGGGGAATAATTCCAGTATGTGATTATTCATAATTTGAATTCAGTAATTCAAAGGGGACAGCAAACAAGAATGAAATGAAGTCTGGAATATGGAGTTGAGGATGTGGAGTATGAGGTTGTAATAAAATTCCACTTTTCCTTTCATTTTATAATTTATCTAGGTCACCATGAAACTAATGCAATATATTTATTGCCATCCTAAGGCCCCCAGGCAGAATGTGTTCCTCCCCTCTGCCTTCCACAGCACTTCATTCATATCTCCATTTACTATTTATCACACCGCATGGTCATTATTTGCTGATGGGTCTGTTTTCCCAGCCACACCAGGTTCCTCTAGGGAAGAATCTGTTTGGTGTTCCTTTTGTATTCTTAGCATGCTTTGGACTTGAACACAGTAAAGGTTCAATAAATATTTGTTGAATGAACCAGACCCAGGACTAGATGACCGCAGGCGAGCCTTGGGTATGTGTGCTGTATGCAAGCTGAAGAATTCCCTGCCTTTCTGCTTCTGACTATGTGGACTCCATCCGCAGTGTGAAGTGCTGTTTTGGCTTGCTTTCAGGTTGGGGTCTTCCCTGAACCCAGCCCACTTGGCTGAGCCTTACCTAGCTGTCACAGCCTTCTTCCTGAGGGACCAGACCCAGCACTGCTTGAACCCAATCTGGCATCATGACATTGCCCTGTACATGGCACGGTACAGCTTCCCGTTCCTCGTGGGCTCTTCTGTTTTCTTCTGCACGTCTGGTTAGACAGCGAACTCTACACTCCCTTTTCTGTCCCTTACTCCAGTGTGGACCATATTTAAACTCCATCAGCACTTCGGTTAGTATTGTCCCTCCTACTGGATTTGACATGATCCCTCTTCCTCATGCTATTGGTTGACCCCTGCTTTCTTCATTCTGTGCCCACCATCAAGTGCATTCAAATACCATGGCATAGAATGGTCCTAGTTTCCCAGGGTCACTGTGCAGGGAGCTCAATGTGAACCCCTCCTGATCCCTTTCAGAACTTTTACCTGCATTGCTAGAAAAAAGAGTGGCATTTTCCTGCTGGCCAACTGGACTCCTCAGTGTGTCCTCATCTGGATAGTTGTCATGACCACTGTGTCACATTGGCCCTACTGGGAGCTGAGGCTGGGATATGTTGGCCCTCATACAATCAAAGCAAATTGTGTTTAACTAGCTAACTTAGCATGGAGCTGAGCCCTGCCTGGATTCCAAAGGCAGCACAAGGGAGATGTAGGACCTGGAATGAAGCCACCCACCAGAAAGGGAGCAGAACTCCAGGCAGGCAGCTTCTGTCACTCAGGGAAGTGTCAGTCTGGCATGAAAGCAAGTATCTGCGGGGACCACAGTGATAGCAGTAATTGCATTAGTTTCTAGGGCTGCCATAGCAGAGTGCCACCACCTGGGTGGCTTAAAACAACAGAAATCAACTGTCTCACAGTTCTGGAGGCTGAGTCCAAAATCAGCATGCGGGCAGGGCCATGCTCTCTGACCTCTGCAGGGGAGAATCCTGCCTTGCCTCTTCCTGGCTCTGGTGGTTTGCCAGCAATCCTTGGTGTTCCTTGGCTTGCAGCATTTCACTCCCTGCTGCTGTCACCACCTGGCATTCTTCCTTCATGTGTCTGAGTTTGTGTCTCTTCTCTATTTCTAAGGAAACCAGTTATATTGGATAAAGGGCCCACCCTACTCCAGTCTGAGATCATCTTAACTGATTAGGTCTGCAATGCCCCTATTTTCAAATAAAGTCACACTCCGAGGTACTAGGGGTTAGGACTTTGGACCTTGCATAGCTTTTTGGAGGACACAATTCTATTCATTACAGTAATGTTGCAGAGGGTGTCAGAATGAAGGTTTTTGCTTTCATTAAGTGGGTGGGAATAATTAATGGGGAATTTAGGATGAACATTATTCAGGAATCCTGGTAAATTATTAGATGGTTCAGGGTCCACAGGGAGGTTGTATTCCATTTTGATGACATTCCAGCCAGGTATACAGAAATGCCTGGCTGTTGACTCTTCTTCTCACTCAACCCTTTGCCAAAGGAGGTACCCACAAGCAACCTTGGCCAAATTGGAGACTAAACACTGGGCAAGCCACTGGACTTCAGTGACCATTAGTAAAGTATGGCACTTTGACTGTCCAGTTCTGATTAACCAGGTTACAGCATCTCCACCTTCAGAGCCAGTCATGTGAGAGGCAGAGAAAAGCGTGCAGTGGGAAGGATTGGAATGAGACAGTGGGGAAGCAGGCGGTAAGACTTTGACCATTAGCCTGAAGGGCTCCACTCTACAGAAGCATGTATCTGGGAAAGGGGCTGGAGATGGGAATAGTCCAGTTCTAGGAACCAGGGTACGACATGGGACTCAATCTAGGCACGTGCTGGGTGCAAAGGTGTTCTGCACACATGCGATGAATCTAAATGTGGAACTCAAGGGAGACAAAGGCTGAACTCCAGAAGCAGGGCTACAGACTGGCTAGGTCTCTTTTCCAGCCTCCAGTAAGAATCAACAGCCACATGGATTGATCCTTGTGAGGAAGCGGGAGGGGGGCGGAGCACAGACAGGGAAACTAGAAATTGTCATAGAGCCTCACCTTCCTATCTGCACATCCCTCCCGTTGAGCACCCATTAGGCAGTCCTTCGCTTTCATCACCCCATTGGTCCTGTGTGTCTCTCTGCAGTCACGTAGAGACTGCAGAGAGACACACACTCACTTGGCAAAACTCCAAGCCTAGATAAACTCAACCAGCCACCACATGAATTTGAATAACTAATTATTGCTGTAGAAAAATCATATAACCAAGAAGCTTCCCTTTAAACTTATAATTTCAATTTGCTGCCGAGAATTTCTAATTATCTAATAAACTTGCTATTTTGTCCTTTATGACATTTCATACCTTCACCTTTGTTCTCAAATCTCCTACTTCATTCCTGTACCACCCATTCTTATCTAGTTATCCCAAGTCAGTTGTATCTAACTGAAAAATTAGAACCAGCAGATAAGAACTCCCCTCATCTGCATCTGTGCTCATTTGCATTTTCCCCTTCTGCCCTCCTGGAATAAAGGAGAACGTGTTCTTTTACCATCACAGCTCAGCTCCTCCTGGAGCTGGATCCCATTCTCTCTCCCTTTCTAAAGGTTTTTATTATCTCCTATTTCTAATTATCCCCTATCCTTGTAAATGACCAGCCTTCCCCTTTTCTATGGGACCATTCTCTTCAGCTCACCAACAGGATTAACTGTCCTTTATCTCCAAAAGTCCTTCTTTGGGTCCCTCACCCCTCTCTAATGACTACTGATTTCTCTACATCCCTTTACAGCTTAATGCCTCAGAATAGTTGTCTGTCTTATTTAGTCTCTCAGTGACATCAGACCCAGATGACCACTCCCTTATTGACATTACACCGTTGGTTTTCTTCCCATTTTCAATATAGCTGACAATTTCTTTTCTGCCTCTCTTACAGGTCCTCTCCTCTCCCAATATCCACATATCGGTGTTTCCCAGGTCTTGTTTTCTTTCTATACTCTTTTCCTTAATAATCTATTTTTCTGGTCTAAAATATCATCTACATTCTTATGAGGTCGAAGTTTATGTTGCCATTTCAATCTATTATTTGGGGTTCAGATAACCATATCCAACTGTCTACTTAAATTTTCCACTTGCATACATTGTAGGCATTCTCATTCTAAATATACCCAACACAGAGCTCTTGATTCTTTCTCGCCTGTACCTCCTACCGAACATGCTCCACGAACAGTCTGTTAACCCATTTCAGTAAATGATGAGTCTATCCACTCATTTGCTCAAACCCCAAATGTAGCTGTTGTCCTTTATTTCTTCCTCTTTTTTTTTCTGATAAACTAGTCCTGTCATTTCTACCTTCTAACACATCTCAAATCTATACATCAGCTTGCCTTATTCTTCATTAGTCAAAGTCTTTGGCATATTTTTCTGGGATAAACCCTTTTAATAACCCTTTTAATGGTCACCCTGCCTTTTTGCTAGCTCCCTTCAAATCTATTTTCATAAAATGATCAGAGGAATCTGTTAAGAACAAATCAAGTTATATTTCTTCCTCACTTTCAACCCCTTTTGTATATTCCCATTACATTGTAAAATATTGATCTGTAAGTTTTACATAATAAAATGTGCAAATCTTATATGGTCCATTCAATGAGTTTTCATAATTATGAGCATCCAAATTGTTGCCAACCCAAACAAGTTGGATCTTGTGGGAGTAGTTTTTTCTTTTTTACTTGCCTAGTAGTATTCCCCTGGGTGCATGCACAACAGTTTGTTTATCCATGTTCTTATTGATAACAACTGAATTGTTTTCAGTGTCAGGCTACTATGAATAATGCCACTGTGAACATTCACGTACAAATCTATATGTAGATATATGTTTTCATTTCCCTTGGGTAGTATAATTACTATCCAATTAGTAGTGTAATTACTGAGCTGTATGGTAGAGTTTTGTTTAACTTTTAATGAAACTGCCAAACTACTTCCACAGTGGCTACATTTTCATTACATTTAACATGAAACTTAAACTCCTCATGTGGCCCAAACTTTTTTCCTCTCTATCCTTATCAAACTCTACCCTTCACCTGCTCCACTTGGTCCTTCAAATACATGAAGCTCTTTCCCACCTCCAGGCCTCATCTCATGTATGATTATTTTTGAAGTTCCTTATTTTTTTTCTCTCCTCCACTAGACTGTGTTCTCCTCGAAGGCAGAGCCATGTTTGTTTTCCTCACTCAGCTCTCAGTGCCTAGCATGCAGTAGGTGCTCAATAAGGATTTGCAAAATAAATGAATACCTATTGACTGGCCTCTTGATTGCCTTGGGAATACAGGTCCCTGGATTGGGCAGGATATCCCCTAGGACTGTTACCCACTTTAAGAAATTAATGCTGGGAAAGAACATGAGATTTCTTTCTAGGAAATCTGAAAACATTTCAAATCAGTGTGCCTATTCATTTATATAATTGCACAGAGCACTTTCCAAAAGCTGTCATTCTAAGTACTTCTGTAAAATAGGGTAATGAGTTAGAGTGTTGAGAGCAGACAAACTGCCTTGAAACTTGAGGTCTTGGGAGACTCAGAACCAACACCCTAAGTATGGCTGATAAGGAGTGATGCTGAAAAGAAGGACCAGAGTGGGTTCATCATCAGAAACTGGGACACCAGGCTCGAGCCTGGGAGATGTCCTGTCAGGTAGGGTGCAGATACTACTTACCCAGAGAATAAAGTCTGTCTTATGTTGCTATAGAAAAAGTGTTAACTTGGCTAAATGAAGTTAGCCTCTGTTGCCTGGGTTCTCAAATACTTAATTTATGTTCATGACTCTTTCATCCCAAACAGCCTTAGAAGATGAAGATGAGGTTGTAAATAAACAACTGAGGCAGAACCAATGGGTGCCTCTTACATAAAAACCAGCCCTGAAGATTGGGTCCGTAACATACAAAAGAAGAAAGCAGTGGAGCAACTAATCAATAAAGACATGTTTTACTTGTTTCAGAGATAAAATGCTTCAAAGATAGCTGCTCTTTCCAAAAAGAGAGTTCTTCCAATTATTCTAAAGGGAGCACGGGAGAAGCTGGCCTTCCTGGGAACCAAGCTGTATCAGAGAGGATGCTTAGGTTGAAAGTAATAGAAATGGACTCTGCCCACTCAGACAAGAAAAGGGGACTTATTGGAAGGATAGTGAATAGCCTTAAAACTGAAGAAAAAGCTGAACAATTTGAGCCCTGACAGGCCAGAAACCAGGGGAGATCCAGAGTTCTCAACTGCAGAAACTGACCAATCTTTTTGAGGGAACTTCATGCCAATGACTTAGATCCAAAATCCTGGGGGTTAACCTGACTGACTTATATTGTAGACCACGTGTCTGCTTCAGTAGGTCGGGGGTGGAGGCCTGAGATTCTTTGTCCCATCAGAGCCACAGGGAGTAGAGAAAAAACTGTTTTACAAAGAAATCAATGTAGGAAAGACAAAACAAGCGATTCACTATTCTGATAGTCTTAAAAGTGTCAGTAACCAGATTAGTGAATTCATTCATTATTAACCTTATCAACATATATTTAATTCAGTCATGTTACTATGCACTGTGTTATGCAGATGAAATAAAATACACTGCTTACCCTTAAAAAAGTTACTATGTAATGTTGGGATACAATTAAAAGGGCACATGAAATTGTTCAAATTATGGCTCCTTTGGTTGCCAGAAAACAAAACTCATTAAAAATTACTCAAGTAAAGACTAATGTTTATTGCAAGGATACAGAGTCCTCATAGAATCAGAGGACGTGAAATCAATTTCAGATGAGCATCTGGGGAGACTGAGAGGAGCAGAACAGCTAGCTGCTACCTGCACGTCCCTCTCTTGGGCCACAAGATCTCCTCTCTGCTTCTTTTTTAAAAAATTATTTTAAAGCATATTTTATTGATTATGCTATTACAGTTGTCCCATTTTTTCTTCCCTTTATTCTCCTCTGCCCTGCATCTCCCTCCCACAAGCATTTGCCTGCCCCCCTTAGTTCATGTCCATGGGTCATACATATAAGTTCTTCAGCTTCTCCATTTCCTGTACTATTCTCAACCTCTCCCTGTCTATTTTGTACCTACCATTTATGCTTCTTATTCGCTGTACCTTTTCCCCCATTCTCCCCCTTCCCCTCCCCACTGGTAATCCTCCATGTGATTTCCATTTTCGTGATTCTGTTCCAGTTCTAGCTGTTTGCTTAGTTTGCTTTTCTTTTGTTTTTGTTTTTAGGTTCAGTTGTTGATAGTTGTGAGTTTCTTGTCATTTTACTGTTCATAGTTTTGATCATCTTCTTTTTCTTAGGTAAGTCCCTTTAACATTTCATATAATAAGGGTTTGGTGATGATGAAGTCCTTTAACTCAACCTTATCTGGGAAGCACTTTATCTGCCCTTCCATTCTAAATGGAAGCTTCGCTGGATAGAGCGATCTTGGATGTAGGTCCTTGACTTTCATGACTTGGAATACTTCTTTCCAGCCCCTTCTTGCCTGTAAGGTTTCTTTTGAGATATCAGCTGATAGTCTTATGGGAACTCCTTTGTAGGTAGCTGTCTCCTTTTCTCTTGCTGCTTTTTAGATTCTCTCTTTATCTTTAATCTTGTAATGTAATTATGATGTGTCTTGGTGTGTGCTTCCTTGAGTCCAACTTCTCTGGGACTCTCTGAGCTTTCTGGACTTCCTGGAAGTCCACATCCTTTTCCAGATTGGAGAAGTTTTCCTTCATTATTTTTTTCAAATAAGTTTTAAATTTCTTGCTCTTTGTCTTCTCCCTCTGGCACCGCTATGATTCAAATGGTGGAACATTTAAAGTTGTTCCAGAGGTTCCTAAGACTCTTCTCATTTTTCTGAATTCTTGTTTCTTCATTCTGTTCTGGTTGAATGTTTATGTCTTCTTTCTGCTCTAAATCATTGATCTGAGTCCTGGTTTCCTCCCCTTCTCTGTTGGCTGCCTTTATATTTTTCTTTATGTCACTTTGCATAGCCTTCACTTCTTCCTCTATTTTGCATCCATACCCAATGATTTCTATGAGCACCCTGATTACCAGTGTTTTGAATTCTGCATCTGATAGGTTGGCTGTCTTCTTGTCACTTAGTTCTATTTTTGGAGCTTTGATCTCTTCTTTCATTTGGGCCATTTTTTTTTGTCTTGGCGCACTTGTTATGTTGTGAGGGGCAGAGCCTTAGGTATTTGCCAGGGCAGGGCAACCCAGGTTGCTGCGTTGTGGTGCTGTATGTGGGGGAGGGGTCTGAGAGGGAACAATGTCACTTGCTTGGCTTTTGACTGGCTTTCAGTCACTTCTCCCACTACCCACAAACAAATTGGTCCCTTCTAGTGCTGATTCCTTGGTGGGTGAGTTTGTATATGTTCTAGGACCATGTGGGTCTCATCAACAAACTCTCCTGTGAAGTTGGGAGTTTCTCCCCCTGCTGCAACCTCCACAGGTTTTTACAGTCAGAGGTTTTGAGGCTTTAGTTTCCCACAGTAGAACCCTGGGTTGCGAGGTCTGTCTTTCTCCCCAGTTGTTCTTCCCCGCTTATCCACATGTGATATTAGAACAGCCCAGTCTGCCAGCCACCACCTCATCTGCCTGGTTTGCAGCACATGTCCTCTCAGCCTGGCTGCCCATCTCTGCCCCTCCTACCAGTATGGGTGAATGTTTCTTCTTTAACTCATTGGTTGTTGGACTTTCATACAGTTCAATTTTTCTGCCACTTCTGTTTTTTTTTTTTTTTTTTTCAAATTTGTTGTTGTCCTTCTTTTGGTTGTGTGAGGAAGCAAAGCATATGTACCTATGCCTCCATCTTGTCCAGAAGTCTGATCCAGCAAAACTATAATTTAGAATGGAAAGGCAAGATAAAGTGCTTCCCAGATAAAGTCAAGTTAAAGGACTTCATCTTCACCAAGTCTTTATTATATGAAATGTTAACAGGACTTATCTAAGAAAAATAAGAAGATAAAAAATATGAACAGTAAAATGACAACAAACAAATACCAACAACTGAACAAAAAAACAAACAAACTAAGCAAACAACTACAACAGGAGTAGAATCACAGAAATGGAAATCATATGGAGGGTTATCAGCAGGGATGGGGAGGGCAGAGAATGGGGGAAAAGGTTCAGGGAATAAAAAGCATCATTAGTAGGTACAAAATACACAGGGGGAGGTTAAGAATAGTATAGGAAATGGAGAAGCCAAAGAACTTACATGTATGACCCATGGACATGAACAAAGGGAGGGAATGCTGGTGGGGAGGTGCAGGGCAGAGGGGGATAAAAGGGAGAAAAAATGGGACAACTGTAATAGCATAATAACTAAAATATACTTAAAAAGAGTTTGGTAGTCTTCCCTCTTCTTGAATTTTTTGGAATAGTTTGAGAAGGATAGAAGTTAGCTCTTCCCTGAATGTTTGGTAAAATTCACCTGTGAAGCCATGAAGTCCAAGGTTTTGTCTGCCAGGAGTTTTTTGATTACTGCTTCAATTTTGCTGGGTGTTGCCAGTCTATTCAGGCTTTCTGCTTCTTCTTGATTCAGTTTGGGAAGATTATATTTTTCTAGAAATTTGTCCATTTCACCCAGATTGTCAGATTTCTTGGCATATAGTTGTTTGTAGTAATTTCTTACAATCCTTTGTATTTCTGTGGTATCAGTTGTAATTTCTCCTCTTTCATTTCTGATTTTATTTATTTTGGTTCTTTCTCTTTTTTTTCTTGATGAGTCTGGTTGCAGGCTTGTCAATTTGCTTTTTTTTTTTTTTTTCAAAGAACCAGCTCCTGGATAACAATCAAATGAGATAATTATATCAGGTTCTTAAGACAGGATTTGTTCAAACCAGCTCCTCTCTTGGTGCAAAGTCACACAAAGTCAGATTTTTAACCAAGTAACATTTGGCTACATTTGGGTCAAATGTTCATCACTAGTTCAATTCAGTATTAGATGTGTGTGTGTGCATTTTTTTTTGGTTGGGTGTTGAACAGATGGAGCTGAGTTTATGAAGCTATATAGGTGGGGCTGGCTCTATGGAATGTTATTTTTACAACAATACAATTACAATGAATTGAAAAGGATGAATGACTGATGTTGATAAAAACAGCCCTATTGTATCCATGCTTTGGAAACTTAGAAGAAGGGGAGAGATGGAATGGAAGCTTGATAAGGTGGTAGAACAGAGGGAAGCTGTGGTGAATATGTTTTCCCATTCAAAGGGTTATCTTTTATTTCTTCTTATTATTTATCCTCACCCAACGACATTATTTTTATTGCTTTTAGAGACAGAGGGAGGGAAAGAGAAAGAGAGAGAGAAAAACATCTATTCAAGAGAGAAGTGTTGGTTGATTGTCTCTTGTATGGCCCTGGACTGGGGATCGTATGCACTGGGACCAGGGATTGAACCCGCAACTTTTTGATTTTGGGATGATGCTTCAACCACTGGGCCACACCAGCCAGGATCAGTGGGTTGTCTTTTAATTTCACTGATGGTTTCCTCCGATGTACAAAAAACCAAAAATCAGTTTTAAAAATATTCTTCAAATTTATAATTGCTTAATTTAAAAATATATGCATATTTTGCTATTCATGTGGTCTTAATTTTATTCCAAATACTCTATTTTAAAAAAACATTATGTGGAGTGTCCCTCTCTTTTTATCTGAGGTGACCCTCCTGGAATCCCCTGTGATGCTGGGAGGTTATGCATATATTACCCAGAAGTCTCCCAACACCTCTTTTTAACTTGGATTCTTTGCTACCTCTTTCCTGTCATCATCTTTCTTGGTTTACTTCCTCTCTTTTGCTGGAGTATATCTTCAAATAGGTTCCTAACAAATGAAAATAATTTTGGGGTTATGAAATGCCTTAACTCTTTGTTCTACCATTAAATTTGTTGGATAATTTGACTATGTGCAAAATTTTAAGTTAAAAAATTTTCAGTAGAACTTTGAAAGCCTTGGTTCACAGTCTTCTGCTATATAGTGCTGCTAAGGAAAAGTCTGAAGCCTCATAATTCTTATTCCTTCTTTGCATTTAAAAATTTTTTAGAATATCTTATAATTGCCTCTTTATTCCCTGGTCCCTGAAATTTCATATTCATGAACTTTTAATGTGGTTTGTCTTTCATTTATTGTGCTAGATAGCCCGTGGGTCCTTTTGATCTAGAGACTTGTCTTTGAGAAAGTACTAATACCCTCCTATTCCTTTCTCCTCATTTCCTCTGTTCTTTCTTCTTACAGCTCTTATAATTTGTATGATACAGTTGTCTTCTCTCTAATTTTATTTCCCCTAACCATTGGTCATCTCTTGGTGTTTTGTTCTATTTTCCTTCAAATTTCTTTTTTACTTTATTTTCTAGGTGTTCTATTCAAGTTTTTAATTTTGGCAACCATGTATGTTCATTTCCAAGAGGTTTTTCTTAGCCTCTGAGTGTTTTCTGTCTTGGTTTCTTACTGCTTAATATATGTATTTTTTCATATGTAACTGAGGATAATAATCAGGGAAATCTTTTCTTCTGTTTTGCATTATCTCTGTTACATAAGGTGCTTTTTCTGTTTATTTTGATCTTTCACTTTCATATTAGAGGTTTTTCTCAACCATTTGGTAAATCTTAATTTTTTGTACACACTTAAGAGTGAGTCACAAAAATGTGAATGTGTTTGTCTGAGTAAAAATATGTATGGGACTGGGTGGTGGTGCTTTTTAACCAATGGGTTTCACTTGAACATACTTCGAGAACTGATCATTTTGCTGCTCCCCAAATGCCAGAGAAGATACCTCCAAAAGCCAACCAGGGAGATACCTGATAATATCTGGATGGTGGTGGAAAAGGACTTAGTCCCATCTTTTCATTTTACAAACTTTCAATTAATCTCTTTGTCATTATTCCTGCCCTCCATCTCTAAGCTGCTTTGGAACTCTGCACTTCTCCTGTTAATTTTCCCAGATGAGAAGACTCAGATGTTCTTGCCTGGGGAAGAAGTATCAGATGTCTTCTTCATCTAGGTGTACTGGCTCCACTGAATTCTTCGACCTTCCGGGCTTTTATGAAGTAAATTGTTGGGTTTTTTTTTTGTGTGTGTGTGTGCCCTTCCTCTGGCTTCTTTTATCTTGCCAGATTAGTAACTATTCCTCCAACAACTTTCATTGTTCTAAAAATTTAGAGATTTTCACATGCTGATGTCCCCTTTCCCATTCTCTATCTCATTTTTAACAATTATTCTTTCTATTATATTGGTGAGAGCACAAAACGATGAAGAAACAACACATGCTAGACAACATGTGCCTTTTCAGTTGCAATTGGGTAAGAGGCAGTTTACGGAGTACAGATTGGGATAAGGGGTGTAGGACTTCTCTTGGAGCATTTCACAAAATATTTTTTTGCTCTAGGATTAGGTTGCCATTGAAGTCACATTGGGTCATTAAACTCTGGGCCTTTGTCTAAAGCTTCAGCTCCATTTTTAGCTGCCCTTTTGGGAAATGTGAGGCAGCAAAGTGCAGAGGAAAAGCACAGTGGGGAGAGACAGAGAAACTGGTCTAGCTCCCTGTTTCTAGTTAGCTCTGGGACTCTAGGCAAGTCACTTTTCCTAGTCTTAGATTCCCCACCTGTCAAATGGGTTGATTTGACATGGGGAGACATCAGTGGCTATCAAAGTGGATCTAGATCTACTGTTCATTTGTCTACCTCCCCATCTCCTTAACTTTAAGACTTACTTTCATCACTTGCTTTAGTTCTCCTCCTCACTTTGGTGTGGCAACCCTTTCATTGGAGATGCACTGAAATGTGTTGTAGGGTGTCACTCACTCACTGATCCCTCCATCTATTCATCCAACATTTAAGTGCTCATTTGTGCAAAGAGAGCAAAATTCATCTTCCTAAGCCTTATTGTTATGTAGGAAGGAAGTACAATCCAGACTTACTGAGTCATGTGTATCAGGGCATGTCTGAATTGGAAGGACAATTAGAAACCATCAAGTTCAATAACTTATTTTTACGAACAAAGAAACAAAAGCCTAAAGAGATGAAGCAATTTGCCTAAGGTCACATGGCTAGTGAATGTCAGAACTGGGAATAGAATTAATTTTCCAGTCTTCCAGCCCAGTTCTGCCTTCTCCCTCTATTACCTACCACATTTTATTAACTAATTGGAAAACAAAACTGTAATGAGCTCTAAATTATTTTCTCCTTGAGTACAAAGAATTTTTAATGGGGAAAGGATGTGCCCAAATTTGTGATGAGAAACTATTAACACAGCCTCAGTGGAGTTACTGCGCCATGGACCATTGTTTCAGCAAAGGCATTCTATAACGGAAGGAGAAAGAAGATGAGGAGGGGGTATGCTGTCCTTCTTTGTTCTCAAAATCTTTCGTCTGCCTACTAGGCTGTGTTGGTTTGCCAAACGTGAGCCTAGTAAGTTGCATAGCCCAAACAGTACCACCTATCTACCTTAATTCCTCAGCGCTACATTTGGCATGAACAGATCTTGGCTGAGTTCTGGCTGTAAAAAGAGGTCTTAGGTACAAGGGCCCCATCCCTTCTGCGATTCAGTGGGGACAGGTCAGTGCCTGCCTTATTTGCCTTCACACTAGGCCATGCACCTCACACCCCATGGAGACAGTAAAAGTGAGAGACCAGTCTCACGACTGCACAGGACAATTGCCTTTGACTTCTTTCATCACTACTGCTCTGTGGTTTACTCTCTACTCCATTCCGATTTCTATAGCTTTGTCTCCTATTTTGAACCCCATCGAGTCAACCTTCAACTTAATGTCCAGATTGATTGGCTTCAGCTCTTGGTTCTCCCTGAGACATGGATTATACTCCTCCTCTGACATTTCCCACTCCTGGCTACTTTGGATTAAAGCCCAACTCAATTTTTATTGGATCTAGCTCCCAGAAACCCTTTATCTTTACTCCAGGAATCACCGCGCTGGGTGCACCCCTGTTGGCTTGCCTGAGTCCTCTACAAGCAGTAACCTGACGTGTAGGCCACAGTGTCTATCCCTAGGACTCACTCAGCTCTATCCTCCAGCTCACTGCCTGGGTCTGCCATTTGTATGTTCACCTTTTGTCTCTCTGCTCTTAAGCTGTGCATTCAGAACCTGCTTTGGACTCCTTCCTCACCTTGGTCTGGAGACCCTTTCATGTTCTTCTGTTTGTTTGTTTGTTTGATTTTAAGATTTATTTTTCAGGAGAGGGAAAGGGAGGGAGAAAGAGAGAAACATTGATGGTGAGGGACAAATATCAGTCTGTTGCCTCCTGTTCATGCCCCAAATGGAAACCAAACTGGCAACCCCTCACTTTGCGGGATGATACCCAACCAACTGAGCCACACTGGCCAGGACGCTTTCACATTCTTGATTCACCCACCATAGTATTCACCCACTCTGGACTCTGTTTTGGCATCACTGGTGCCATTAGTTAAGAGACCCTTTCTCCAGTCTCCAGTTAGTTAGAGCCCTTACTGGCCAGGCAAAATCCTAGCTCCTCCAAATGCCTTGGCTCCACCAACAAGGGAGGAATATTTAAAAATGATTAGAGCTTTTCCCATGGTACTTTTAGCCAAACATTTGAAATCTCTTGCATATCTGAAATTTGAAATGAACCACAGATGCCTAGAGTTTTAAAGAGCTTAAATAGAATGTCTCAAATTGTGGTTCTGTGATGACCTGCATCGAATCACCTTATGAGAAGTATGGATTCTGAGCCCTAGAGAAGCTGAACTGGGGAGATTATTAGACAGATGATTAGATACAATAAAACTTGATATTTGCTGATTTAATCTATCTTAAAGATGAATTTGAGATAGTAAAGCCATCCTTAGTAGTAAAAGGACCCTTCTGGTCTATGTGGGCCTTGAAAAGGGGAGGTTCCTTAAGTCAGCAGACTATCAAACAAACATAATTGATATTACACTGCTTCCAAAGAAACCATCAATAAATCTACTAAAACCTTATTTGCATAGATCACTGACTGGATACAGTAGAGGGTACTAGTTGACTAAAATACTCAGACTAGCTGTGACTTTAAAGTGAAGACACATATTTTCATTGGTGTCTCAAGGAAACAGACAGTGTGGGGATAGCTTGCAACAAGTCTCACCTTGTCAGGGTGCAGCGGTCAACTTTGGCAGGTAAGTCTGCTTTGGTGGTTATGATAAGTGAAAGTATGTGTGGTGAAGAAAAGGTGGATCACCATTTTCAGACCAAAAAATTGACATAAATTTTTTTTGTGAAAGTAAATATCCATGGAAGGTACCTATCAAGTGAAGAAAAGCTTATAGAAATAAAGTCAAACTATGTAAAGAGCATAGGAAAGATAGCTGAAGTGTTAGAAGAATCTGTATAACATCATAGATTTCTGATTGAAAAGGTCCTCAGAAATCAAATTTTTAATTTTTAAAAAACGCTGGGGTACACTTGTCAAATGAAATCTTACCCAGAAGTCTAATATCTCACACAGAGAAATAGAGAGTTGCTCTGGTTGAGATGTGAGTATGTGTGTGGGTGCCCGTTAGTCAGGCTAGGCTAGATCATGTGCAGCAGAAAACCACCCTCCATTCATCAGTTGTTACAAGAAATGTGTTTCTTGTTCATGCTCTGTGTTGTCATCCATGGACTTGGGCTTGGCTCAGCGCTCCTCACTCTAGGACCCCAGCAAATGGAGGAGCCATCATCTTAAACATTGCTGGTGGCCATCGCAGAGGAAAAGAAACAACTCTGAAGAGGATTGCATTGGCAATTAAATGCTGTTATTTGAAAGTGACACACAGCACTTTTACTTAGGTCACATGGGTCAAAACCAGTCACACACCCCTACCCAACCACAAACGGGTCAAGAAGTACAATCCTACCATGTGCCCAGGAGGCATTTCCTAGTGAACATATCTGGGGGACACTACCATTGACTATCACAGTGAGTGAGCATGTGCATGTGAGTGTGTGAGTGTGTGAGTGTATGAGTGTGAGAGCCAAGAGAGCAAGGGAGAAAATGAGAGAGAGAACAAGAGCAAAACAGAGGGAGGGAATGGTAACTCAAGAGTTAATATAGATAAAGACTCATTTTGAAAGGAAATGTGAACTTGAAGAAATTTTCCATGAAGGCTTGCTATGCATTCCAAGTGACAAATAGATGCAGTAAAGACATTATATTTGCTCTGATTGCCCAGGGGATGCTGGGCAATATAAAGAGTTTTTGAAGAGAATAGCAATTGATGATGAAACGTGGTATCTCTAATGTACTCAGGAAGCCAAGCAGAAATCACCAGCTTTGCTGAGACCTGGGAGAAATACTCATGCCATGATCACAAGTGAGGAGGACTTCAGTTGATTTCACTCGAGTCAAGGGTATCGTACAGGGAACATTTATCCCACAGGATTAAGCAGTCTCATTGGGTTCAATAAACATTAGCCATCACCCACTCTGTTCTGAGCACAGTGTTAGTGCCAAGAATTCAGACAAAGAGCACACAGTCAAAAGAGAAAATGGTGAGTTCTGCACTTAGAGACAGAGGAGTAGTGGAAGACGCAGAACTTTGAAACTATGAATATATGTGTTTTCATAGTGAGAGGGGTGAGGGCTGGTGATGGGAAGGATCATCCAGAATGACTCCCAAGTTTTCCTTTTTCTTGGGTTTCTCAACTGAGCACCATGCAGAGCAGGATATGTTACATTTCTGGACTCAAGGGCTGCATTCTCAGTCATTCACTGAGACCTCCTCCCCACACACACCATTTCCTAATGTCTCGGGGGGACAGTGTCCCTTCCTTCCTACCTTCCTCCCCCTGTAAAAATGCTATCTCATCACTCTTACCCTCCACACTGCAGCCTGAAAAAAATCTCTCTAAAACACAAATACCGTCCCACCTTCTCCTTACCTGACTCCTTCATTGCCTCCTCATTTCTGTCAGAAAAGTTAGGCATAATATGAGGTTGCCCTAAATCTGGGTCCTTTCAGTATTTCTGCCTCATTGCGCTCCTCTTGCACCCTCGTCCTTCATTTTCCCGCATCTATGCTCCAAATGTGTGAAATTGTTTGCAACATTCTTGGTGCTTGATGCTCTTTCCCATCTCTGGCTTTTTTGCATGTGCTCTTTGTCTGGGTGTTCTCTCTCATCCACCAGGAGAATCCTGTTCCCTTGTCTGCTCACTCTTTTTTGTGCTATCTAACCAGTGCCTGACTTTAGTCTGTCCTGACTATATGACTTGCAATTATTTGCTTACTTGGAGGAAACAGCAGTAGAGTGTAACGCTAAGAGCTCAGGCTCTGGATAGATTATATGCCTCAATATTTAGCAGCTGCAAGGTACTTGGACTCTCTGAATCTGTGTCTTCTTCTGTAAAATGAGCATAATAATAATAACAATAACAATAATATTTTCTGCAAGAGTTACTCTGATGGTTAAGATAATGCAAGTAAAGTACTAGCTAACCAGAGATGTAAACTATCACGATCATGGTTATGATTATGAATATTATTTTCATATCTCCCCTACCAGACTGAAGGGCAGATTCTTGAGGGCAGATGTCTTGTTTTATGCAACTTTGTATTCTCAGTTCTTAGCATAGTTCCAGGACTATAGGAGGTCCTCCAAATATTTTTGAATTAAATGCATTAGTCAGAAAAATGTTATGTTGTGCTCACTGAGCAATCAGTATAAGTAGGCAGGAAAATCTCACATATGTTTTAGGATTTCCAACTAACATATGTGAAAATTAAAGATTTTTTTCCCTTGAAGGATATGCTTCATTTATTCAGAAACTTCATTGATGTGAACCTGCTAGTTTCTCGATGGTGCCAGAGCGATGACCATATATCCTTTCACACTGGAGAGGACTGTGGAGACTGGGGAATGTGGGTGTGCAGTTAGCCCCACCAAGGCCATGTCCCAACTCTGCTACTTTTTAATTACAGGGCCTTGGAGTGGTGGCCTAAGCTTTGTGATCATCCATGTCCTTAGCTGTAGAGTGGTTGTCAATCTATCAACCTTGTTGGATTGTTTAAGATTAGAACTGGTGTGTTCTAATCCATAGCTCACCACAGTGGGTGCTCATTAAATGTTAATTATTTTACCTTGCATTGCCAGGTGAATTATTTCTTTAGTAAGCTTGTGAGTAACTTGGAGGTAGGGATTTTAGTTCTGCATAAATCAGGGATCTTTGGGTGGGCAAGGATGCTCATTCAATGAAGCTCAACTAGGGTTAGGGAAATCTTATCCAATTACAGAATCAATCTCTCTCTTACTCCTTGCACAGAGCCCACAGTGGCTCCTAAAATGGCACTCTTATCACCCAGCTGCGAACCACTACCTTCCTCTACTCCCCGTTGCTAACAGATTCAGTTGTTTGTCCCTCAGTGACAAATTTGGGGGAGAAAGAATCGAGTTGGGCTAAGCTCTGGCCAAGAGGTCCCTACATCTTAGCCAATCAACTTTATCAGAAGTCATGAAAGGCAAGGACCTACATCCAAGATTGTTCTATCCAGCAAAGCTTTCATTTAGAATGGAAGGGCAGATAAAGTGCTCTCAGATAAGGTCAAGTTAAAGGAGTCCATCATCACCAAGCCCTTATTGTATGAAATGTTAAAGGGATTTATCTAAGAAAAAGCAGATAAAAATATGAACAATAAAATGACAACAAACTCACAGTTATTAACAACCATACCTAAAACAAAAACAAACTAAGCAAACAATTAGAACAGTAACAGAATCACAGAAATGGAGATCACATGGAGGGTTATCAGCAGGGGAGTGGGAGGGGGAGAAAGGGGGAAAGGTACAGAGAATAAGTAGCATAAATGGTAGGCATAAAATAGATAGGGGGAGGTTAAGAATAGTAAAGGAAATGGAGAAGCCAAAGAACTTATATATATATGACCCATGGACATGAACTAAAGGGGGGGAATGTGGGTGGGAGGGGGTGTGCAGGGCAGAGGGGAATAACAGGGGGAAATGGGACAACTGTAATAGCATAATCAATAAAATATATTTAAAAAAAGAAGCGGGTCTGAGAGTGGTGGGAGAAGCGGGGTGGCAGAATGCGTCTGCCAAAGCCGAGGGTTACTCCAGGAAGAGAGTGTGGGTGCTTCTGGTACAGTGTCCTGCCCTCTTGGGCTTTGCCTCCTTTCACTGTTCAGTGAAAGAAAGAGGAACGAGGAGGGAAAGAGGAATGAGGAGGAAAAGATAAAAGTTTTTTGGCAAAGCAGAAATGGCTACTGTGTCAACTACTTTTACTTTTTTCTCTGGCTATTGCTCATGCTGTCGTCTTCCTTGTTCATTTAAATTTGTTTTGGTTTGTTTTTAACCCTTTTGTGGTGCCATCAGGAACATCTGCTCAGTTTTGACAGGATTCAAGGAAGTCCTGTCACTTGCCTCACTCCTCAATCCTGGTCTTCTCAGGGTCAATCCCCTGAGGGCAGCTGTTGAATAAATGCTCAGGAGGGGGCTTAGTTGATGAAGTAATTATGAAGAAAATGAAGTTACAGATGTTAGCAACATCTAAGACAATGAGGAGCCTCATTCCCTTCCTTTGCCCCTCTTCCCTCATTGCTGATGATATAAATTCACCTTCATGTGTCTGATGGCCCTGAATCTACATGAATGGCCCGTGGTCTGCAGCACACTCAGGTTAGGTGGCTGCTGTGAGAGCTGGGTCTCCAACTGGGAGCCTTGGAGGCCTGGGGTTAACATAAAGATGAGAGGAGGTGGAGTGCTGTCAGGAGTAAAGGGAGCTTTGTACTGGGCTATGAGATTGTTAAACGGGAAGGGCTGGGAGAGGGGCTGGTAGCAGTCCTTTGAGCAAAATGGGAAGATTCCACCTTAAAAACCCAACACTAATTCCGTTTTTCTGTTTGTTCACTTTCTCAGATGTCCCTGATCAGGGAGGATTTATGGTTTCCTTTTCCCTCTCCTCCCCTGCCTTCCCCTCTCTTTGCCTCCTCTCCCCTTCTCCTTCCTTCCTTCCTTCCTTCCGTCCTTCCTTCCTTCCTTCCTTCCTTCCTTCCTTCCTTCCTTCCTTCCTCCTCCTTCCTTCCTTCCTTCCTCTTTCTTTCTTTCTTTCTTTCTTTCTTTCTTTCTTTCTTTCTTTCTTTCTTTCTTTCTTTCTTTCTTTCTTTCTTTCTTTCTTTCTTTCTTTCTCCTTCCTTCCTTCCTTTTTTTTAGCCTTTCCCCCCAACATCAACCTGGTGTCACAGAGACTGAAAACCCTCAGTCCTAGAGTTGATGGAATCAGATCCAGCTGTGCCCATCAGTTGCTGGGCTGCTTTTCAGAGTAGTTTGGAAAGTTCCAGTAAAATCCCTGCCTTTGAACCAGAACTCCTCTGCACGTGGATCCTTTGTAGTGGAGACAAAGACCTTTGTTCTTGATAAAAAGTAGAGTAAACTCTCTTGTTAGGCCCTTCTCTCTGCTGAGAATTCCAAGTAATGTTTTTCATTCTTGAGTGCACGATGTTACTTTAATATCTGGCAGAACACAGATTGTAAACATGTCATTAGATGGAAAAGCTACCCTGAGATGGGGGCTGGAAGAGAATGGGCACTGAAGAAAAGAGGATTTTGGTTGGAAATGAGCTGCTGAATAATTTATCATGAATTGAAAATTCAATACCTGAAATGAGGCATGGTGAAGCTCAGGAACCCGAGGTAAACACTGCGAAGGCTAATTTTCGAGAGAACATTATCAAAAGGAATTGCTCTTTGGAAGGAGCAGGAGGCAGAAAGACCCTGACCAGGGGCTGGTATGGGGATAAGGGCACAGAAGGTGAAGTAGAATAGAGCTTGCCTTCAAGGCCACTGCATGTTAACTGGAAGTGAGGTGAGGCATGAAAGAAGTTGGGAAATTATTGAGAACAAAATGGGTGATGCTAAGCAGGAGTTCTAAAAAGATCTGAGCAGTGGGCACAGGAAAGCTTCCTGGAGGAGGGAAGACTCAGGCCTCAGGGAGCATTTGATGAAGAGAGAGGAGGTAATGGGAATTTTTATTAGTCAAGCTGTTCAGGTGCATCAGAGAGAAGCTGAAGAGGCTGGTGGTGGTGCAGATTGAAGAATACCATGCAGAAGAATGGACATGTATTCAAGTTTGAAATGGGAGCTCCTGAAGATTTTGGGGGGGGGAATAGAAAATTGACATTTATTCATTCAACAAATATTCAGCATATAACAATAGCTAGCTCTGCTTCAGATTTGTGTTCAGTGCTGCCTGTGTTGTGATGAGCAAAAGACAGGCATGACTCCTGACCTCACATGATTTGCATCTTGGTGAGGAAGACAGAGAACCAAAAAACAGCAATCACGTTTATTGTGCTAACTGTTCTATGTACCATTTCAGTCTTCACTGTGAGGTTAAGAGGTAGGTGAGATAATTATCTCCATTTTACAGGTAAAGCAATGAAGGCTTAGAGAAGTTAAGTAATTTGCCCAAAGCAACACAGCTAGGATATGGTGGAGCTACAAATCTTTTGTGCTGTTAGTCAGTGATGATTTGGGGCTCAATGTTTGAATGGGGAGGTAGATGAAACCATGGGTTGACGTTGGATACAGGACTTTGTTTAGGGGGTCAGGGAGGCTTTCTAAAGGAGGAGTGGAGATGAGACCTGTAACATGAACTAGGGCGATGAGATGAAGTGGTGAAGGAGGAAGGCGGGAGGGGACAGATCTGGCAGAACTCTGAATGCTTGGCAGGGAAACTAGACTTCATGCTGAGGTCAATGAGAAGCCACTGAAGGGTTAGCTAAGAGGGGAGGGATGTGTGTGACAGAATCAATTCCGCATTTTTAGAAGATCACTCTGGCTGCCTTGTGGGCAATTGATTAGAGGGGCCAGGAATGCAAGCAGCTGGAACAGTGAGGAAGTTGAGAGGCAAGAAATAAGTGAACCAATAAATATGTCAAACCCTTGAATACTTTATTCATAGGAGAGTCTCTCAGCCTGTCTCTCAAAGCCTTTTCCCCCTCATTTACATCCAATTCTAATAATTTAGCTGTTCATTTTCCCAATTGATAGCAGATTAAGGGAAACAATTTAAGAAAGAATTTGGTAGTGCAGTGGGTAAAAAACACTAGAAATTGTGAAAAGTGACCGTTTGATTCCTAGGAAAAGACACAGGTTAAAAATATTAAGCAAACCTAAATTGCTCAGCATGTTGGTATTATTTAATGGAAAGACAACCCTACTACACCAATGTCATCCTCATATTTTAACCAAGTATTTGATAACCTTAATGATTAATTTGAGCCAACAACAAAGTGTGATCTGGAATAGCCTCTCTTTAATAAGTCGGGGTAGTGGGGAAAGGAAGCCTCCCAAAAACCCTTGCAAGCTGTTGGTGGAACATCCCAAGACAGCGGCAAAGCGTGGAGCTGCTGTTCCAGCTCCGGTTTGCGCAGTCAGCTCTCTGTCTCCCGCCGTGGAAGGTGTCCATCCTAGCATTGCTGGAGTGGAGGGGCTGGGGATCGGTCAAAGCCTCCCGCCTCTCATCAGTGAACCTGGAACATGCGCTGAGGCAGGATGACAAAGCAGCCATGACGGCCGTGGGCCTCCTCTGTCAGAAGCTCGGCGAGAACATTTTCTACACTGCTGCATCATTTGAGGGAGTTACAAAAGGTTGCAGCTGCCAGGGAGCCGATTCAGAGAACCACAGATGTACATGACCCCTCAGTGCTTGGACTCTCGGATTTGACCAGCGTGGGCCTGGCCCTGGCCCCACCCGCCTCACTGCGCCTTGGTGGGCGGGGGCCTAGAGAAAGTGTGGGAATCCTCCGGTCCTGCACGGGCTTAGATTCGCTGTTCTCCAGCCTTTGGACTGATGCGCCCAGCGCCACGGAGCTCAGCCATTCAGGCATAACACACCATCACACGGATCACACGCCCCCTTGCACAGTTGGCAGTGTCAGAAGTAGGGCCCCCGGAGCTGGGTAGATAGAAGACTCCTGCACCACTTCTATTTCAGGTGACTTATTGTGTGCTTGTTAGCATAAGAGACTTTAAAAAATGTTATTTGTGGAATATCTAGGCGGCTGCAGTAGGAAAAAAAATTACTGTCTGAAGACTCGGGGGGCTGCTCAGGCCTCCATTCTGTAAAGTCTTAGATCTTCTCTTGCCTCCTCCACTGAGTTACTGGAGGTAGTCCGGTTCCATCTGGGAGGCCCACTAGGATAAAAATCTTCAGTAGGAGATAGCTGGGTGGGTCTGAGAGGCGAGCCTGGACCTCAACTTTTTGCTCAGTTACGTTCTGGCTGGGAGCTATTGAATGTAACCGTCGGCATTAGGACTGCTGGAGCTGTGATGTCTGTTGCACACCTTTTACTAGCTTGAGTTTTAGGCATATGCAACTTTTTAATTGTTTCCAAATTGTTTTTAGGAGAGTAGAAAAGCAATTGACTTTTATTGATTGATTTTTTAATATCTAGCAACTTGTTAAAGGATCTTATTAATTATAATAAACTGGCATTTATTTGGAGTTCTTTATGTATGTAATCACCTCAGAGCAGTGGCAGTTTGATTTTATCTTTTTGGAAAGAAAAAAAGGATATTTTAGAAAGATTCTTTTCCAAATGGATTCAAATATAGGGGAACAAATAAATCAAGTTTAAATTATCTGCATATTCTTATATGTCAGATTTATTGTTCTCTGACACTGTCAAATGATACATAATTTATATTATTCATTAATCTATTAAGTATTTAGTACCATGATAGACTTTGGGAATATTATTATGAGTAAAATTGAGAGCATTTCTGCCCTTCTGAAGCTAATAGACTAAGGTTGTTTACTAGTTAATGGTCCAGGTGAGACATGAAGACAGTTTCGTTAAGATCATGGTGGAAGACATGGAGTGTTGTGCAGGGCTTTGTAACATAATAGTTAAGACCAACCCCACTTGGTCACGGATTGGGAATGAAGAGCGAAGGAGAGGGTGTCTGGTTTGTATGATTGAATGGATGTTATCATTCACTGAGATGAGGAACACTGAAAGAGCACTAGATTTGGGAAGGTAGGCGGGAGGGGATGCTCTTGAGTTTGGTTTTGCCATTTTGGTCTTGAGATGCTTATGAGTCATGTAAGGGGGGATGTTAGCAGGCAATTGTCTATACTGCTCTGGAGCTTGGAGGAGAGACCTGGCTGGAGTCCTCTGCCTATGGAGAGTAATTGATGGTTTGGTAATTGATGAAGTTGGCTAAGCTGGAGAGAACAGTGGAAGAAGAGAGAGGCTTGGATGGAATCTAGAGGAGCTACAACATTTAATGGTCAGGTAAAAAAGAGAGAGGTTGGCAGTGGGGAGAGGCAAGAGGAAGTCTAGGAGAGTGCATTGTCCTAGAAGCTAAAGAAATGGCATGTTGAAGAAAGGAGAAATTTAACAGTGTCAAAAGTTACTGAAAAGTAAGGTGAGGACTGAGAAACGAATGCTGTTGGATTTAACCACATTGTAACTGTTGGTAACATTATTAAGAGCTATTTTGAAGGTGATTATTATAGTAGAAGACAGAGTATGAAGTGAGATTTTTGAAAATTTATTGGAAAAAA
This sequence comes from Anoura caudifer, assembly GCA_004027475.1. Classification (NCBI taxonomy): domain Eukaryota; kingdom Metazoa; phylum Chordata; class Mammalia; order Chiroptera; family Phyllostomidae; genus Anoura; species Anoura caudifer. Next base: position 38,388 of record PVKU01000820.1, on the reverse strand, counting down.
ACTGAATTTGCACTGTTGTGTTTTGATATCAGAATACATTGCAAATAAGAATGTTACCTGTTAAGGCTTACAGAAATAAGCTTTATGAATGAGCACAACCTTAAATTACTGGACCTACCCCTTCAACATCATAGTCATCCACAATGAAGTTAGGGTGGGTTGCCAAGGAATTTGCTTTGTCTGTCAAACTACTCGGGAACCCTGGGGTCCTAAGCACTTTATTCTGGATTCTGTCAGCTCCTTCATCATACTGGCAAATGCCTGGATAAGGAGGCCCACACACAGTGGAGAATTACTAGCAAATATGTAGACATTCTTTGGGTTTGGACTCTGTCAGAGAGTAATTGCATTAGTATCTGCAAACACACCCTGCCACATCAACCGATCCATTGGCACCTGCTGAGGCTGTTTTATCTGGGATCATCCATTTGAGTACTGTGTACTTTTGTACACCTGCATGCGTCTTGGAACTAAGTTCAGAGAAGTCCTTGGATGACAAATTACACGGTTCTCTGTGGAGGGCCTCTGGGCCTGCTGCAAATGCAAGCTGTCCCCATCTCTGGTCTCTGGCTCTGTCACGGGAAGCAGATTGTTGACTGTCTCCCAGCTGCTTCTTGCCATGTGCAATTTGTGCTTTCTACAGAAATAATTCTGTCCTGTACCAGCCAGTCACCTCGCTGCTGTGAGAAGGTTGTGTGTTTGCTGAATATTTTATTTACCATCTGGCTGGCAGCACAGTACAGAACATACTTAAGGGCCAACAATGCCCCAGCCCATCGTATACCCATCCGGAAAAGGCTGCTGCTTCTCCTGGCTGGTGGGCACCAGAAATCCCTCATGCGGGTCCTCTGCTCCCTCTGAGGTTTTGGAAAGGAGGGTTCTGTGCGGTGAAGCAGCTGAAGGAGCTTTCTGTCCTTCTACCCAGGCATTAGGGTAGTTTCCAGCATTTTCCTGAGAAGAGGGGCATTTAGCTATCCCAGATCCTCTTCTTCCTGTGTTCCTAAAGCCTGCAGAAGTTTCCAGGGAAATACCTTTTATGGGTACGAGGGAACTTGTGACTGTACTTCTGCTACCAGTGGGGGCTCCATAAATGACTTCCCTTTCCTCCACTTTACCAACCAGGTTCTCTTTGTTGGAAAGGGGGAATTTAGTAGCCTTTTTCTTGCTCAGGGGTCAATATCCTGTGAGGGTTTGTAAGCAGTTCTGTTTTCAGCAATCCTCTTTATGGATGCAAATACTCGAAGAGGTCTCTCTCTTTTGAGACTTAATCAGCCAGTGATTCCTTCACTGAAGTTAGGTATCCCTTAACAGATACCCAGGAGGGATGTGGTTTATGGAAAGAGTTCAAGACTTGGAGTCAGAAACCCTCTACCACTTTTACTTATTAATGTTTGACCTTAAATACAGTTTCCTCATCTGTAAAATGCTCAACCAAAGGAATCACTTTTTAAATTAAAAAAAATTCCAACTTTTCAGAAGTTATTACATTAAGAAAGATTCATTATTCAGATATTACAGATGAACCTGGAAAGAAGCTCAGAAGTTGGCCACTACCCTTAATTATAGATCTTTTCCCAAAGAAAGCTGATGGTTAACAGTTTCATTTGTATTGCTTCTCGGAATTTTTTGGGTATGTAACTAACCTGGGAATTTTGTTAAACGGCAGGTTCTGATTCAGTACATGCGTGATGGGCATGATATTCTGCAGCTTTAATGAGCCCTCTTCTGATGCTGATGTTACTGGTACATGGACCACAGTTTGAGTGCAAGGTCACAGACTATGTGCATTTTTAATTTTATCATCAATGCCAAACTGCATTTCAAAGTGATCGTACCAATGACACTTTCATCTGCAGGATATATGAGTACTTATTTCTCTTACATGCTCTCTAATACTTGAAATACTTGAAAATTATCACATTAAATTTGTCAATCTGATAAAGTGAGATATGGTGTCTCTATTTTAAAAATGTATTTCCTTGAGTTTTAACAAGTTTAAGCATCCATTCATCTATTTATTGGGTATTTATGCTTTCTCTTTTGGTAATTGCTTGTTCCTATTCTTGCCTCACTTTTCCTTTTGGGTATCTTTGCCTCTGTGTTTTATTGGCTTATATGAACTTTTTATATAGTCTGGATATCAATCCTTGGTCTATGAAATATCTTACAAATATTTTCCTCTAGGTCTAAAGAACAAATTCCCACTCAGCAGAGTTGTCTAGTCATTGAATGGAAGCAGAGTCATTCAAAATTTACATAACTCCTCGTTGGGAAGGAACTTGATGCCTCTATTAACTGCTGATGCCTCTCTCTCTTTTAAATTAATGCAATGTATCAAGTGAGAGCGTATCTGACTGGATTGCAGTTGTTTATTTGTTGGCCTCCTCCACTAACCAGCAATCTCCTGGAGAACACGGTGCAGGTCCCTGAGTCATCTCTGCATCCTCAGTACCTAGCATTGGGGCTAGCACAGAGCAGGCACTCAGAAATATTTAGTGGATGAATAAATGGACAGATGGCTAAATGGGTCTAGTTGCAGGATTCCTGTCAGGATCTGCCCTGCAATTCCGCTAGGAGTTGCCTTGGGCCCTTCAATAAGGTGAAAGGAGAGGAGCCAAGAATTTGATTTTTAGATTCTTTGCTCCTAGTTAGGGTAAAATTTTCTCTGAGTGGCTTGTCTTTTCTCCATTTGTTTACCTTTCAGATACTTTGGTGCTCAGAGATAGTAATAATAACAATAGCCAATACTTATATAGTGCCTTTAATGCACATTATATGCATGAATTCATCTAATTCTAAAAATGTTTCCATACAATAAATATTATTATTATTATCCTCATTTTATGGATGAATGAACCAAGGCACAGATTGGTTAAGTAACTTGCTCACGGTCATGCATCTAGTAAATGGCAGAACTGAAATATGAACCCAGCTGTTTGTGCTCAAGAGACAATATATGAAAAATACTGGGCCTGACATGAGGTAGGTAGTAAACAAATATTCCTCTCTCTGTTCCCCTTCCTCCCCGAGAAGTGTACCTTTTCTGTCAATGACCTCTCAGTCCTGTGGCTTGGAAGAATCCAGTCTCGGACCTATTGTTCTCTTATCTCCTTTGTCTCTGAACCGTAAATCCATTCTTGCAGGAAGCCCTAACAATCCCTTTTGTTCTAGGGACCTAGAAACCCCACTTCCCATGCAGCCAGATCAGGGATTGAGGCTTTCCACAGTCAGGGCCCATTTTTGTCCTATAGCTCCTAAATTCCAGCCGGTACCTCTCTGGACCCAAGGTTCTGCATAGTGCTGCCATCTGGTGGATGTAGATGGCCACTAATATCACTCTCTGGTAAGTGAACCCCTACTGTTGGCAGAGATTGGTCCACTGTTCCCTTTTTAACCCCCAGGCCACTTAGAATGTATTCAGCTAGTAGTTCAACTCCAGTAATGACTGGCTTTTCCAATCCTGGTATCAAAGATATTCCAAATGAAGGCTTAGTATTTGTGGGATGACAGTGCGGCTGTCCTTAGGGTGAGAAGTCTTACTTAGCTCCCCCTCAAATCACGTGAAGAGGGCAGCTGCTTACCCAGGATAAAAGATGTGTGAAATCCAGAGGCTGTGCTGGGAAGACCCTATCAGGGATCTCCAGCCGCTTTTGTGGATTCCTCAAGGTGCTTACTTTCCTCTTGCAGCAGGAGCGGAAGGAGACCCAGACTTAAATGCTAGCATAAATTTAAAGAAATACATTGTTCTCGGTTCTGTGCGAGGTCTGCTCACATCCATTACCTGATTAACTTCACAGTGATCTCCTGAGGCAGGATTTATTTAAAATAAAGGTGAGGGGACACTTAGGAGTTAGATAAATGACCTAACTTGAGAATCAGAAACATCCTTCTACTTCAAGGATGATTTTTAGCTGCTTTCCAAGCTCAGAAAGGAGGTTGGTCTTGAGACTATGAGACTTAGGTTATATCCATATCTCTGCAGTACACTGGGCAAGGCCCAGGGCAACTGGTCATTAGACGAAACCTCAAGGACTCAATAACTGTTTGTTGGATTGGATGTAATTGAATCGATGGGCAAAGATATGAATCTCGACTCAGGTGTTGTTTACAGGAGGAATTACAAGGGGGTTACCTCTTTTCCGGCCTGTGACTGTAAAACCTTTGTGGGTAAAGTGCTTGTGCTCCCTCCAAATGTATGTACTGACAGCAACAGTCCCTGAAAACCAGCTTTCCATTTTGAACATCCTGTCAACCTACGCAGGTCACTGCACTGCTGGTGGTGAAGACACACATCATGAATAGAAAACCAACGTGGGGGAGCACTAAATTAGGCGAGCTGAGAACCTCACTGCCTATGGCTTTAGTTCCTGTTAGCTTGCGTTAGACAGAGAGAGCTCTGATACTAACTGGTGGAGAAACCAAATGTTGCTGCACAGCAGGCTGTGGTGCGTGGAGTTGAGCTCTGGCCTGGGACAGAGGCACCCTATCCTGGAAAGGAACTCATCTGATCCTGAGCACCCACTAGGTGTTCTGGACCAATCAAAGCCCTTTCCGGTGCATTCTCTCATCTAGTCTTCACAACTAGTCCCTTCAGAAAATCTTGTTTACACTTGACATATGGAGAAATTGAGCCCCAGTGACTTTTTGAAACTTGTCCAAGCTCCCATAACTAATAAGTGGTGTATCCAGGATTAGATTTCTGGAGTCTGGCTCCACCTCTAGTGAGTATTCTTTGAGCTCATCAACTCGACCCTGTGACCTTTCAGAGAAGAGAGCCAGTTCTGCATTCTTTTTTGTTGCATTCATCACCAATTATCTCAGAGGGCACACAAAAATTTGCGGGCAAAAATTTAAGGGCACACAATCCACTGTACTGTCTCCTTGAACCTTATTTTTAAACTTGGGGCATTTCCCCCCATTAAGAATGTGAAAAACGAGTACCGCCCTTCTGCGTCTAGGCCTGTGGTGGTTTAGGAAGATGCCGGGAGTAGCCGAACTTCCAGGGCTCCTCCTAGGAGGGTGTAGACTAGAAGGAAGAATTAGACTTTTGTCATTAGCTGTACTCAAGGCCATAGCTTGTAAATCTAGCCAGCTAGAGGAAAGTCCAGGCCCTGTATTTGTAAGCTGGTTAGACTTCCAGAGGAGAAGAAAGGGAGAATTAAGTTTTATTCCCTTGTTGGTAGAGATTTCTATACCTTGATTTTTTTTCACAAATAGTATGTTCTTTTTCTCTTGCTTATTGACACATGCCTACTATCCTTTTCTGCTCTCCCCCAACCCACACCTGTTGTTCTGCCTTCCAGCTGTGGGTAAAGAGAAATCTTCCAGGATCCCTAGTTGGCATCCATTTCCACAGCATCTTTTGGGGGCTTTTGTAAGCAAAGCATTAGTTGAAGGGCCCTGGGCTGATGGCTATAAAATGCCCCTTCTGTGATTCTGTGCTCTCTCTCTTTTGTGGGGCGAGTCCTTTGAGTCCAGAAGCTGTCACCGGAGGGAGCCCCCGTGAGTACTAGCACCAAGGGAGGTGGAAGTGCTGGTGCGCAAGGTGGGCATGCAGCAGGCTGCCGCCCTGACTCTTCAGGCCGGGGGAATGCATGCCACAGAGAAGAATGAATAAATATGTGTTTTAAAAAGTCTTTGTTTAAAGAAATTCTATTCAGGTACCGAGAAGAAGTGAGTTCAGCCAAAGGGGATGCTATGACTATTTGCTCTAATAACAAACAAAATAGTGTCAATCATCAGAGTCCAGCCTTGCCACTTTGCTGATAGTCATGGTTCTAACTCCAATCACACACACACACAAAATGCCTAGGGATCCTACTGTGCGCAGAGAGCTTAACCCCCTTCCCCCTTCCCCAGGGGTAATTCTATGCAGGGTTTTCTTATGCTGAGATGAGCCTGGTCCCCCACGAATGACAACCAGGGTTTTAGGACACAGCTTTGTCCTGGGAATGCACAGACTTAAAAAAAAAAAAAAAATCTAGATTCAGGGCAAGAATCTTCGAGGGAGATGGTGGTGGTCCAACATCTAGGAATCCTAGATTCCTAGGAGGGTTGGCTCCTTTGACAGTTGCCAAATTTGGAGACATCCAGGGGGCCAGTGGGCAGGGTGGAGGTCGAAGTGAGGTCAAGGAAGAAGTGAATGCCCACAGGCCTTGAGCAAGGGTAAGATAGGGCAGCCCATGCTTCCCTGGTCTCTCTGTCTCCTGGCAGCCAGAAAAAACAGTTCAGCAATCAGCTGGTGGGACCAGCGAGAGAAGCCTCAAGGCCAGGGCCAGACCCCCCAAAGACCGGAGGTTCCTATGCAAGAGTAAACGGTGGAATTTCCCTAGAGGTACAATTGTCTGACCAAGAGTGGGAACTGGCCGTGTGTCCTCTTCCGGAGCTTTGAGTATGGGGCCAAAAGAAGAGGCACCGGCGAGGGTGTAGACTCAGGCGCGTCCCTGGAGGGCGGGAGCCAAGCGCAGCCAGCAGGTGGGGCCTGGGGGCTGGACTCCGCCTCCTGCCCCTGCGCCCTCCGCGCTGGTCCTGCCGCCCAGCACCGGCCCCTCTCCCAAGTCGGAGTGCGATTGGTGGCGGCGCTTGTCGCTCGGAGGGGGCCGGGCCGCTCGGTTCCGCGGCTCTCGCTGCCTCTGCTGCTGCGGTCCTTCTAGCAGTGCGGGCCGGTTGTACCGCCAAGGCAACCGGCAGCTGGCTATGGGAAGTGGCGTGGTCGCGGACCTAGGCTGTGGCAAAGTTTCCCAGATGCATGTATCGGGGCTCGCGGCTGCTGGCCACTGGTGACTGCTAGGAGAAGGGCTCGGGGATTTTTAATTTGGAAAAAAAATCCACCTCATAATCCTTTGTCAAGCTCTCTCCGGGCGGCCAACGGCGGGAGCTCCAAACTTGGGCACGGCGGCTCCACAGTCAGTGGACATAGCTTTGGAGAACCTCGGGACTCAGGTGCTGCGGTGCCCAGCTACCCAGGGCAGGCTAGGAGGTGTAAGCGCGGTTAGTCCAGGGCGCGCGCGGTGAGGAGGGGCCCCGGGAGCTCTATATGGAGGAGGGAGCCCATAATGGTGTGCACCAGGAAGACCAAAACTTTGGTGTCCACTTGCGTGATCCTGAGTGGCATGACCAACATAATATGTCTGCTCTATGTGGGCTGGGTCACCAACTACATCGCCAGCGTGTATGTACGGGGGCAGGAGCCGGTGCCGGACAAGAAGGTGGAGGAAGACAAAGGGGACACCCTGAAAATTATTGAACGGCTGGACCACCTGGAGAATGTCATCAAGCAGCATATCCAAGGTATACGGGCGTCCCGGGAAACTTGGGCAGCCCAGGAGGCCCGGGAATGCTTAGCATAGCTCAGGGTGCGTTGGGGGCTGGTTCATATCCAACTAGCGACTGCGGGGCCACAGATGCTTTGGGGGCTGTGTGCATGCTATTGCCTGAGTGCGGGACCCTCATGTCTGCGGTCGTGCGCGCTTCTCCAGGGCACACGTGTGTGCAGCTCACTGGCAGTGTGGGGGCGCGCTGCGCACGTGTCCAAATGTGCGTGTGACTCCGGGGTGGTTGCTCGCGAGCTCTCGGAATTGCACACAGGTCTGACCTCAGTGTGTGTACGTGTGAATGCCTGTGTGTACAAGAGAGCGCACGCGGGGTATCGATCTCCTTTGGCCACTGTAGGGGCCCACGGTGAGATGCCTGTGCGGCCCCAGACATTGGAATTTAGAACCCACAAGCTGCGGGACTAGCTGGAGCTAGGAGGATTGTGTAGCCCCAGCCCCAGCCCCAGCCCAAGTCCCAGCGTGCTTGGTCACTAGGAGGAAATGCAGAGGAATCTGTGGCTAGGGTTGCCGCTTGTCTTCACCCCCACCACAGCCGTGGGCTCTAAGACCCTCTCCAGAAGCAGGTGCGGACGTGGAGAAGAAACATCGGAGCCTGGAGCTCTGTGCATTGCGGTGGCGCCTCCGCACAGGACCCGGAGAACCCGCCCTGGGCTGCGCCTTCCTCACAGAGCCGCTGGCAGCTGGGTGAAGGCTGTTCCTCTTTGTAGCTCCACTCCCGGGTCCAGGGAGTGGCTGGGGTGGAGCAGATACACCCGCTCCCAATGAGTCTGGAGTCTAAAGCTGTGCTGGGAGGTTGCGCTCCAGCCCACGGTGGGGGCCAAGGGGAGGGTGGGGTAACCCCCACAGAGGTGACCCATCCAAGGAGCTGTCAGAGGCCAGGGATGGAGAACCCGCGGCACTCCCAGTGCCAGCCGCTCATACACATGCAGGTCTCTCACATTCACACTTACCTTTTCTTCGCTGCTCACTCCCCCTGCTTTCTACCAAGCTTGTGAGCTGCTTAAGGGCAGGTCCAGCTGAGCCTCGTTCATCTGTAAATCTGACAGGCCCAGGAGGTTTTGGTTCCAGCACCCCGAAGGAGCACTCTCTTTTGATTACACGTGGGTGTCTAGATCCAACTCTTGCACCTGCTGCTCCTGCCAGGGTGGGGACAGCTGCTCTGTCCACATTTGGTGTTTCCTCGCTTGTCCAGGAGAGTTCCTCCCCAAGGGAGGTTCAGGTGAGTGCAGGAGAGGTGTACATATCCATTACTTCCTGACTGATGACTTCAGAACAAGTTCATGGCTCTGACACCTGCCCAGGAAAGGAGACTGTTGACAGCTTTTCCTTCATACCTGCCTCTGCCTCTCAGCCTGGCACTGGGCTGGCAGAACAATTGATCTTTCTGATGGTGCCTGTTGCTGCTCCTGTTTCCTTGTCCTTTTCCATCCCATGGGTCTGGATTGACAAGTCATCAGCAATAGCAGTACAGCGTTTGCCCCGGGATGATTCAGAATGTTCCCAGGGAGAGACAAGGCCGTTCCTTACTTTGACATTTCCAGTTTGCCACAGATTTTGAGAGATTTTGATTCACAGAGTCTGTGTGTGTATGAATATGTTCCTGGAAAATGATTCTCTGTGCTTCCCAGGCTGGTCAGGAGGAAGTGAGCCAGGTACTACTTTGAAAAAGCAGGGAGGAGACCCCATCACATGGTGTAAGGCTCGACATGAAAATGAATGCAATGTTGAAGTTGAAAGGAGACTTTGTGGTTTTTTTTCTCCCAGGAAACCTTATAACTTTGTATTGTTTGGAATTTTCAATCATACTCACACACCTGAAAACAATGAGAGGGGTGGAACAAGGAGGAGCAGAATCCTTAAAATATGTGTTGGTACAGTTCTCTTGTATGCATGAGATGACTGTATTATGACTCCTGTGGATATTCAGAGATGACCAGATTCTCAGGACAGAAAGCCACAACCCATGTGGGGATGGGAAGGGTTGGTGACGGGGAGAAGACTGGACTTGAGGCAGGTGGAGGGCAGAGGTCACATGGTTGGTTGTGCCATGGTGGTATAGTGACGACTGGTGACAACTCCCTTGGTGGTGCCAGAGCTGTGCCTGAGCTGGGGTTTAGGGAAATTTAGTGATTTACCTTATTTAGGTTAGGGTCCTGCAAAGCTTCAGACGGGCCAAGTGCATCTCTCTGAAGTCAGAGGATGGGAAAGCACAAGATTAGACTCTTACACTCAATGATACGGGCCGTTGATGTGTATTCCACTGTTAGGTTTCCTGTGGTCAGTAGAGACTTTTGAGCAATCCAGTTTACTTTGCTGAGTTAGGGGGGATAAAGGATAATAATAATAGTAATAGCTAAATATTACACAGCACCTATTATATGCCAGAATACTATTCTAAGTACATTATGTATATCAACTTCTTTAATCTCCACACTCATATGAGATACGTAATAGTAACTTCATTTTACAGATGGAAAGGTTATATGACTTGTTGAAGGTCACACCATTGGCGTGTGGTAGCGGATTTAAACCCAGCTACTGTGGCTTTAGAATCTGTGTTCTTAATCTCATACTCTACTGTCTCCTGAGAGGGCCAGTGGGTCAAGGGGAAACAGTGTTTCCCTAGAGTCCTTGATGGAATTTGATATCAGAATTAGAGACCCCAGAGGGTGGTCCAGGAGTGATGGCATCATAGCCGTACAGCTTGGAGACTTCCTAAATAAACTCAGGAAGCTCTGGTGTTTGTTGTTGTTGTTGTTGTTTGTTTGTTGGTTTGTATTCTGTTTCATGCTGAGAGGCAGAGGTTACATTCACTTAAAAAGTGTTTGTGGAACAGCCAGGACAGTTCCTGGCATTCACAGAGTAGGTATTGGATGGACAAGTGGATGAATGGATGAGTACATAGTGCAGATGCCCAGTGCACCGGTTAGTCATTAATGAAAACATTTCCATTCTTAAATGAATGTGTTTTGCTTTGGAGCCTTGCTCAGGCTCCTCTTTGCTTTGGAAGGAAAGTTGTCCCGGAACTTGCAAATGTCACAAAATGTTCTGCAAGATGTTCCATAGGACTTGCAATTAGAAGAGGCTTTGGAGCATCACCCTAGAGGTCTGCTGTAGTCATGACTGAAAAGTTTATTTTCCTCATGGGGGTTGCAGTGGTATTTCATTTTAATTTGTTTTCTGATTGAATGATTTAATTAGATAGTGTTTGGGATTCTCTTGAGAGTGTGAATTGTAGTTTTGAGAGTTTTGTTTTTAGCCAAATAGATGGTAAATGAGAGGGTGAATAAATCCAGATCGAAAAAATAGCATCCTGATAGCTTGGAAACACAAAATAACTATTAGAACAGGTTTGATCTTAGGAGGAGAAAGGTCAGGTTGCTTGAGCTGTTGAGGTGGGTTAAGTAAAGTTGTGCTGAAGTCGGCCTGAGTGTCGGAGGACTTAGGGCATGGAAATGTTGACTCGCTTATTATGGGAGTCCTAAAACAGCATTCTCCTTTTGTTGATTAGCATCTTTTTGGATATGTAAATGAATGTGCTCATATGAAAGAAAATATTTTCAAATGTATAAAAATGCCTCTAATTTATTTGACCTTAATACAACTACTTGCATTTGGAGCATTCCCTTCCAGCTTTGTCCCTCTGTCTCCACATTTAAAAACAACGGTGTAGTCATGTTTTACATGCAATTTTTTATTCCTTTTTTTAAATTCACTTTTGTTAGTAGCATTTTTTTTCATGTTTGCTACATGGTTGATTGATTCAGTCCTCATTTATTGGAGTCTTAATGTGCCGGGAACAACACTGGGTTGGTAACTTTGGATACAGAAGTGAATTGAGACACTTTTGGTCCCTATCATAGTAATAGATTTGTTTTTCAAGAACAGTATAATCCCTCGTATTCAACAGAGTTAGGGTTTGTTAGTCAGTGAATGGAAAACATTGGTTGAAGTGGAGAATAAAACAAGACATTACATACATGTATTAAATATTTTGTTTTACTTGTATTCAGTAGGTACAATCATTGATCAGCCTTTCCATGTAAGGCCAAGCCTGCTTTCTGATCCTATTCCTTGTCTAAATACTCCCATGATGTGCTGTTTACAAAGTCTGAGTTTTTATTTTTATTTTTTTTAATTCATTGAGAGCTTAAAGATGCTTATGAAGCAATCTCAGTGTAGTAGGTTAAATTTTTATGATTTCTCTCTGGTATTCTGCAGTCATTTTGCTCACATATAATTTGACTGCTATTTAAGTGACTAGCTTTATAAAGCCTTTCCAAGTATTTAAATTAATTTTCTTAGAAATAACAACTCTCATCTTTTTAGTCATATTCCATTGGTTCATGTAATACATAATGAAATTATGCTGTTGCAATGACAAGTACCAGGGGTATAAACACATTTGGGAACAAACCCCCGGGACAACAGCACACAACTCAGTTGCCAGCAGGAGATCGGAGTGGGGGGTGGGAGAGGAAAGCTGACAGAGGGACGAAGGAATCCTGGGCTTGCTTCACAGGGGGAGTGAAAGTGTGGTTCATCTGGGGAAGTGATTCAGTGGAGGGTTTTTAAAGAGAACTTTCAGTGTATTTTTAATGACTGCATAATATTCCCCCATCAGTATACCATTGTAGGTGTAACCACTTCCCTATCCTTGAGCACTTGATTTTCTGTCATAAATAATGCAGAAATAAACATCTTCATCTCACTCTTCTCTTCATTTGAATTACTTTGAAGAGTGTATTTCCAGAAGTGGGATTACTACTGACTCAAAAAATATGAACATTTTTGTGAAAGATTGTTTTTCAAAAGCCTTTCCACACAGCTGCCAGCAATGTATTATTGTACCGGCTTCATGGAGCCTGGCCAGCGTTGGGTGTGATCATTCAACATTTTCTGGGCAAATATAATCTCTGTCAAATGTTCTATTTTTTTTTTTTATTTCTACTCCTTGGATTACTATAGAACACAATATCCTCCCCTGCCCCCATGTTTGACTGCACCTGGCACTGGTGTCCTTTTGTCACATTTTCTCTTGGGCCATCCATGTTTGTGATTTGTGTTTTGGATAGTCGTATTCTATTTCGATATATCATAAATTAATATCGCCTATATTCTCTAATATAATATGCAATTTTGCTTTACATAGATACCTTAGGGCAGGGGTTTTCCAACTCTGTCCATGGGAGCCCCAGGCTTCTAGAAGGTTTGATCTGGCCCTAAGGAGTGAAAGGGTGCACTTCTCCTGGGCCTCTCTGGTGCCGCGGTCTTCCCTCATTGCAGCCAATGCAGCTCCTCTCTCATCTGTCTTACATTTGGTGTTGAGTGAAATATTTCATTTGTAGAAAGGCTCTGTTTTTTTTAAAGAGTTTGAAATTGTGTTTTTCAAACAGGAAAGATCAGACTGTTACATCTTTGCAAGGGATGATAGCAGCATAGAGAATTCAGAAAAGTAAGCAAATCTAAAAGGAAATTGAATTCCTGGGTGGTGTTCTCATAACAGCTCTTTCCCCTCCTGAATACTGTGATTAATAATGCATTACAATTATGACTAATTTCTAAATCCATTATCTTACTTCGTTGAGTCAAGATTATCCCAACAATGGGAGAAATGGATTATTAACTGCTTTTTGTTTCCTAAAAGTTTATTAGGCATATTATGTGCATATTAATGTATATCAGCTCAGTAACAGGAGGTTGGTCATGCTAATTGCAGGCCAGATATGGTCCTTAAAAATCAGAAGATGTTCTAGATCAGGAGGTTGGGAGATATTTTTGCTCCCTAAAGCTTTTAGATGTTACCTAGAATTGGCTGGTGTCCTCATCTGATCTCTGACTTGGCAAGGTTGTGAAGAAGAGGATGTGATGTTTGCTGAACGCTCGCAGTTTACTTGAAGAAAGGGTGTCACTTAAATGATAAGGCTATATGTCCTTCAGAATGAACTGTGGCATGTGAAATTATATGAGTAACAGTGATTGATATTTTGAGAGAGTTCAATAGCAGGATGTACAAGTTGAGCCCAATTACCTTTATTAATAGCTCAGGACCACATCTTTATGAACTAGAAAAACCTTGCCAAAGAATACAACTTTTTCCCATGGCCAAAGAATTTTTATTTTTATCCAGAAGCATGTAGGCTGTAAAATAAATGAGTTCCACATTCTTTCCCACTCACTTGACATAAATTGCTGTTTGCCCTTGATAAGTAGGTTGATGTAGAATCTCAAGGAGAATTCAGAATGAAGTGTCAGGGAGCCATGGTCTGGTTTTCTGGTTTGTGAGGGCCTCGAAGGTCAGCTTCAGTTGCTTGGGTTAGGCTGGTCTGTGCTTTTCCGAAGATATTACTTGGATTCAGAGTCACATGCAAGGTTACTGGATTATCTTCATTACCATCCTGTAGGATTTCTGACTTCACTTACCTTGAAAAGCTGAATGGGCTATATAGCCTTGACCTGAGGCTTGAAGGTCCCTTTAGGATTGTTGGCCTTTTTTGTTGCTTGAGTTCTATTTAAGAGTCTGGGATAGGCAAGCTGCCCTGCAGAGAGTCACATGGAAGGTGGTCTGTTTGTAGACGATGTTGCACAGAAGTTCCTCTGGGCAAGCACTAAGCTGAATGTGAGTGATGAAGGCAGCCAGAAGTCAGCAAGGTGGGATTTTGGGGGATAGAGGATTAGGCATGAAGCTGGAGAGGTGGAAGTTCACAAATGTTGAATGACCACTGTGGTAGGGAGCAAGGGCAGAGAGAGTTAGATCTGCTGGTTGATGATCCAGATTCAGTGAATGGTGGGCTGTACTTTTTATATAGGCCTTCAAGGTCCCTCTAGGGCTGGGGGCTCTGCCTTGAATTTGTCAGAGATGTGATTATTTGTTGGCACGGACAATAGTCATCTTACCCAAGCTCGGTTTGCCTTTGGGGTCAAAGTCAGCTCCATTCCACAATGCAGTGCTTGAGCAAGGAGTTCTTGATATTTTCCTTCCTCATACCCACACATGCCTCCGCATGCAGGGCGCATGCCCCAGGGCAGGGCCAGGATGCATGTCCCAACACATTGCATTTATTTTCTCTCCATTTCTTTTTTCTCCCACTTCAGAAAGCATAGTAGTATGTAGAGAGTGTGATAACCTTGAAATCCCTTCAATTCATTAAACTTAATCATTTGTAAGCTTGGTACTTAAAATATTATTAATAACAAATTACTGAACAACTGTTCCAATGTACAGAATGTAGTGGCAGTGATTGGGAACAGCTGTTGTTCTGGAATCTTCTGTGTGGGTCTATGCACTCTTTGTGCACACAGTTGAGTACAGCCAACAGTAACTTTAAGCAAAGGACTCCTCATTATATGATGCTTTGGTAGTTTTTCTGGCTATATAATTACAGATTAAAATATGTTGACCGAACAGATCATCCCATTGCCATGCAGCTCTGAGATGTAGTTCTCTTTCACTGCCCGACATTCATTTTCAGCTGTGTGAATTGGGTTTGCCGAGAGCCCTAAGTGTCCAGCCCCAATGAGACGGTGACAAGCTTCTGTGTGATGCCACTGCTAAAATGGCATTAGAAGCAGCCAACATACTTTGCTGGGTTATGTTGTGTCACCACTGTCGTTTAAGAGCTCACAAAAGTGCAGTGTTTGGAAAGATCCAGGGAAGTGGCATCTGCAAACATTCCCTCAGGAAAGACGAGGACAATGAAAAACTGCCTGAACAAGGGACTTAGCCTAAAGTCTTTCACATGAATGGGCTCATTTCACCAGTGTCCGGAGTTCATGTCTTGGAGCAGAGCACCCTGTTTAAGATGGCTGGGTGCTGCATCTTAACAACCTCTGGTTCATTGTTTGGCTTCACCAGTCTGACCTGCCCATCTCTGTCCTCTTGGGAACTTAGGGTTAAAGGCCATTGAGATCCCAGAGGACTGGGAAGGTAATTCAGGGACCTGGGCAGGACAGAATTTGAAACTTGGCTTCATGAGTGTCATGCTAGTGGCATCTGGGGATCTAGGGGAGCAGTACCTAAATTGCTTGAACCTATGAATATGTGAGTAAGGAAGCTAAGGAGAGACTGGAAGCTACAGAAGTGACAAATGAGAATTCTAACCAAACTCTTGATTTATTTTAAGAGCAATAGGCACATAGAGAGTTGAAGATTGTATTGGGGGAATAGAGGAAGAACTACCCCTGAGTGTCAGGGCCTGGGCTAGGTACTGTCCATGCATGTTGCTTTTTATCTTCGCAACACAGTGGGGAGAGTTTTAGAGGTGAGAACATTAAGACGTAGAGACTTAGAGAGTTTTCCCAAGGCCAAAGCGCTGATAGGTGGTAGAGCCAGGAAGGGAAGCTGTCTCCAACACGTGTGCTCTTTATAGAATAGAAAGAATGAATATGACACTGTCACCGAGACAGGAGCAGGAGATCATTTTATCAAAGACTGTGATGGCGTCTGAGCTCAGAGGCCTCCAGTCAGGTGGGAGACTGGTGGGCAAGGGAGACAGGCAGGTGGCCCTGTCTGTCCTTGTGTAAGCAAGGGACCTGGAGGCTGGGGCGCCAGAGGGAGAAGGCCTTGCTTTGGAAAGGAGTGTGAGGAGCAGCCGTGAGGGCTGTCGAGAGCCTTTTTTCTGGGCTACCGTGGATCCATTTGGTTGCTGTGGGGTCCCCAGGAACTTGTTCTTGTAGAAACAGTACAGTGTACCAACTGCAGGCTAAAGCTCATTCACATTCCACATGTGACTTCTGAGCACCTATTGAGTGCCAGTCACTGTGCTGAGTGCTGTTCTGTGCACTGGCATAAGTGACGTGCCTTCTAGGGCAACCAACTCATCCTGTTTGGCTTGGACTCTCAGTGTTTTAAAACTAATAGTGCTGATTCCGAGGAGGCCCCTCAGCCCTGGGCAGACCTGGATGGCTGGTCATCCTTGCCTTCTCAGTGAGTTCTGTTTAATGGTAACTCCTAGCGGCAGGGCATAGTTGTCCTGCTGATTGCACCGTGCCTGGGTCTTCTGCTGTCTGTACTTGAATGTTGACTTTGTCCAAGAGCGATAAAGAGGGCAGTGAGGGTGCCAGCAGCCCTTGTCCTACCCTCTTCTCACCCCAGCCCACACACGTTGCCTCCTCTCTCCTTTGTTATTCGTTTCCCCTTGGCATTCTCTGTTTTTTAGCCATCTGAGCCTCTCAGGATTTGGAAAGAAAAAAAAAAAACAAAACAAAACCCAACAATTGCTGTAAATGAAAACTCTAATAAAGTGATTTGGGCACAAAACATCAGCAGCAGTTTATTTGCCCAAAACAGTAGGAGTCTGTATTAATAACCTTGTGATATATACTGGAAAGTTAAAAGTAAGCAGAAATCTTGCTTGAGACCTGCAAGTGTGACTTTATCCCTTTATTGAACTAATCTCTCTTCCTGTGTATGCTGGTGACATTTTCCATTATCCATGTGGAAGATTCTTTTGGATCTTCTGTTGCAGATTTATTTAGCTGTGCCTTGGTTAGGGTCCCAGAGCGAGGAGTGGGTTTTCTGGTTTCTCTTTACTGCAGTTATGGTAATCATCACACTATTTCCCTGGTGGGAGAGTGGGAGCTGTGGGAGGGTGGGGGGAGGTTTGGGGGGCTATGGGAGAGGCCTTAGACCTGCCTCTCTGTTCACGGACTTGGAGAGAGTCTTTTAACGTTTTGGTTTCTTTGCTTCTAAATCTCAGTTTAATAATAAACTGATCCTTTGATTTGTTTTATTTTCTAAAAGAGAGTATGGAGGAAAGTATAACATGCAGGAATTATGATGTAGACCCTCCAAGTCTATAATTAGGCCAGGCTTTAAAAAAAATTATAATCGGAACAAGTATAAAAGACACATGGACAAAAGCTGGTGGGGGGTGGAAATGGGAAGGGTCTGGGGAGGGCTGGGGCAATGGGCTGGGATGGGAGTAGAAGACAGAAAACTGTACAAGAACAACAATTAAAATGAAATTTAAAAATAAAAAATAAAAAAATTATAATTGAGGGAGTTATGTTACAAGGGGAAGCCAGTGTGAAAGTTGATAGAAGAGACTTTTGTTAATGAGTCAAAACCTGGAAGAATGAACCAGTGAGGAGGTATAAAATTTGGTCTGAGCTTGCCTGGGAGGTGGGAAGGGGAGGAGAATTAGTATTTGTTGAGCACCTGTTAAGTGCTAAATGCTTTACATTTGTTACACCATTTTAATGTAAGCAGCCCTGTGGAATGGTGTTGATACCCCTCCCCTGTTTTACAGTTGAGGACACTGAGGCTCAGCACCTGTCCTTTACTGTCCGAGGTTAGGCAGTGAGTAGGAGACGAAGACTTGTTACTGCTGTCATCCCCTTAGGAAGGGGCTAGGGACCCTCTTGTTTTTCTGCTCTACTGATGCTGATCGAGAAAACAGGCTCATCCCTTTCTCTTAGCAGGTAATTCTCAGATGAGACTGGAAGAAAGGTTCATGAGAATGGCAAGGCTCTGAGATGGGTACAAAGTGGATGTTCTGTGTCTCCTTCCCTGGAGACACAGGAGCTCACCAGGGACAGAGCCTTCTAGAGGGCTGAGGGAGGCTCCAGACAGGGCTGTCGGCTGTGGACAGTGTTGCTTTTTCCAGGAGAGGACTTAGTGTGAACAGGACCATCTCTTCCACTCATTCAGATCACAGCTCTGTTGGGGGTCCTCCAGGCTCAGGGCACAGTCAGGTCAGGGCCCGAGAGGGGACTGGTGCACACCAAGGAAACAGCAGATGTGTCAGGGCCTGCCAGGAACTTCCCATTCAAATGAGGAGGATTATTCAGGGTGAAGTGGATAAAAACAAAGGGCCCCAAGCTCTGTGGGCAGATGTAGGAGGTAGACCTCAAGGTTCGCATTGTTTATTGCAGCCTGGGGGCCCCATGAGATGGTTGGGAGAAACCGCAGACCTGCTTCCAGTTTCTATTCTCCTCTTCTTTGGCTGGGAGTTTGGTAGTGGCCTAAAATGTGCTCCTCCGTTCTGACAGTCACGTGCTCACCTTCTTCCCTTCCTTCATTCAACCAGCATTTCTTGAGCATCTATTAGGGCTTGGGAACACATCAGTGGAACAGACGCAAAAATATGATGGGGTTACAATGAACTGAGGTGGTCAGGGGCTCAGCTACAAGCAGAGCCTGGAAGAAAGTGAGGTGTGAACTGTCTGGGGGAAGAGAGTTCCAGGTGGAGGGAACAGCCAGTGTGAAGACCCTGAAGCAGGAACGTGCCATTTGTCTTGTGTGTTTAAGGAGCAGTGGTGTGGCCAGTGTGTCCAGAGCAGAGTAATGGTGGGAGAAAGGACTGGGGGGTGGGGGCAGACGGGGGCCGGCTGGGGAGCAGGTAGTGCAGGCCTTGGGGACCACTGTGTGAGGACTTCGCTGGGAGGAATGGGGAGCCACTGGAAGGGGTGAGAAGAGGAGCCCGGCTTGTAAAGGCATCAACCCAGGTGGTTCTGCGGCTGCTTCCTGAGTATGGCTTGTGGTCTTGGCACTGTGCCAGGTGTGGTGGGCGAGGATGAAATATAGAGGACAATGGCCCTTTTCTTTTAAAAGCTCATAATCAGGCTGGAAAGACAACACGAGGAGGAACAGTTGAGGCTTGTTTGTAAGCTAATGCAATGAAGGGGAAAATTGAATTCTAGAAGAGTGTGCTGTCGGAACGGACTTCGGGGAGGAATTGGAATTTATGACACACCTTTGAAGAGTGAGGAGGATTTAGAGTGGAGTTGGGGAGATTATCAGGGTGCAAGTTAGATATTAAGTAAAACCAACAGTTTCCTTGTAGAGGGAAACCGGAGTCCTCTCATGTCCTCAGTGTGCAGGCGGACAGCGATGGGAACCGGCACTGCCGTTTACACGCTGGGTGGCCTGGGGCAAGTCTCTTCACTTCCCAATGCCTCAGTTTCCCTAACTCTAGAAATGAGAAGTCACTCCTTAAACACTGCAGGATTGTTATGCTGACTAAATGAGGTGACCGGGGAAAGCAGCCCACCCTACCTATCACCAGGTAGGCCTGGGGGCATGTTCTTTTCTTTAGTCTTCCTTTTCCCCTTCTTTCCTTCACTCCCACTGTCTTTCCTTTTTGGAGCTGGCATAGAAAATGTGGTAGGGAATATATTTTCTTGTTGTAACAGCTAGCATATCAGATTTGAAGCCCATTTCAGTGCGGCTAGACACCATGTAGGTATTCGGACTTTCCCAGTAAAATCCAGGCTGAGACCGTCACAGGTGAGACGAGGGTGAGCCCAAACCGACACTTGCTGACAGCTTCTCAGCTGAGACATGTTGGAGTGGCTCAATTTGATCTGACTATTCTGAGGTTCTAAGCCTTCCAGCCTGGGGACCTGCCCCTGTTTGTAGAGGAGTATTTATTTTGTAAGACCTACTTGTCACTGCAGTGGGCAGGAGATGATGTCAGGAATGTGTTTGTTGAAACCTTGGCTAGTGGGAGAGTTATGCAAGCTGTCCAGTTACCTGGCCAGAGTCTCATTTCTGATGGGGAGTCTCCTTGAGGAGAGACTTGTGTTTCCCCCCATCTCGACCTCCCAGCAAAATTGGAGCCGCATCGGCCTGTCTTCCTGCCAGGGTGAATTTGATTTAACTCAAAGCAATGTGACTTATAATTTCAATTGCAGGCAGGAAGGTGTGATTTAAGACAATTGTCAGGAAGATTCAATTTAATTTTTTTCTTTCCCCTCTACAAAGTGCGCATTTTGTTGCATGATATAATTTTAGTATACATTCTTTACAACTCAGAGATAGATGTAGTTTCACACTGGGAAGGTACTCTCTACTTTTTTTTTAGTACTTATCTACTTTAAGTCCCTTTGAAAAAGATTCCTTTCTAGTGACAGCAGAAAACTGAGGGTGAGTTTTGCTTTTTCACTAGAGAGAACTTCAGTAAATCATTATGAAACTTCCTGGGCGATAAACCATTTCTTGATTAGCAGAGGTTATTTTCGTCACTTATTAGTAGGAAGTTAATTGCCTTAATGAACAATAAAAAATAATTATTTTATTTACTTAAAACTGTATAATTGCGAATTTTGAGTATTTTCAACAACAGCCAGATTTTTTTTTTTTTTGGCAAAACATGTATAAGTATTTTTGACTTTGTAATTACTTTAGAAGTATAGAAGTAGGCACTGATTTTTTTAAATAGAAAATTCAATGTCTTATTTTGCCCTGGCCCATATTAGAGACTTAGGGTATTGTGCTGTGCAGCTCAGTGCAGTACTTCCCTCTTTTCTCATTTATTAGCAAGGAAGAGTGAGCTTTCTTGAGTCAGATCTCAGCTGTGAAAGGTTCTAGTCTGAGGGATCTTTACTTAGAATCAGAGCATACTCGAGCCAGTAGTTAACATCAGCATCTTCACCCTCAGGCTGTTTGCCGAGGGCCCCAAGGCTCAGCACAGCATGGTGACTGCCCTGGGTGCCCTCTCCTGGGCCCTGGAGCCTCCAGAATGGGAATCCAGGGCTCCTGATTCAAGTCTAGAAAGTTTCCTTCTACATCTACTTACTTTCCTCAACCTCAGAAGAAACTTCTGCAATGAGAAGGTAAAATCCTTAGTTGTACATTCTCAGATGAAGGCAGATGATTAAGGGCAGTGGATGGGTAGATTTTCAAATGGACAGATTTCCTTACATGGGTCCCAGGGGATGAGGCTAAAGGGGTCCTCAGTCCCCTTTCACTGGCCTGTCTGGGTCCCTGGGGCCTGTACCCTATCGGCTGGGATCACCATTAGGGTTGGGTATGTAGCACCATTGAGCAGGACCTGACTTCAGGTCTAAGCGGTACGTGGGGGCGCCTGATGATGCCATCTCTGTATTGGGAGCTGTTTTCTTCCCAGCTTTTCAAATCCCAGAAGTGGTGCAGATGGAGGAGGAATACAGATTTGACATCAAGGAGAGAAAAATTGACATTTATCAGGTACCAACTAGACATTTGGTGCTGTTCCATCCACTTCTCATTTAATCCTTAAAATAAACCTGCGAGATCATTGACCCTATTTTACAGATGATAAAGTTGTACTATGCTGTAACTACTAATCTGCTTTTCTCATCACACTATAGGTTCCTTGCAGGTAGAGACAAGGTCCTGTTTTTTTTCCTTTTCCAGTTTCACACAGTGGCAAGCATGTCATTAAGACTAAGTAGGAATTTGTTGAATGACTGAAGGAATAAATAAGCAGGCCTGCCTAAAACCGCTTAGTAAGAGGATTCACATCCAAGTCTCTGGCTTCCAAGCTGTCTGGAAGGGAGGTCAGGGGACGAAGAGCTGGTTCTCACCCCTCCAGGCTTTGGGGGTGGCATGTGGGTGGCTTGCAGGAGGTGACCTCATATTACTTCCTCCTTGTGGTTCAGGGTCAGGAAAACACATGCTCCTGAGGTCTCTTTCATGGCACCTCATAGCTTATACTGTTGTTTCAAGGTTTCATACCAGGGAAGCTACAGTTCAGTGGTGTGTGTGTGTGCACGCGCGCGCACGCGCATGCGTGTGTGTGTAAAATGTGCTTTCCTTCACGGAGATTCTCCCAGGAGTCAGCTGGCAAGAGAAGCATGAAGCCTTCAGGGGACCCTCAATGTCTTTATTTTAATAAAGCTGTCACTTGTGGTCACTTTCAAACAAAAGCAATCTTGTGGGTACA
Organism: Anoura caudifer; assembly: GCA_004027475.1. Taxonomy (NCBI): domain Eukaryota; kingdom Metazoa; phylum Chordata; class Mammalia; order Chiroptera; family Phyllostomidae; genus Anoura; species Anoura caudifer. The sequence continues at coordinate 16,406 of PVKU01000820.1, read as the reverse complement.
GAAGGGGGAAAATAAACCTTAACCAAAAGCAGAAACTAATGCTGGAAAAGATGCAGCTGAACAAGGATTCTCTGCTTCAAAAGGAGGGGCAGAGTTGAGGTCATTTAAATGGGTATCTGAGAAGTCAGTAGGAAGGAGGAAGCATTGATTGATTGCCAAGAAAGAGTCAGGACTTCCTCAGGGCTCTTGGGTGAAGGGAAAGCTGTCCTTTGGCTTCCCAGCTTAAGTGGCAACTTCTTGGCTTCCTGTCCATGCTGTGGCCTGTGCAACCCTCAGAATGGATCTCACTATCTTGAGGTGTCCTTAGGGTGGTGGAAGTGAGTTAGGACTGGTCCTTTCACGTTCAGGAGAGAGGTGGCAGGAACTGTCTGCAGGGAGGAGGAAGGACTGTTGGAGAGGGCAACTCTGGAGTCAGGAGAGGGTCTTCCTTCGGGCCCTGTTGAAATTCTTGGGGCACCACAGGCAGGAGACGGGCACAGGAAGAAGTTTCTTTGCTGCCTCAGCCCATCTGGATGGAGCAGCCTGTTAGCAGGAGCCATAGATTACTACTGCTTTTCTTTTCCTATTATTCCCTGATATTTTCAATTTGAAAGAGTCATTTAATTGGTAGGGTGGGAGAGGGCATAGTAGACATAGGGGAAAATTGAAAATATCATTTAAAAATGACTATTCCATTCTTTTTTTACCTCAGCAGACAGATGGCTGCCTCACCTTTTGCCCACAGCCAGGAGCAATAGCCTGGTGGGTCAGCGAAAAGAGCAGTGATTTTATTTTTCTTTTCATTTCAAACAGATTGTATAGCCCTTGGGGTGTGGGGGACCAGTGGAATGAAACTCTGGGCTGGGAAACTAATTATGCCTCCCTGCATGGCTGAGCTGGTTAATACCAAACTGTCATTGGGGCTGATTCTTCCCTGGGGCAGAAAAGCTTCCCAGATTTCTTATCTTTCTCTTTGCCTAGGGAGAGGAGGCCTTTTGGTTTTTGCCAGTTTGAGAGAACAGAAGCAAAATCCAAGAAGCTTCTCCAAGCTCTGAAATGGTGCTCTGGGTTTGGTTTGCAAAAGTGACCTTCTGATACACAGCAGCCCTGCCTTTCCCAGCTCAGATGAGGTGCTGACTTTTGGAGTCAGATATACTTGGCTCAAATTCTGGTGCTGCCACTCACTGGCGTGATGTCACCAGAGGCTGCCCAGAGTATCTAGAACTGGAAACAGATTGCTGGTCCACCTTGTGTCCCTTCCCCCTTCTCAGCGGTGTGGGCTCAACAACGTGTCGCCCGAATAGTAAGCCTGCTTCACTTGACTGATCCTTATACTGAAACCCAGCCAGGTGCATGGCGTGGTCAGCATGGTGTCTGTCACCTGTGGAGACCACACCTGACAATGGATAACCAGAAATTCAATAATGATTTAAATGGATCCTTAGCTTATTAATCAAGCCAATACACATCTTTGAAAAACAGTTATACAAGTATGAGTAAGACATATTTATTCAATCTATAGATAATATAGTTGTCGTGCTTTGCAATAATTCTGGCCCCAGTACTTTCAGTTCCCCTTTCACCCAATCTGGAGATCTCTGGCACACAGTCTGAGAAGTCCCCAGCTACCTAGACATCTCAGGTAGGAGCAGGTCTAGTATCATCTATGGGTCTTTTTAGGACAGCAAAAGAGTTTTAAATATTGGTAGAAGCACTTGAAAATACAGCCCTCGTGACAACATGAAAATCACGACTATTCAGCTTGCGCACAATCTCAGGCAATTAGGCAGATGCATATTTCCAGGGAGGATGTGTTGCCCTGGCGGCTGAGGGCACTAGGACTGTCTGTCATTTCAAAACCAGGTTTCCTTGGTGACTTCAGAATCTTATTTTAGAGAAATCTGGGAATGAATTCGCCCAGACAGTTCTATTTCCTTCCCCACCTTTGCTAGGCTACATTCCGCTTGCCTACATCCATATAGGATTGACTTTAGTTCAGAACTTACCAAGCTGCCTGAGAAAAAGCTCCCTAGATTCTGAGTGCTGAGAAGGTAACTGAGAATGGGGAAGCAAAGCAGCCAGCTTCCAGCCTTGGAGGAATACTGTTAGGTGGCAAAGCGTATTCTTGGCTACGTTTTGTTTATAGCCCAGTTCTCTCATGTTGAATTCCCACTGGGATTAATTGATTGTCTTTGGAGAAGCACCAAACACAGACTGAGGTGGCTGATGGGAAGACACAGCTTAGAACTATCCCCTTTCAAAGGAGGCTTTGCATCAGTCAGGAATTTCTTCTAGCTTTTCAGGAGAATTAGAGTTTTAGCAACTACACGATGGGCAAAGGTAGGTTTACAGTTGTGAGCACATGGAACAGTTTATTATTGCATTATTATTTTATTAATTATTATATTATTTTCCACACAAACAACGCTAAACCTACCCTGTATATATCCTTAGGTTTTTGTCCCACCCTGTATATATCCTTAGGTTTTCTGGGACAAATCAATGTTAAATATTCTGATATGCTGTCCCCAGAAACCGTCTAAACAAACTGTAAATTCTAGTACTTCCACAGTTTACTGCTCATATTGATTCCTGTACCTGGAAGCGGTGCAAGCCCTTGCCAGACCACATGCCCCTTATTTTTAATTTAGACAATATGGTCACAATAGAGTAGGCAGAACACTGGTAAATGGAGCCAGCTGTTCCCTAAATGATTTTTTTTTCCCCCAGCACAGATCACATGGGGTTAGGAGAAGCATTTCAGAAATGGCAGTGTAAGGAATGCTGTGGATCCTCTCCCTAGTTAACAACAACAACAAAAAAAACCCAACAAATTAAAGTCTCTGGAAGTTGTTAGAAGAGCATACATGAAATAGAGAACACTTTTTTGAGAAAATCCAAGTCTCAATGAGAATAGCAGCCGTCTGTGGCTTTGGAGCCATGGCTTGCTGCTTCCCTGCACCCCAGCTCAAAGACACAGGAGCTGTTCCCTGGGCATGTATAGACAAGAAGACAGATCAATAGAGATTATGAAATCTGAAGAAAAGAGATAAACTGGTTTAAAAGTGAACTACATAAAACAGTATATACTATATTGTATAGCTGGATCTAGAATGCCAAAATGTAATATTCGATAATAATAGCATAAAGGAATTAAGCACAAGAATTAAATTAATGGAGTTAGATGCATTACAATGTATATTGTAAATCTTAGCCACTAAGGAAATAACTCAAGAAATGTAGTTAAAAATCATTAAAGAAATAAAAATGTTGTACATTATTCACTTAATGCCCAAGAAAGCAGTTAAGGAAGAAAAGAGAGAAAACAACAAAAGAATAAATGAGATATATAGGAAACACAAAGTAAAGTTTCGGACGTAAATCCAACTATATCAAACTGTGCACTTAAAATGTACATTGTAATGGGAACGCAGGCTGGTGCAGCCACTGTTGTAAACAGTATGGAATTTCCTCAAAAAACGAAAAACGTAACTGTCTTTTGATCCAGTGATTTCACTGCTGGGATTATATCCTAAGAATCCTGAAATACAATTTAAAAGAACCTATGCACCCCAATGTTCATAGCAGCACAATGTATAACAGCCAAGTGCTGGGAACAGCCTAAGTGCCCATCAGTAAATGAATGGATCAAACAACTGTGGTACATTTACATAATGGAATACTACGCAGCAGAAAGAAAGAAGGAGCTCCTACCCTTTGTGACAGCATGAATGGAACTGGAAAGCATTATGCTAAGTGAAATAAGCCAGGTGGTAGAAGACAAATATCACATGATCTCACCTATAAGAGGAACCTAATGAACAAAAGAAACAAAGGAGCAAAATAGAAACAGAAACACAGAAACAAGGAACAGACTGATAGTGACTCTCAGGGAGGGGGGAGGGGGGATAAAGGGGGGAGAAGGGGAGGGGCCTAGTCAAAGAACAGGTATAAATGACCTGTGGATGTGGACAACAGGGTGGGGATTAACTCTGGGAGTGAGTGTGGGAGGGGGGCTGGGGCAGGGTGAGCACTGGGGAAAATTGGGACAACTATAATAGAACAACAGTAAAAAAGAAAGAAAAACGAGTGTAGATTGTCAGACTGGATGTAAACACAAGATTCAGCTATATAATGTCTAAAGGAGATGTACTGTTACATCAAAGTTCAAATTGCTTGAAGAGGAAAGGATGGAAAAAGATATAACAATAAGAAAGATGCAGTGGCTGTATTAATATCAGACAAAATAGACTGTAAAACAAAAAACACGTTGTTAGAGAAAGAGAGGTACATTTTATAATAATAAAAATTGCAATTATAAACACATATACACTTAGTAGCAGAGTCCCAAAATGCATGAAGCAAAAAAGGAAAGAATTGAAAGTACTTACAGGCAATTCAACAATAATAGTTGGAAGACTTCATTACCTCCTTTAAGTAATGAATAGAGCAATTAGACAGAAGTACAACAAGGATGTAGAATACTTGAACACAGCTATAAACCCACAAAACCTAACATATCTATAGCACAATCCACTCAACAAAAGTGGAAAATATATTTTTCTCAAGCACACATGAAACATTCTCTATGATAGGCCATATGCTTGGTCATAAAACAAGCCTCAATAAATTTAAAGACTGAACTACAGAGTCCATTTTCTGACCACATGGAATAACATAAGGAATAAATAAGAGAAGAACATCCAGAGAATTCACAAATAATGTAGAAATTTAATAAAACATTCCCAAATAGTCAATGAATTACAGAAGAAATCAAAAGGGAAATTAGAAGTTGTACCCCTGCCTCACCCCATACATAAAAACTAAATCAAAATGGATCATAGACCTAAATGTAAGAGCTAAAACTAAAACATTCTTAGAAGAAAATAGTCATAAATCTTTATGACCTTGGGTTAGGCAGAGATTTAGATATGACACCAAAACACAAATGACAAAAGAAAAAAAATAGTCATTAAGTTGAACTTAATGAAAATTAAAAGGTTTTGCTCATCAAAGGACACTATCGAGTGAGTGAAATGATAATCCATAGAATTGGGGAAAATATTTGGAACTCATATATCTGTTAAGTGATTAATTTCAGACTATCTAAAAAGTTATATCTCAATTAAATTATGATAAATAACCCAATTAAAAAATGGGCAAAGTGTCTGAAGAGACACTTCCCCAAAGAAAATATACAGATCTTTGATAAGCCCATGAAAAGATGTTCAACATGAAGATATGACTTCTCTCCCACTAGGACAGCCTTAATTAAAACGAGATATAATGAGTGGTGGTGAGGGTGTGGAGACATTGGAATGCCCACACACTGCTGGTGGGAGATAAAATGGTACGATCACTTGGGAAACAGTTTGAGAATTCTTCAAAATTTTGAACTTAGAGTTACCGTATGACGTGATTTCACTCCTAGGTATATACCCATGGTAATTGAAAACATATGTCCACACAAAAACTTATATGAATGTTTATAGCACTATTATTTATAATAGACAAAAAAAAAAATGGAAACAGTCCAAATGTCCCTCAGCTGATGAATGGTAAACAAAATATAGTACGTCTATGCAATGAAGTAGTATTCAGGCAGGAAGGGGAATGAAGTACCAATGCGTGCTACAGTATGGATAAACTTTGAAAACAGTGTGCTAAGTATAAGAAGCCAGATGCAAAAGACTACATACTGTATCATTTGGTGAATATGAATAGGTAAATCCATAGACACAGAAAAGAAAGTACATTTATGTTTGGCTAGGGGTTGGGGGTGGGAGTGGAAAATGGAGAGTGGCTGTTAGTGGGTGCAGTTTGGGCAGTGATGAATATGTTCTAAAATTAAATTGTGGTAATGGATGCACACAGCTCTGTGAATATCCTAAGAACAATTGAATTGTACCCTTTAAGTGGGCCAGTGGAATGGTATGGAGATTATGCATTAATAAAGCTGTTGAAAATTGCATAGGCTTATTAATGTTAAGGTCTGATTTAGGCTAGTGGTTTTCCATTGTTGGTAGTTGGAGGAGAGTCTTTCCTCATTTAAGATTTATTTCTGGAGTGAGGTTCACCTGGGAGGAACTGCAGCTACTAATAAACTGTGGTCATTTAGACCCGACAGTCCTTTAAGAACTCTGCTTTCTTCTCTCTCTTACAGACAGATACACACACTCAGAGTCTGGTGCAGAGTGGAAACTATTTTCAGTTTTAAAAAGAAGTATTTACTGAGTTTCTCTTCTAGCAAAACAGAGAGGGGTTGAGAAGCCATAGAAGGGTACCCCTTGTTTAAAATTCTACCACTCCCCATAGTACAAACATGAGGACCAGTTCTTTGAAAACCCGCAAACAGCACAGGAAAATCATGTTTCAATGAGCATGGGGCTCATCTTTGAAATCTTATCCATAGAACTTGAGAGTGCATTTGAGAAAGTCTGGGAAATTTTCAATGGTAAAAATCACTTACAGTATCCTCTGGAGATTGTAGGAAAACAATCAGGTATGGTCCAGTTACATAAATATCTCACTGGTATTTTGAGATATTTTATGTGGAAAAAAGGGAACAAAATCCCTTCTACACCTTACAACCCTTTTGTTAGCATCAGTGTGTCTCCAGAGAAGAAAGGCCAAGCTTCATGGTGCCTTTCAGAAATGTGGGAAATCGAGTGTGGGATTTAGTATGGACTATTCATGTCATAGATATTTTAGCTCATGAGCTGACAAAGCTGGAAGCATCCCATGAGACCCTCCAGTCAAAGGGCCATGAATTCAAATGCCAGGCAGGTAACTTAAATGCGTGATAAGGATTTGTTATAATATAACAGGGAGCAGTTGGGACCACAGAGAAATGGACACAGCATGTACTGTCTAGAGGTGGCTGCAGTGGACATATTTAAAAGAAAGCTTGGGTGGCCTTTGTTCTGGTCTGACTCCTGATATTTTATCTACAAGAAAGGTGACCAGAGGCCTTGGGAAGGAAATGACTTCACAGGGTACTGTGCCTTCTTTTTACACTTTGGAGAGATGTAAAAAGATTTCCATGAGTCTCAGACTCCCTCAGAAATGAGCCCCTGTCCTGCCTTTGGTATTTTACGGAGCTGGGACTCCCAAATGTGCTTTGGGGAGTGGTAGAATTTTTATGTGGAGAATGTTCCCACTATTTCTCACTTCTTTGGTTTTCTAAGGAGGAGCTGTAGTATATATCCTTTTTTGAATTTAATGTTGTTTTGAGCTTGTGCCAGACTCAAGATGTGTCCAGTGTGCCCATAAATGGGGGATGGGGGCATGGTTCCTCCAGGGAACTATGGGAGGAACTTGGGGGAGGGAGCCCCTTGTTTGGCTGGAGGTACCCTTTGGCCCCGAAGAGTGCAAGGCAGTAGTGGGAAGGATCTAGAAAACTCAGCCCATTTCCTTGCAGGAACAACCTGTCAATATGTTTTTGTTTGGTGGACAATGTATGGGAAACATCTTTGATTTTATTTTTTGTAATTGTGCATGTATTTCTTAGCATTTTATTTCCGGGAATTGATTAAAGCTTTCCTGTCTCTAAAGAGACTCTTTAGGGTTATTAAATAGAAAAATGTCTGTTGGAAATGAATTGACAGTGTTTCTAGGGACTTGCTTGGAGAAATGGGAGTTTCCTTAACTGGTTGAAAAGTTAGTTCTGATCTGTGCTGAATAGAAACAAGTAGCTAATGTTTATTTAGTATATTATGTGCCAGGAATCATGCCAAATGACATATACAAATTATCTCACTTTATAGAAACAGTCTGAGAATAGGTATTTTTATTATTCCCCCTTTTCTGATATTAAAATTGAGTCACATGAATATTGAATAATGTAGCCAGGGTCACATGCTTAGCACATGGTGGGAAAGAAATCAACCCCATGTGGTCAGATAGTAGAGTCTGAACCCTTGACAATTAACTGTGTTACATGAAAATGAGAATTTTTAAGTCGTTATAGCATGTAATCACAGCCAGGTGTTGGATTTCAGGGTTATAGGTGTGTTCTCAGGGACAAACCTAGTAACTGGTATATTTTGGTGCTTTCAGGTAGTATTGGAGCCCATTTGTATGGCTGGGCATGTTGTATTTCTATACAACACTAAACAGAATGTACTTCCATCACTGTCTTTGATACCTTCCTGGCACATTCACCCAGAAAGGAGCATTTCCAGAAAACTGTTTGAAAATGACAGCAGTATGCAGCTGGGGGACTGCTGTCCTTGTGGACAGAATGACTGTGGTTGAAAGCGTGAACTCATAGATAGAGAACAGACTGACAGCCGTCAGTGGGGATGGGCATTTGGGGGCTGGGTGAAAGTAGTGAAGGGGTTAAGAAAAAAAAGAACTCTCAGACACACACACACACACACACACTGTTTCAAAAGATCTGGCCATTGTAAAATAAAGCTAAAATTAGCTTTAATAACACCCTGAAAAAAAGAAAATGTAAATGAGGAAGAGAAAATTTAGGCCGTTAAAGTCTCCTTCACCACTTGTCTATAAAGTAGAAAGGGAGTGTTTGGAATAACTTTCAGTTTCAAATGGGGAACCTGAGAAACACAGATGAGAAGGAACTCAGTGAGATCCATCCAGTTCAGTCAACCAAGGGCCAAGTACCATGCTCAATGCTTTACATATGTGATCTCAGTCAGTCCTCATAATAATCTTGTTGAGTAGATATCTTTGTTTTACCAGTGAGGAAATGGAGGTTTCAGAAGCAAATTTGGGGTTGATATCCCACTAGTATACTAGGTACATTGGTGCAGCATAACAGCCTTCTGACTGGTTGGTACCTTTTTTATTTAAAGAAGGTTAGCTGCAGTACTAACTTCTGAACCTCAGAGTGGCTTTGACTGGTGAAAATACACTCCTTACTTACCCAATGACCAGTGTAGAAGTTTATGGTGAGCCAGCAGTTCCTTCCATCCCAGGATACTGGATCAGGTCTCGGAGACTTCTGCTGGACCCTTTGCATGCAGCTGACAGACACAGGAAGAGACAGAACATGGAGAACTTCCCAGGTAGGTTTTTATGGGCCAGGAATAGAAGTGGAACACATAATTTCTGCCATATTTTACTGGCAGGACCACTCTAACTTCAAGGGAAACTGGGAAATGTAGTCTAGCTGGCTGACCAGGAGGAAAAGGAAAGGAGTTTTAGTGAACACACAGCAGTTTGTGCCACATGAGCATGCTCTACTGACTGTTGTATATTTGAGGTTTGCCCTAGATTAAGTCACAAAGCCAGCATGTATAACCCAAGATCTGGATTCTTTGCAGCCTCTCATTTTCCTCTGATGGCTGGATCAAATTCTGTGGTCCTGGACACATTGGGTACTGCATGTGACCATGCGATCTTTGCCTTCCTGGGTCACATCAGTTCTCTGAAATGTAGATGCCTTCCCTGTGTCCTGCCCTGGGCTGTTTAGGCTGTGGATCTGAGAGTAGGTTGTTGCAGATTTTTGTAAGTAGCTGACTCAAGATCAGGTCTTTGAAGCTCCTAGCTTATCTGGTTCCCAGTGGCTATGCTGGGAGTGATGAACGATGGACAAACTGTGTCACACTCCGTAGCAGAGCTTGGGCCATCATTAGCATTCAGCAAAGCTGCAAGTCTTGTACAAATCAGCTATTTAGGGCTTTGCAACTGCTGAATGCTTCTCTTGGTTGAAGCTTCTGTGAGTGTGAAGCTACCAGTTTTTCACACGTGTTGAACAGCAAAAGGGGAGCCATAGTACAGTGTTTTCCTTTGGGAGCATATTTAGGCATCATTTTCAGCAACATGGCTAAATGTTAAGATGCTCTTGGAATGTGGGCATTCCCTATCTTTGGCAAAGGGCATGGCTTGCTCTTTTTAGAGCTCTAGACCTTGCTTATTTGGAGGAACAAGAAGGATCTACTGGTTTCATGAGTGTGCTTCGCCCCTGGAAAAAAATGCTAGACTTACCACCTCTTCCCATACTTTTGCACTGGTAAATAGTGGGAGACTCAAGTTGCAGAGGGGATCTCTCCCTCCAAGCCTCCCCTCCACTCTTCTAGGGACTCTCAGGAGAAGGGCTCACAGCTAAACATCACAGTTCAAACATTTCATCCCTTTATTCAGGGCTTCAGCATCACTTCATACTCTTCTGTCAGTTGAGAAAGTGAATCCAAGCATGTAGTACTCCCAAAATAAAGGCTTAGTGTACCATGCCAATTTTGACTGCAGTCACTGTGGTCACTGGTGTAACTGATCCCACTTCCTCAGTCCTGGGCAGAGACAGGCCTTGTAGGTAAAGAGTTCTAATGTTGGATGGTAATTAAGTAGGCACTGGGAATTTTTCTAGTTCCAGGTGTCTGGGGGTTAGAGACAAATGACATCTGTTTTCATCAAAAGGGAGAGTGGAAAAGTACAAATCACAAGTCACTCTCAATAAATCCTCAAGCTGTGGCTTGAGATCAAGAGTGCAACTTGTTTACCTTAGTGCGTAGGGTGTTTGCAGTATTTACTTTGAATAAAGAAAACAAATTTCTCAGGAGCTCAGAGCTGACCCAGAAGAATCTCTTCTTGCTTCATGGCATCCGTCAGATTTGGGGGGAAGAAGATGGGGTTGGTCAGGATGCTGAGGTATAAAGAAAAAGGGGTATTGTTGAGCCTAGGATCTGCCTAATCTGGGGATAGAATTCATAACCAGTAGGCAGAGGTAAGAATTGACTCATCTGGCAGGAAGCAAGGCATAACTTCCTTCCCCTTCCTTCCTCCCTCCCTCCCTCCCTTCCTTTCTTCTCTACCAATTCACACATCCATTGATTTGGTTAACAGACAGACCTAGATTCTATGCTAGGTGCCCAGAGGAATGCAAATGGGGAGATGTAGTACCTGCCCACAAATTCATAGACCAATATGCAGGTGAAGACAAGGACAGATGTAATCCATCCCCCAGGTGGGATGTGATAAGTGCCATAAGGAAGGGACCAACAAGAATGTGTGATGGAAGGTGAGCAGTGGGTGGGCTCACTACCAGCCGAACAGGTGTGTGAATAGGTTTGGAAGTTTTCATGAAGAAAGGGGTATCTGAATTCTGATCACTGAAAGATGGATTTCAACTACAAAAGGTTGGGGAAATGAGTTAGGAGTTTCAAGGTGTAAGGACCTGTTTGTATAAAGGTGTGGAAGTTAGGAAAGAAGATATAGATTTGTGAATGCCTAACCTATAATCAGTTAGTAGAGATATGCCACTCTTAGTGAATTAAAGGAAGAGCTTTCTTTGTCCTTCTTTCCTTCTTTTGCCTCAGATTTCTGTATTTTGAGTCCATGTTACTTTGGGGTTGTGAAGAGGTCTTTGAAATGGGAGTGTGGGGGCGGGGGTAAAGTGGGAGTGTGGCTTCACCTTGCCTTCACCATCCATGGGCTTTACCCTCCTCTTTCATTTTGAGCACCTACCAGGGAAAGTCGAAGGGAAAAATTGCTATTACTTTTCCTTACAGGAAAAGTTACAGGTTGTCTTTGAGGTTGCAGACTGGGCTTTCTTCACTAGGATATAACTTCTGAGACAGAACTTGTGGGGACATTGGATTTTAAGCATCAGTCTCAGCTTTTCCCTCTTTTGAGTATTTCCCCTGCTTAACTGTGGGTAGTCCTGCAAAGCTGTGTCTCGAGCTCCTGTTTAAAGACTAGGCTAAGCTACAAGGAGCATCTTTCTGGATCCTGGCTTATGTATGGTTGCTGCTCATCCCCATGTCACAGAGAAGCTGGGAGTCCCAGCAGCCACCTTTTGCAGCTGTCATTGATCTGGTATATAACTCATTCATCAGAGACAATCCTGCTTTGCTGATAGAGTTAGTCCACCTGGCAGTGACTTGGGCATCTTGGTGTTTCCAGCCAGTGTTCATGCCTCTGGAATGTTGTCCCCAAGTTACATGTCTCAAGTTACGTCCAACTTTTCTCATCCTTGATGTGAACCAAGGGAGGTTGCTATTCAAAAATTTGTACAACTGACATGGCATTTGGCAGTGTCCAATCAGAACACATCCTGGCTATAATGCTGGAGCAGGTGCTAGAGACCCTCTACTGTGACAGACAGTAACTGTTTAGTTGCTGGTTCCTGAGGGACATTGGAGTACTGGGGAAGGGGCCAGGATAGTGGGTGGTGGTGGTGCGAGGTTAACTCTGAAGTGGCTTCTTACCAAATGGTAAGAAATTATTTTAGTATTTTAAGAACTGATATGGTGGGGCCAGTGTCTACCAGCTAAATATCAACCCTGAAAGAAATTATTTTATCAGCCTCACCTTGACTATTTACAGCCCAAACAGAAAGGTCCCAGATGGCTTCTGCTTGTCAACACGGTAAATCTTATCATTGGGACTTGGGGGAGGCTGAGCCTGAATCATACAGATGTTGGACCCTGAACAAGTAGAATTTCCTAGCTTCTAACAATAGTTTCAAACTATTATTTTCAAATATTTTTATTACAGGGCTCCTTTATGCTCTTAAAAATTATTGAGGACCCCAAAGAGCTTTTGTTCATCTATTTACCACATCAGAAATTTAAACAGAAAATTTAAAAAATAGTTATTTACCAATGACGATAATAAACCCAATTGTATGTCAACATAAATAACATATTTTTTAATGAAAAAGAACTATAGTTTCTAAAACAAAACACTCTTTATTGAGAAGAGTTGCATTGTTTTGTATTTTCACAAATTTCTTTAATGTCTGACTTGAGAGAAGAAAGCTAGATTCTCATATCTGCTTCTGCATTCACTCTGCTGCAATATGTTATTTTGCTTGAAGAACATTCTTTACATGGATATGTAGATGGAAAGGGGAGGAGTACTTTAATAGCATTTTCAGATAATTATGGAAATTTTTCTTTGATGCTATACTCAAACTGGACAAAAGGTAGGTTTTTATGGGCTAGTTGCCATGTGTGATTCTGAAACTATAGAAATGTATTTTTTCAAATTTAACATTTCTATTAGCCTAAATATTTATTATTATTATTTTTTATACTTTATTGATTATGCTATTACAACTGTCCCAATTCTTCCCCCTTTGCCCTCCTCCATCTAACACCTCCCACTCTCTCAAGCAATCCCTACACCATTGTTCATGTCCATGGGTCATACATGTAAGCTACTCCATTTCCTGAACTGTACCTTACATCCCCATGGCTACTACCTATTTGTACTTCTTAATGCCCTCACCTCCTTACCCATCCCTGCCCTACACACAGCCCTTCCATCTGGAAACCATCAAAACACTCTCTGTATCCATGATTCTGTCTCTGTTCTTGTTTGCTTAGTTTGTTTTTTAGATTCAATTGCTCACAGGAATGTATTTATTGCCACTTTATTGTTCATACTTTTGATCTTCTTTTCTTGAATAAGTCCCTTTAATATTTCATATAACAATGGTTTCATGATGATGAACTCCTTTAGTATTTCTTGTCTGGGAAATTTTATCTGACCTTCAATTCTAAATGATATCTTTGCTGGGTAGAGCAATCTTGGCTGTAGGTCCCTGATTTTAATGACTTTGAATATTTCTTGCCAGTCCTTTCTAGCATGCCAAGTTTGTTTTGAGAAATCAGGTGTCAGTCTTATGGGGATGTTCCTGTAGCTAACTAACTGCTTTCCTCTTACTGCTTTTAAGAGTCTTTCTCTTTAACCTTTGGCATTTTAATTATGTGTCTTGGAGTGGGCCTCTTTGCATCCATCTTGTTTGGGACTCTCTGTGCTTCCTATATTTGCATCAAATTAGGGAAGTTTTATTTCATTATTTTTTCAAATAGAGTTTCAATTTCTTGCTCTTTCTCTTCTCCTTGTGGCATCCTATGATGTGAGTGGTGGAACACTTGAAGTTGTCCTAGAGGCTGCTTATACTATCCTGGTTTGTTTGGATTATTTTTTCTTCTTGTTGTTTTAATTGTTTGCTTGTTTGTTTGTTTTTGCTCCTTATGTTCAATCTAAATCATTGATTTGATTCTCAGCTTTATTCACTCTACTATTGTTTCCCTGTAAATTGTTGTTTATTTCAATTAGTGTATCCTTCATTTCTGACTCGATCTTTCTTATGATGTTGAGGTCCTCACTTAAGTTCCTTGAGCATTCTTATAACCAGTGTTGTGAACTCTACGTCTGATAAATTGCTTATCTCCATTTTGTTTAGTTCTTTTTCTGGAGTTTTGATCTGTTCTTTCATTTGGGCCACATTTCTTAGTCTCTTCATTTTGGCACACTCTGTGTGTTTGTTTCTATGTATTAGGTAGAGCTACTATGACTCCCTGTCTTGGTTGTATGGCCTAAAGTAGCAGGTGTCCTGTAGGGTCCAGTGGCACAGCCTCTCCTATCACCCAAGCTGGGTATTGGAGGTGTGTTCTTTGTGTGAGCTGAGTACACCCTTCTTATAGTTGAGCCTTTGTTGCTGTTGGCAGGTCAGTGGGAGGAATTTACCCAGGCCAGTCAGCTGCAAGGACTGGCTGTGACCACTGACCACCAATCTTTGTCCTCTGTGGAGGCTCAACTGTGCAAGGACAGGGTGGTGGTGCTTTGATGTGGTCTGGAGCTGTCCACTGGGTACATAAGCCTTGGGGTTTCCTGGATGGTGCAGGCCAAGGTCAGTCCCCATCTGCGTTTTTCCCTGGGCCACCCTGCCTGAGCATTAGAGCAATCTGGGATGGCTCCTACTTATGCTGGGCTTGGAGATTCCCAGATGAAGCCAAGCTGTGAATCTAGGCAGGCTCTTCCTTGTGGCAAGGTATGAGGTGGGGTGGGAGGAGGTTGGGGGCTCACTGAAGCCAGCTGTTGCTTGTTTGAAAGGATTTAGGAAGTTGTGAAGCTTGAGCCAAGACCAGCCATTCAGTGGACTTCTGGCCAAGATGGAGGCATAGGTGGACACACTGTGTCTCCTCGCACAACCAAAATTAAGGACAACAAGGATTTAGAAACAAGAAAACAACCATAACTGAGAGAAAATTGAACTGTACGGACATCTGACAACCATTCATCCATTCATCCAAACTGGTAAGAGGGGTGAAATCATGGCAGGAGGAAGTGGAGGTTGGTAGACCCTGACATGCAGGCAGCTGCTGGTAGACCCAGGCCTGCAGGTGGAGGCTGGTGGGCCCTAGGTGCACAGGTGGTGGCTGGCAGACCCCAGGTACAAGGCAGCTGGCTGGCCAGGCAGTCCCACATTCGCACACAGATAATCCAGGCGAAAATGGGGAACAAGACAGAACTTGCAACCCAGGGCCCCAGCATTGGGAAATAAAACCTAAAAACACCAAGACTCCACCTCTATGTACAGTGTCACAACCCAGCCACTGGGCTGCCCTGCTCTGGGGAACACCTAAGGCTCTGCCACTCATTAAGTAGCAGCCACGACCAGACCAAAATAAAAAAACAAACAACCCCCCCACCCAGAAAAATGGCTCAATGGTAGAATAGATCAAAGCTCCAGAACCAATTCATCTAAGATATGAAGAGATAGCCAGACTATCAGATGCACAGTTCAAAGCACTGGTGATCAGGATGCTCACAGAATTGGTTGATTTTGGTTGCAAATTAGATGAACAAATGAAGGCTACAATAAGTGAAATAAAGGAAAATGCATGGGGAACCAATAGTGATGAGAGGAAAACTGGGACTCAAATCAATGGAGTGGACCAGAAGGAAGAAACAGATACCCAATCAGAAAAGAATGAAGAAACAAGAATTCAAAAAAATGAGGAGAGGCATAGGAACATCTAGGATATCTTTAAACATCCTGACATTTGAATTATAGGGGTACCAGAAGGGGAAGAAGAAGAGCAACAAATAGAAAACTTATTTGAACAAATAATAAAGGAGAACTTCCCCAATCTGGCAAAGGAAATAGACTACCAGGAAGTCCAGGAAGCTCAGAGAGTCCCAAAGAAGTTGGACCCAAGGAGGAACACACCAAGGCACATCATAATTACATTAGCCAAGATTCAAATGAAGGAGAGAATTCTAGAAGCAGCAAGGGATAAGGAGACAGTCATCTACAAAGGAGTTCCCATCAGACTGTCAGCTGACTTCTCAAAAGAGACCTTCCAGGCAAGAAGGGGCTGCAAAGAGGTATTCCAAGTCATGAAAGTCAAGGACCTACATCCAAGATTGCTCTATACAGCAAAGCTGTCATTTAGAGTGGAAGGGAAAATAAGTGCTTCTCAGATAAGGTCAAGTTAAAGGAGTTCATCCTCACCAAGCCCTTATTATATGAAATGTTAAAGGGACTTATCTAAGAAAAAGAAGATAAAAAATATGACAGTAAAAAGACAGCAAACTCACAGATATTAACAACCACACCTAAAAACAAAAGCAAACTAAGCAAATAAGTAGAACAGGAACAGAAACACAGAAATGGAGATCACATGGAGGGTTAGCAACAGGGGAGTGGGGGGAGGAGAGAGGGG